>CM044444.1:28314693-28393041 GCA_024363595.1 Xenopus borealis | reverse complement strand
ACTGCTTGGCAGTAGATGTTCCGTTTTGGACAAAATGGCTGGCAGCGAAAGGGTTAACTGGCTCAAACAGGCCTTACACTACACCAGTAACTTTGTTCTTTCACTTTCAAGCTGTACAGAAAGTCCTGTGTATGCACAGTACATTTGTATAAACACCACATATTCCCCCTATAGTAGGAAAGAATTTAGGCAGATGTAAAAAAACAACAACAATGCATCTTAATATACATTATTCACATCACATATTCCTGGGTCCATGCAGGTAGTCTTCTGATTCTCTCAGTACGCCTTATAGGTTCATCCTCTTCAGGCCTATTGCAGTTGGCATCAGGAGTAGGAAAATGTCCTTCATCAAATGGAGCTTCTCCAAAGTCATATCTAACAGGAGCAAGATGACTTGCATTCTATATGCGTCCATCAGACAGTTCATATGTGTATGGTCCTCGCTGGCATCTCACTTCAAGTGATGTAGTAAATTTAGATTGTCATTGTTTCAGTATTCCTGGTTTCTTAATTCTGACTAAAGATCCAGGCTGAAAATGTATTTCTCTTGCACCACGATTTCTGTCAGTATAAGCCTTTGGCTTGGTGCCGTTTCACAATGTCGGCAGTAGATGGTTTTGTAGGAACAGTATTTTGTGGAAGTTTGATGTCTGCAACATGTAACTTAGTGCGCATCTGTCTGCCTTGTAATAATTCAGCTGGAGTTAATTGGGTTGTTGCATGGCATGTTGCTCTGTAGTTATGTAAGAACTCTGTTGTAAATGCTTTCCAAGATTTTCCGGTAAGATTTGCTGTCTGTCGAGCTTCTTTCAGACTTCTGTTGAATCACTCGGTTTCTCCATTTACTTGTGGTTAATACACTGAAGATTTCCTATGCACAATATTCCTCTCTCTCAGAAAGGATTCAAATTCATATGAGACAAACTGTGGTCCATTGTCTGATATTAACTCCTTTGGATTTCCTTCTCTGCTGAAGACTGTAGACAGAAATGTTATTACTGTAACTGATGTTACATGAGAAACAAACGCAATGGCATTTTACTGTAATAGTCTATCAAGGTTATAGCAAATCTGCAGTCTATAGGAGCATCTGCAAAAGGACCACCAATATCAATAGCAAGTTTTTACCATGCTGAATCAGGAAATGATACTGGCTGAAGTGGTTTTGTATGTGTGATAGCTGTTTTGTGATGATTCGGACAAGTAACACAAGAATGAATGGAAGTTACCACCTCAACATCCATTGCTGGCCATCAGTATAGTTCTCATAGTCTTTGTTTTGTATGTACAATTCCTTTCTCGCAAGGTCTCTGGTACCAATAAACGGTGAGCTCCATGGACAACATAGCCATCTAAGGACAGTTCATGTCTGATCCTGTAGTAAGGTTGAAGATCCGGACTGAGTTTCTTCTCAGAATTTGGCCATTTGCTTTGTAAGATGTCCTGTAGTTTTACTTGGATTGGACATGTGAGGCAAGCTTGCTTAAAATCAGCAGGTGTAACCATAGATGATAGCAAATCAGTCAATGCTACAACTTCTATGTCCTCATACAGTGTATCAGAAGCTGCAGGAAAAGGTAAATGTGACAAACAATCAGCAGTAACATTTTTCCAACCTGGTTTGTATTGCATTTTGTAGTTGAAATTCAGTAGCCTGCTGACCATCTAGCTATACGCATTCCAGCTCTTCCTAGTCCCTTTGTTGTACGTAGTGTAGTTAAAGGGCTATGATCAGTGCATAAGGTAAATTCTCTACCCCATAGGTAGGTTCTCCATTTTTCTATTGCCCAAACACACGCTAGAGCTTCTTTTTCAACAGTTGAATAATTACGCTCTGTCTCTGTAAGTGTTCTGGATGCAAATGCAACAATTTTCTCTGTATGATCAGCATGGATCTGTGTGAGAACTGCACCAATGCCATAGTCTGAAGCGTCTGTAGTAACCACAGTGGGTAGTGCTATTTTCAAAGCTATGTTGAGCAAATTCTGACCACACCAGACTTAAATTTCCACATAGTAGTGCTCTAAGTGGCTCCACAACTGAAGCATAGTTGGGAATAAACTTAGACTACCAAGAAGTAAGACCTAAGAAAGCTCGTAAGGTCTGGAAATCAGATGGAGGAGGTGCTTGTGTAACTGCGTTGACATGGTCAGGGTCAGTCAATAATCCATCTTGTGAAATTATATGACCCAGAAATGACAGCTGACTTTGTCTGAAGTGGCATTTCGAAAGGTTCCGTTTGAGTCCTGCAGAATTAATGCATTTCAGAACCTTTTCCAGGTAATTGTCATGAAGATCCATAGTTGGAGCGTAGACAATTATATCATCCAAGTAGCATTCTACACCAGGTATGCCATGGAGTATAGAAGACATCAGTCTTTGAAAACAACTTGGGGCTGAAGCCAGTCCATAAGGTACACGCTTGAACCGAAACAAACCATCATGGGTGATAAATGCAGTGAGGTCTCTGCTTTCCTCATGCAGTAATACTTTATGATAAGCACTCTGAAGATCCAGAGTAGAAAAGAATTTTGCTCCTCGGAGTTCAGAAAAATTTTTCTCTATGTGTGGCAAGGGATGATTATCCATAACAACTGCTTTATTAGGTTCACAGAGATCAACACACAATCAAATACATCCAGTTTTCTTCTTAGTTACAACAATTGATGAAACACATTCAGAGGATTCTGATTTTTCAATCACATCTTGCTCTACCAGTTTCTTTAGTTTCTGTGAGACAGTCTCCCTTATAGAGTAGGGCAATCACCTCAATTTCTGGCGTACTGGTTTTACATCTGGTCTCAATTTAACTTTGTGTACAAAGTTCTTTGCACAACACAGTGACGTGTTGCTTTGTGGTGAAATTTTAGACACTGGCTGTGTGGCAGGTACTGGTGTAGTAGTAATGAGACCATCAATTAATTGTAGGTTTAATGCAGCAAAGAGATCCCTTCCAAGTATAACAGTACCTTTATTCACAATGTGAAAGTCACATTTTGCAGTATTTGATTCAGATTGTACAGTCACTGGCAAGCAACCAAGCACAGGGATTGGATCCTTTAAGTAAATTACCAGTTTCAGGGCAGGTGCAACAAGTGAATCTTTTGCAAAGTATTTCAAGAAAATATCCTTTGGTAGTATAGAAACAGCTGAACCTGTATCAAGCATCAGGCTAATGGAGTGCCCCTTGTCAGCAGAAGCAGTTCTGACACTGACAGTGCATATAAACTGGTTCGGAATAAATGTACCAGCTTTATCCACACTTAATACTGTGACGTGTAGTAGTGATAAAATGTCCTACTTTTGTGCAGCTGTGGCACTGTAAAGCTTTTGCAGGACATGTAACATGATTTGCAGTGTGTTGTGTTGAACCACAGCGAAAGCAGTATTTTTTATTTGTATTTGCTGCATGGTTTTGCGGTGTAGGTGAATCCCTTTCCTTAGCACTGTATTTTGCCTGTGACTGCACATTATTAGGCCACAGTGCTGAATTCACAATCTGTACATTTCCAGAAGTTCCGTGACTGAGCATTTTAGCCTCTGATACTGCTCTTTCAATTTGGTTAGCAACTGTAATAGCCCTTGCAAGGGTTAAATCCTGCTCTGGGAGCAGTCTCTCTCTAATGCGAGATGAGTTTGTTTTTTTCTACTATTTGATCTCTTAGCATTTCATCTGTTAGATTCCCAAACTCACAGGTAACAACCAGCTCTCTCAAAGGGGTCCCCAACCTTTTGTATCCGTGAGCCACATTCAAATGTAAAAAGAGTTGGGGAGCAACACAAGCGTGAAAATGTCCATTGGGGCTGTTATTGGCTATTTGGTAGCCCCTATGTGGACTGGCAGCCTATAAGCAGGGTCTACTTGGCAATATACTTAGTTTTTATGAAATTAAAACTTGCTTTCAAGCTTGGAATTAAAAAATAGGCACCTGCTTTGAGGACCCTGAGAGCAACATCCAAGGGGTTGGTGAGCAACATGTTGCTCACGAGCTACTGGTTGGGGATCAGTGTTCTACTACACAAGTCAGTCCCTTACAGTCTTACATTAAACTTGGCAGCTGGCAAATTGTTAAACAAAAACTACATTGCCCAACATGCATTTGGAGGCTTGGCACATTAGAGCAAGAAAAACCTTTGGCTGGTTTTAAAAGTACAAACCAGCCAAAGGCCCAAATAGTAGTCCAAATCCATACCTTGACTAGTTTGTAATTTCAAAACCTGCCTGGGCTTTAAATTAATAGGCCAATTTGGCTGGAAACCTGACAACCCAACTTATGCGATGCGACAGTGCGAGACGGCGGCAAAACGCGCCCACCTGTCCGTGTAGTCTGTAGTCCCACGTGGGGCAGAGCAGGAAAGTGTATGGTGGGCAGCAGTGGCTTCCCACACTTTTATCCTCTGGGAAAAAGCTACAGCAGGAGCTTCTGTATTTAAGCTGAACCTCCTTAAGATGTTTCACTTTTTTAGAAAAAAAATACTGGTATAAATACTATTATTTTATCTGTCTTCCATATTAAAAGACATTGTCATAATCAGTCAGGTTCAGCACGAATTTGCTGGAGCACCAGAGGGTATCATGCAAGTCATTAAAATCTTTTGAGGATGCCCTAACAGACTTAGGATAGAAATATTGTATTCTCAACAGCTGCTTAGAGCCCACTGAGCATGAGATTGTCGGAGACACTTTCCAAGATGGCGACCCCCCTGTGCTGAGTTTGAAATGCTGGATCATTGCTGCTATTGAGAAGATTACACTTTATTGGTGCAGTATATTCAGTGTATAAAATAGTGGATTTTTTTGCCATATTCAATTTTATGTAGTATAAGTAAATCTAGAGCAACTATACATGCTGTGTAATCACTACTCATCCAACTTAAGCTGCTCGGATGAGTAGTGAAAACTTCAACAATTAACCAGCAAGTCCAGTTGCTCTAAAATTACTTATACTACACATACCATGACTTGACAGAATCATATTAGTTTAGTTTTCCTTTAATGACTGTATTGATCCACAGTGCCCACTTCCTGTGCAGACAGCCATGCACACAAGGTGAACTGGAACCAGGTTGCTCACTTAATATGTGTCGTGGACCACTTGTTCAGTCATTGAATGTATGTGCCTCAGCATGGCCACATGCACCCGGTTAATGTCCTTAATGATAAGTTTAATCACTGTGTCAGGACCCATTAGCTACAAAAAACAAATGGTGGCTAGTATGGGGAAAACACTTGTGTAACAAAGCCCTAAGGTATAGAGTCTGTCCAATGTTCAGCTGTTACTGCAGTACTACAGTACTTCCAGCATTTTCCTACAGTGAACAGTGAAGTTGTTAGCTATTTGGAAGATTTCTCAGCTTGTAGTTTATGGTGCAGATGTTTGCCCCAATGTCTCCAGCTGCAGATCAAGATATGTGTTGTAACTTTTGGTGTTTATACAATTGGCCTGCGGGTGTCACTGTGCACAGGACTTGTATTGTGTATGTGTACAGATTGAAAGTGAAAGTAGGAAGTTACTGCTGTTGTTTAATGGCTGCATGAACCTGCTGATAAAACACTGTTATACCCTTCTCATCCTCAGCTACCAAAACATAACATAACTGTTTTAAGCTGCTTGTTTGTAATTATAACAAGTACTTTAACTATGACAGCTTAGTAGAGGACAGGAAAGTTACCAAAAGCTATTTTTCCCCACAATATTTCAAAGAACAAGTAAACGTTATTTTTTTCTGTCTGTAAATTTGCTCTAAACAGCCCCCCAGATTAATGTACCTTAGTCCCTGCAGCAAGTCTGCTCTGGTTTCTGTGTTATCAGCAGCTTGTTTCCCCTTCTTCCTGGTGCAGAGTGAAGCCCCGCCCTTTAGCTCACTGAGCTGTCCTTATCTCTGTGACTAGTCCTGGAGATCATTTGCATACTGTGACATAGCAGAGACCAGTGTGTGCAGCACCTTTTTTTTTCTCCTCATGTGCACTCCCTGCTACTTCTGGTTCATTCCATATCACAGCAGCACTGAGAGGAATATTTCTCTGACACTGCTGATGTACTGTAGGTAAAGTAACAGCCCTTTCTCAATTTATAACACATTTTATAATGCTATTGATGGCTATGCCCGATCTTCTGTCTGGTTATGTAAAGAATAAAGCTGATTTTTTACTGAGTTTGATTAACTCATTCATGTGTCCCTTTACTGATCAATTTCTGTACAATGCTATTAGATTTTTTTCTTTTTCCATTTATGTATACTGACATAGATTAACTATGGTGGTTGTGCAAGTGATTGTTGATGAGGCTGGGGGAGCTGATTTATTATCAGTTAGAATGGCAAGTGGGGATTTTATTTAGAATCAGAATGGCAGCCTGTTCTGGGAGTTGTTCATTGAATGTTCAGAGCCTTATGCAAGAAATTTTAGTGATGCTGGGGGAAACTAACTAATCATTTAGGGTACAGTGGAATGTGTTAGAATTAGATTGGCAGTAAGTTGTGGCATTTGCAATTTATAGTAAAGGGATTTGTGCAGAGAGTGCACATGAGGAGAAATAAAAAGCTGCTGGTGCTGCACACACTGGCTCCCTCTTCCTCTCTATTGTGTAACAGCAGCAAATGGACTGCTCAGTAAACTAAGGGGCTGGGCTTCACTCTGCACCAGGAAGAAGAGGAAACAAGCTGCTGATAACACAGAAACCAGAGCAGACTTGCAGCAGGGACTAAGGTACATTAATCTGGGGGGCTGTTTAGAGCAAATTTACAGAAAGAAAAAAAAACATTTACTTTTCCTTTAAAGATGAAAATATTGAACTAAAAATGGCATGTGGCTTTACCTTTAAATATGAAGTAAGTACAGAGACTCATTGGCCATGAGATAATTGAACTACACTAGTTTCATTGTTTTACAGCCTGCTTGTCTCTGTGGGTGGGTGGTAGTATGCTTGGTAGTACCCCTCCATGGCAATCACCTGGACCATTCCAAGAGTCCATTACCATAACAGTACTGCATCTCTTTGTACAAGTTTTCAGTAAATGTCTGGGCTTGTTGTTTCTGCTACTTTCCCTGGATTTGTGCAGGTTCAGTCCCATTCAGTTAGCCATTCCCCTTGATGAGATTTACACCCCTTACTATAGGTGCTCAGTGCTCAGCCTGATTCAGATGCAATGCACCCCTCACAATTTGAAGGATTTGTCTATAAAAAGTATATGTGATATATCAGGCTTCCTATGCCTACCATGTCTCAAGCTTATTTTGAAAATAATCCCACTCTCACCCTTGCTGCTGCACAATTACTTGCTGATTTCTCGGAGGCCATTTTGTATTTTTAAAATGTAGGACAGGTGCCAAAGAAAGATGATTGTCATGATGTTAATTAATTTAATCAGGTGACAATTATCAAGCAGAGAAAATTGTGTAATTGGCATTTTGAAGCCAGGAAGGGTTTTAGCTCTTGAAGC
Organism: Xenopus borealis; assembly: GCA_024363595.1. Taxonomy (NCBI): domain Eukaryota; kingdom Metazoa; phylum Chordata; class Amphibia; order Anura; family Pipidae; genus Xenopus; species Xenopus borealis. The sequence goes on along the minus strand of CM044444.1, from coordinate 28,385,595 downwards.
AAAAGCTGGCAGATGCTACAATTGTTTTATTTGTGTTTGTTTGTTTCTCTCTCATTGGACCAACAATTTCTATAAGGGCTTTATGAGCAGCTGAACGTGACGTTTCTTTTCCAAGCAAATTAACCATGAAAGAGATAAATAAATCTCTTTTGTGTGACATTGATATAACAATACCTGTACTGTAAAACCCACAACTTTTTTTTGTAACTTATATTTTTATTGTTACAGAGTCAACACTTATGATTCAGCATACATATTTGAGGATGGAAAAAGGTACAGAATGTCTACAATATGGATTATAATTCACCTCATATGTTGACATTGACTTTATCATTAGAGCATGGCTGTATAGCCTATTAAAGAATTATCAAAAGATACCGTCTGTTAGACTCTATTTTCCAACTGAGGGAGAAGGGGGGTGTAAAGGGGGGGTGAGGGGAAGGATGGGGAGGGGTTAGGATAAACAGACAGGGAAGATAGGGGGTTAAAGTAGCGCCTAGTGTCGTTTCAGGCTGGAAGGAAAAGCCATAAATTGTTCATTCTGCTGAATAACTATGTTGCCTGGGTTTCAGTTCATGTCCATACTGATGGAAGTTGTCCCATAGTCGTGTATCAATCGGGTTAGGTTCATGTATGTTGTATATTTGTGTATCCTCGGAGCTCCAAAATTTTCCATGTTTTCCAATATTGCTGCATTTGGTTCCGTATCCAAGTTATTCTGTATTCAAACTCCCTGTTGTAGTTAGTTCGTTGGATCACTTCCTTGGTAGTTGGGGGGGGGGGGTTGCGGATTTCCAGTTTTTTTGCAATTGCCAGCTTGGCCGAAGTGAGCACATAGTACACAAATTTTTGGGACTGTTTGGTTACTTTGGGGATAGGTCGTCCTAGCAAAAAAGTTGTAATGTCTTTATCAACTGGAGCTGGGATGAATTTGTGTGAGTGAGGAGATATTGTCCCAGTATTGCTGGATCATGGGGCAACTCCAAAATATGTGTTATAAAGTACCCACAACCTTTTTTAGAGAGTATGTTTGCCTTATAATTTACATATGCAAATTTCAATTAAAGGCTTGTCCCAGAGATGCATCATATATTGAATATGTTCAAGCTACTGCAAGGACATATGATAATATTCACCATTCCAAAGTAAGCAGCTCCTTTTACAGCTGTGGATGCCCTTCATGATACAATTAGTATTGCTAATGACCTAATGAAGGGGAGCATCCCCTGTGCTCTGTAAAATATTGTGTTCAGTTCTCACAGTGTTTGTTTATGAGTTGTTTATCAATTAGGATCTTATCATGCAAGACATTTTTGCTGTGGTACCTATTGACAGAACAAAACATCTTGTGTGGCATGGCCCTTAAAATGAATGTACATCTTTGGCTATACAGGTATTGGTTCTATTATTCTGAATGATCAGATCCTGGGGCTTTCCGGGTTCTTTTCATAATTGGGGTCTAATATTTAAACATTAAATGAACCCATACTTGTACTTAACTGTGCAAAGGTTCCAGATTCATTGAAAACTTTAATGAGGAAGTAAACCCAACAATAAAGTTTTCCAAATAAAAGAAACTGCTATTATAAACTATTTTCTAGAATACTGTATTCATTAAATGATTTTAATTGCTTTTAAAGTTACTTGTAACTGAAAGCAGTATTTCCTTTTCTGCACTGCCAGACACAAGTGTTGACTTGCAGAAGTCTTCTATACTTATTGGCAGGTCTGCTAATTGGCTGGTTCTGCTACAGGTATGGGACCTGTTATCCAGAATTCTCGGGATCTAGGGTTTTCTGGATAATGGATCTTTCCATAATTTGGATCTTCCTACCTTAAGTCTACTAGAAAATCATGTAAACATTAAATAAACCCAATAGGCTTGTTTTGCTTCCAATTAGGATTCATTATATCTTCGTTTGTATCAAATAGAAGCTACTGTTTTATTATTACTGTTATTACTGTATTATTGCAGAGAAAAAGGAAATCATTTTAAAATATTGGGTTATTTCATTATAATAGAGTCTAACCTGTGTAGTTGCGCCTGCGTTGGCTTCACTAGCAGTCGCCGTACTTCGAAAGGCGTAGTTTCGTCAGTGCTATGCAAATTCACAAAAATGCGAAGTTGCACTCAGGGAAGCGAACAGTAGCGAAGTTACGCAAAGCGTATTTACACTAGCGATGCCTAATTTGCATTTGGCGTGAAATTAAAGTATAATAGACGTATATGCTGCAGCCTTTATACTTTATACTACCTTAGCCCTGGAAACCTTTAATAACTCAAATAAAGGTTTTCTATTTCCCTACACATGTGCCCCCTGTATAGTTGAGTTGCCATATGTTAGGAAATGTAGGGGGGAAGGAGGGTACCCTAAAAAAAAATCTTTTTCAGCCTATCACCCTTAAAAAAGTAAAACGCTAGCAAAAATTTGCCAGAGTCAGTGTTAGTAAATTAGCGAAATTGCGAAATGAGGTCATGCTGGCGAATTAGCATTAGCGTTAGCCTCTTCGCACTTTAGTGAATTTGTCCCTATGAGAGATGGCCATTCCCTAACTCAGAGCTGTCTGGATAACATACCTTTTAGAAAGAAGTAGATAGATACTGCTTTCAGTAGCAGTTACAATTAAAGCCACCATAAAAGGGAAATGTAAGGTAAAGTTGCTTATATTTAAACATTTTTTCATTATTAAGAGAATGTTTATTTTTGTAATTAAATCCCTGTTAAACCCACTTTTACCTAACTTTGTGATGAAGGGTGAATCATTTATACACCCGGGAACTGGGACTAAATATCATAACAGGGGTTACTATACTTGCTCCACAAAATTTGTGGTATATGTCTTGGTCTGTCTGTGTGGTCTCCTCTATGTGGGTAAGACCATGCTACAGATCAGGACACGCATCTCTCAACATCAGTCCACTATTAGAAAGGGCAATATGAAATTGCCTTTTTCGAGACACTGTATTGAACATGGACACAATGAGAATCAAATTAGATTTATGGTATTGGAAATGGTCCCTGTACACAGGAGAGGGAATGACTGGGAATGTTTGTTACGTAAACGGGAAATTTGGTAGATAATTAAATTAAACACATTAACATCAAATGGATTAAAATTTGTTTAAAAATTTCCATTTCTTCATTTGCTTTTAGAGAACCCCTTAATTGTAGCGGATTAGATAAAAAGAATGGAAGCATGGTGGTTGCTCAGGATCCAGGCTATAGTGACAGTTTCCTACATGACACATGTATAAGTGAATTAATCAATGATTGTTAAACCATTTCATCCCTAGCTTGATAAAGGAGTGGATGTACTCCAAAACGTTGCAGGGTAATGTAACTGTTTATAGACTTAAGATAATACGCTGATATTGCACATGAGATTGGGTGCGGTGTCATTTTTTTAATTTCCTATTAATTATACTGCTAACGGCAGTGGTTGTGTTTGACACTCGCACCAACATATAGAGAAGGAACGCTTTAATTTTTTATGTTATATACTGTATATATATATATATATAATTATGTATGCATTTGTGTTAAAGACATACATAAAATAAAAGTTGAAGCAATTGTTAACTTGCCAGTAATTTCTCAGGTAATGAGAATCAGATGACAGCTATAAAGCAACTGCCACCAAGTGCCAGCTTCTTTTATACGTAATAGCATAAGCTGCTGTCTGCATGTTATCTGTCCATGATCTAAAAGTCCATCCTGATCAAATTGCAGCATTTAACTATGACCTTGTTAGAGTTCACATAAAGAAATTGTGATGAGAGTTGTGTAAGGCACCTCTGTGTTCAGTGCTTTGTGTTTACACAAAATGAAGTGCTTGCATTAAATGTAGAGCACTAATGAGAATAATCCTTCCTGTATCCAATGTACAAGTCCTCTGTCCCTGTGCCTGCTAATAAATTGTTATTTTGTGCAGCTACTATCTTGTCCTTTTGTTAGTTTGTTAAACATTAATGATTGACGTGTAATTCTTTCAATTTAATATATATTATTTAAACCCAAAATTCTGCTATGGTTAAATTGTAATGCTTATAGGTTGAACAGAATTTGCTAAGAGCATTGCAGTACCTTCAAATGCATTCCACAATTGCATTTCTCTGCAATAACTGCGAGAAATGAAGTTCAGTTCAATCCTTTTTTATTTGGCACTATTTTATTTAAAGTGCCATCTTTAAATGACATGTTTTGCTCAATATCTTCTTTATATAACATAATCAAAAGTATATACAGAAATGTAAAAGTCTGTTTCTCTAGAGAACTGGTTTCAGTTTTGTCTAGAGCTCTACCTTGTGGAAGCATGCAAACTCTGCACATTTTGCAAAACCTTTTTGGAAGTTCTGCAGGGCTACTGATCATTTAATGCAGGGGTTCTGCTGCAGCATTCTGTCTGCTTACACTTGACTCTCCATCTGCTCCTCTGAAGATTGCTGTAATACTGGCAAGCAACAAATGTAATCTTAATATGTACATAAAAACAAGCTGACATGGTACTAGGTCTCTTTGAGTAACTTTGAGGAGAACTTGGCCTTCTGCCTTGCCCCATCTCCTTTTTCTACAAAGGTGTAATTATAAAGGGGGCAAACGCCATAGATATACTTTATATTCATATAAGGTATAAGGGCGATTACATGCACATCACTCCTAATGTCCAATTTGCCAACTATGCATCCTGGTTTAAAGGAGAACTAAACCCTTAAAATAAATTGGTTAAAATGCTATATTTTATATAATGAAAATACTGCACCATCCTAAAGTTTCAGCTTCTCAATAGCAACAATGACTTAAACTTGTCACATGGTCACAATCTTCAATCAATGTTGGAGTACTCTACTCCTGTATTCTTTCTTTTCAGATCAGGTGCTGGACGGCATATTATCCTCCCTGCCACGGGTTAGCAATATATGCAGAATCAATGAATTTATAAAAGTTTATCAGTGTGCAGCAGCAATCTGGACCAATAAGGGTCACAATCTTGTCACCAACCTGTCATATAAGCCAATAAATATGCACAATCAATGAAATTATTACATTTTATCAGTGTGCAGCAGCATTCTGGACCAATAGGGGTCACACTCTTAACACCATCCTGTCATACAACCTTATGCTACAGGGCTGATTATTACATTCTAATGCTGGTTGCACTGGTTTCTGTAATCATGTAGTGATTTATCTGTATTAATAACTAATCAGCCTTAGATTGTGACGTTTATATTCTACAGCATATTTTGAGTTGGCCCCTAAGCTCGGTAATTGACTCAGCAGAAAAGAAGATAGGGAGCTACTGGGGCATATTCAGAGGCTAATATCTTCCCTTCTAAAGGGTTGTGGTTGCCTTGGGTTGGTGTGGCCTCTGTTGTGGTGATCCTCTTTATGGGTAAAAAGGTCCCCTGATATTTGTCTATAATGTCCTCTAATGTACTTGTAAAGTGTAATCATGTCCCCTCACAAGTGCTTTTTTTCCAGAGAAAACAACCCCAACCCAGACAATCTACCCACATTATGTAAGCCTTCCATCCATCTTACCAGGCAGACGTTTAGATGTTCTTTGATTTCATCATTGCTTGCTGTTACTTTTTGAAAATTTAAACCTCAATATCAAAGTCAATTTAGACCTAAATAAATCTAGTCCTCAATGCAGTAACATAGTATTTTGAGTTGAAAAAGACTTCCATCAAGTTCAACTTTTAAGTCTTTTTATAACTTGTCAACTGCCAGTTGATCCAGAGGAAGGCAAACCCCCCTTTTGAAGCCTCTCCAGAGAATTCCATTTTCACAGCTTTCCCTGTAAAAAAACCTTCTGAATATTTATGGGGCCTCCTTTCTCAGAATAGGAATGGGTGTCCTTGTGTCATTTGGAAGGACCTACTGGTAAATAAAGCATTAGAGAGATTAAGGGGTGATATCATGGCTATGTATAAGTATATCATATGAGGAGTGAAGGACAGTGCTGAATCGAGGATAAACCCATGGCCCTGGGTCTGGGGAGATGGGGTGATAGTGGAATTGTTAACTATGATAGATACGTCTGGGATGATACGGGTGTTAGTTGGGGGAAAGAGAAACATTTCAGTTTTAGAGAGGTTTCGTTTAAGCTAGTGTTTTGACATCCAAGTAGCGATAAAAAATATACAGGAAGAGAGTGAAGAGCTCAGTTTTGAGATCAGGAGAAGATAGATATGAGTATTGTCAGAATATAGGTGGTATTGGAAACCATATTAGTTGATTAGCATATAGAGGGAGGAAGTAAAGAGAGACAGAATAATAAGGGGCTCAGGGCAGAGCCTTGAAGACCCCCAACATAAAGAAAAGACACTGAAGAAACAATTTGTAAGGTAAGAGAACCGGGACAGAGCGGAACGCAGCTGAGAGATCCAGCAGTATTAATAGTGAGAAGTGGTCATTGTTTTAAGCCATTTCAGTGGAGCATTGTTGCCTAAAACCAGACTGAAAGCTTCCAGCCAGTTATTGTCAGAGAGGAATAGAGTTTAGAGATGAAAGGTAGCAGAGAGAAGGTAGGAGGTTATTGAGATTGGAGGGACAGGGTGTGACAAGTGCATATTTTAGATGAGAATAAAAGATTCCAGTTGTGCTCTTTTCAAGACACCAGTAAGAACACATAACCACAGAACCCTTAGATCCATGCATTAGAAATAAAGCAATGGGTACCAAGCCAAACAGAGGACTAGCGGATGGTATACTGGTTAAAGCAACTGCCTCTGGTGAAGAGTGTCTGGAGCTTGATTCCTGCCTCTGCTGTCCAAGTGGATGAGGCTCCAAGATAGACCAGAAAGTGGTCCCCCTCCCATAGATCACTGGCTGCCAGGAAAATGGTTACCTCCAGAAAGAGGCTTTGTTTTCGGAAAAGAAAGTGATCCCTCTTTCCCCTGATCATGGAGGTCCCACAAAGGTCCTGGCACCATCTGACAGGGAAGTTATTCCCCCCAAAAAGAGGCTTCATTTTCTAACAAGAATGTGATCCCTCCCCCCATCATGCAGATCCTGTTGCCATCTGACAGGGAAGGGAATCAAAGCAAGCAAGTTTTGGGGCTGCTCACTTAGGAATGAGACACAAAGGTGAGATTGAGATAGCTATCACAAGTACTAAATTAAATTAAACCTAACTAATATAGTTATTGGAAGGGCATTTTTGGTGTCAGGAGCTCCCTTTTAAAGAACCAAGGCAACTGTCAGCAAACCATCCTAAAGCCACAGATGTTGGAAAAAGAAAACATTTAAATCATACCCACCTTCTTATAAAGCTGCTGCTTTCACCACTACACCATGGTCGATCATGCCTAATTTACGAATATTAAGTGGCAAGTGCTACTTTATAGAGAACTAACCAGTAAGTACAAATCACCACTGCACCCTTAGACTAATGCAACAAGAAACAGAGCAATAGGGAACTGCCAGATGGTGTAGAGGTTAAAACAACCAACACCAACATGGTGCAGGACATCCTAAGTTCAATTCCCAGCCATTCTGCCCAACAGGATGCTGATCCAGCTCCAAATGAAAAGTTGACAGGGGAGGAAACAGCCACTGAGAGCCCTGGTGAGAGGGTTGGCCCGTCCTCCCACCAGAGGATTCCCCTCTCTCTGGAAGTCCAGGGGGAGAAGTTGGAGCCAAAAGAGGCTGCTGTTATCGAAACTCCCAAGATGCTGGAATTGAACCCACAACCTCCATCTTATAAAGCATCCAAATATACAGTTACACTGCTGAAGTAAAACTAAAGGGGAACACAACACCCTGCTTGATTCTGTATTAGAAGGCCTTCATCTTGTGTTCTTTGACTGTCCTCCTAAACCAATTCATTGGAGGGCTCCCCCATCTGCCACAGTCCTTTCATTACCCTTCCAAACTACTGAGTGTCAGGATCAGCAGGGACTCAAACTCTAGTTTACTTTGTTCGGGACTCTTGCCCTTACAGTGTGAGCCTCTAGAGGCTCTTGGGTGTGGTCCTGACCTTGTTATTGTTGTTCCCAAATCTGTCTGTTTCCTGTATGTCTCCTCCCTTTTCTCCACCCACCTTGTTTCCCTCATGTGTTCCCTATTCCCCATCTTCTGCCCTTTATAAGCCCTGCCCTAAGCTTTGCTCAGGGCTGAGTCTGAATATATTTTGTTGTGCCTGGATGACCTTGATTCCTGAACCTTGATTCCTGTTAACCTTGATTCCTGAACCTTGATTCCTGTGTGAATACCTTGAAGTCCATGTGTTCTCCAATTTCTCCTTACCTTGTGGATTCCCTGATACTGACCTTGGTCTGTCACTTTGCCTGTTCCATCCTTTGTATTCTGTTACTGGTTGCCATTAAACCTTCAACCTTCCATGTCTGCCTCCAGTTATCTATGGGTATACCCCTGGGCTTCCACCACTCCCCATGGAGTGGCTAACTGCAGTTACAGCGGTTCCCCACTGTGCCCCTTACATTGAGTATATGGTGGATCTCCATATAGCCACTGTCCATGCCCTTACCTTACTCTTCTGCCATTGTTTGGGCTGATTCGTTCATACCTGGGCTAGACTAGGTGGACTGTTTCCTGTACAGAGCTTGGAAAAATATTCAAAGAGCATGTATCTGAGGGTGGTGTTATGTACAGCACTTTTAGCAGGGGTTTGCATGTTAGGGACTGGCACTTTGGTCATTATGCCACAGGGGCAGTCAATCCTCCTAAGCCTTGCTAGAAAACTAGTTGATACTAGAAAATGGGTGACCTAGAACATAAGACCACAGAGCTGTGCCTTAAGCAGCGGCAAGAACAAATGCCCAAGGCTACCAGTTCACCAGGCAAGGTTTACTCTCAACCTCCTGCACCACAAACAGATGCCTTAACCATTACTCTATCTACAGAAAGGACAGACTGCAATTTATAACTCCCTGAGAAGGGCCATGGGGAGACACTGACTGCACTGGCCTTAAGGCCCCAATGATCAAGCCGTGCCTACTTGCACAAGTATGGAAGGCGGCTGATGTGTGGATGCACAGTGATGGATGCCCTCCACAGAAGTCCCAATGAGAACTGATTTGCATTGCAAGCCCCAGTTACAGTTCCAAGAATTTGTAGATACTTGAGGCAGGCCAGTGCAGAGAATCTCCCATGCTTCCAGGATTCTTAGAAAGCTGGCCTCTCTGTTCCCTCCAGGAGATGCCCCTCTCTTGACGTCGCCAGGAGGAGGAACTGACCAGGTTAGCCCAGGAGCCTTGGGGAGAGAAGCCGACAACCTGGCCTCTTGGTTCCCGCAAGGGTAGCTGCTCTCTGGAATTCCATAGGGGGGAACTGTCTACCGGCGCCCATTGCAAGGTTCCAGGAGCCTTGGTGAGAGAAGCCGTAAGCCTGGTCTCTCAGATACTGCCAGGGGATACATCTCTCTGGCGTACCCACAGGGTGTAACCAGCCGCCAGAGCCCAGGGCAGGGATCCAGGAGCCTTGAAGAGGGAAGCCGGAAGCCCAAACTCTATGGAAGTCTCTAAGTGAAGGAATCGGGAGCAAGAATCAAGAACAGTGTTCCAGGAGCCTTGAGGAGAGGAGAGAAGCCAGCAGCCTAGCCGCATCCCCCAGGGGATGCCCCTCTCCCCTTGGGGAGAGAAGCTGACAGCCCAGTTACCGCCAGGGGATCTCACAAGTTGGTTATTGCCAGGGGATGCCCCTGTTCGGAAGTACCCAGTGGATGCCCATGGCAGGGTTCCAGGAGCCTTGGGGAGGGGAGCTGACAAACCAGCATATATGACAGCCTGAGATCTTTGTATGTGTTCTATTGCATTGGAATACATTTTAACACCTTTAATAGCAGTGTTTCTCCACCCAAATGTTGCTGGGCTACATGTCTTCTTCAGCATATTTTAACAGCATGATGAAGCCAAGCAACAGAGAAAGGTTTTTAATGTAATATCATACAATATTTGAAGCAGCGTTAAATAACAGGAAAATCGGGCGTTCACATGACGTAAAATATCACACACCTTTATACTGTAAGTTAACCATTTATTTGACACAGCTTTTTTCACTGTTTTTCTGGTGAATTTTGTTTAACACAGCATAATACACAGGCCCATAGATACACTATATCATTTTTATTTAAACTTTTAAATGAGTATTACATGCTACTTAATTTTTTATATATTGATACTCACAGGTATCAGAAGCACTCACAGGCCATTTCTTATTCAAAAAGTTGAATTTAATTAGAGGCTTGAGCTCAAACATTTGTGAATGCACATATTCTTCAACAAATGGGTATACAGTATAAACCCATGTGTTGGAGAAAATGTATTTACAGTATATATCATTATACAGTACTGTCTATCATTTGACCAAGATAAGGCTTGTGTGAGTGTAGATTTACTTCAACACACACATTTAAAATTTTGCAGGTAGAACCAGCACATGCTATATAAGCAGAAAATGTCTGTTCAATTACCATTTGTGTCCAATGTTTTGGTCCTCATTAGGACTTTTAATAAGGACTGAATAAGGAACAAAACGTTGAACACAAATGATATATGAATATACATCTCTTACATGTGTTCTGGTCCTACCTATAAATTTGAACAGATCTTTGCCTGTGCATTTCAAACAAAAAGCAGTGATAAAGGCAAGACAGTTTTACAAAAACAATATAAATAATTTTTAAATTATATTATTTTAACGCAAATGAAAACAACGAAATTCAATTGTTCAAAGTGCAGAATTGTAATGTCTTCCTAACGAAGGGACAAGCCCCCAAAACATTGTGTATTGCTTGACACATTAAACATGTAGGGGTCAATCCCCTTGTGCATTCATGTAAGGAACTTACCCTGGTGGTCTAGTGGGGGGACGGCAGGGACGCCTGCCGCCCCCTCGCGGGGACGCCCGCCGCATCCTTTTCCTGCGCCGGCTTCTCTCTAAGTGCGCGCGGCTCACTTCTGCATTCATTTAAAGGCACAGGCACGCTGACGTCAGCGCGCTATGGCGCCAAATTCAAGTACTTTTTTTCTGCAATGCGCTGCCCGTTATAGGTTTTGTTCCTTGTGCTTTGTACTTTGTGCTGTAAAGCTTCTAGTCTATCTATTACCTGTGTTTGACCCTGCCTGGCTGTTTTGACTACTCTGACCTCTGGAACCTGACCCTTGCCTGAAACCTACCGTGATTCTGCTTAACCCTTCGATTGACTTCCTGGTTTGACTCCTGCCTGTTATTGACTCTGATCCTGTCTCATCCTTACCTGCTTTGATCACCTGGTTTGACCCTTTGCCTCCTGACGTTCCGTTGCTATCTGCCTGCCTCGACCCGGCCTGTTCTGACCACGTAATTATCTTATCCCGCCTGTACCGTGACCTTCGGCCTTTCCAGACTCTGACTACAGTCGTGCCTCTTGCTGGCCAGAACCCCTGCCTTGCACCTCTCGTTTAAGTCCAGGTGGCATCTGAGTAGCTGAAGGCTCCTCCCGAAGCCAAAGGCGGTCACACTACTGGTGAAGCACGAGCCGAGACCAGGGTGCTTGGCATTTGTTCTGGTTTGGGTGCCGACCATGACAATTCATCCCTGTGTTCCGGTTCCTCATTTGTTTGTTTCCTGTGGATCCATGGGAGGGTCGTTTCACTAGAGGACTGTGCCCCGGATATCTGGATTGTAGGAGGGCCTAGGAGTGCTTGGGGATTTAACTTTGACCCTTACCCCAGTTATGCAAGGGAAATTTTAAATATACTTGATCGAATTTTTTGAAAATTCGATCGAATCGATCGAATGATTCGAATAAAAAGCAATTTGAATATTCGACAGTCGACTAACTTCCCCTTTAAATTTTTATTCGACTGCCTAGTTCGCCAGTTTTAATCTACCGAATTGGTTTTCTTTATTTTTGATCAAATAGAAAAATTCGATTGAATGGTTAAAATAGTTCGATTTGTACGATTTTATCGATCGATCAAATATTTTCTATTCGATAGTTCGACCAATCGATTTGTGGTAAAATAATTAGAATTTGAAGGATTTTAATTCCCATACAATTCCCATGGTTGAATACGAGGGTTTTTTAACCTTCGAATTCGACCCTTAGTAAATCTGCCCCATAGTGTATAACACAAAGGGAGTTTATAAATAAACCTTTGTAATAAAAGGTGCAACTCGTGCTGCAGGGCTAATCACCTATAGAAATCAATCAGCAGGTACTGTAGCATTTGCTAGTCACCAGTTACAAAGTGCACATTGCTTTGGCTGCTGTGGGTTACTGCACCTTGCCCTTTATTACTAATGGGGGAAATAACTGTGCAATATTATTGAATCATCAGAGAAGTCATGTATTTATTTATCCAGGATGTAAGTGATTAGTACTAATGTGTGCAAAAGCATTCCCCTTAGTGATCATAACCATTTGAATCCAAAATGCTGTGCACCTCAGCACTGGTGGGCACAAAGGAGCCTTATAGGGTTCTTTTGTGGTCCCTAACATGCAAGTTAGGGGGCATGTGGGGGGGGGGGCGCTTTTGACTAGTGCCACATGGGGCTGAAATCAGATAGCTAAAATTAACTGGCAGTTGCCCCTCCTCTTTTCTGTACTCGGAAGTGTTGAATTGGCTTTGGCACAAACAGGCTGCCTATTTCCATAGACTGCCTATTTCCAAAAAGAACCTCAAGTCTCTGCATTTTTAGCTGAAGTCTTTTCGCATCTAAGTCATTTATGAATGCGTAAAAGAGAGGAGGCTAGAGTTTTTCAGCTACCTGATTCTGCCTTTGTGGCCCTAGCCTAAATGTAATAGGTCACACCATACTCAGAAAGATCCCTTTTCCACCAGATCATAAATGAGAAAACACAGTAGCTGTTTAGATTCAGTTTATTTTAAATATGCTCGCTGCACTAGCAAGTGGGCACCCTCTTTCCCCACTCCACCGGCAAAAAGTTAACAGGGGGTGACGGAATACAGCAATGCGTCAGCCACACAGGGCGAGAGAGAGGGCAGAACCAGTCCTGAGAGCAACCATAATGCTACTCAATAAGATTACTTACTACACTTTTCTTAAGGCCCTGGGTATCAATGTTTGAATCTTGTGGATGTAGAATACTGATCTTTCTTCAAAACTATTGCTATCACCTCATCTCTGTAGAATATGGTTCACAATATTATTATTATCAGCAGCATCTAGCAATGTAGCAATGCCTCTTTAACTGTGGAAGACAATGTGGAAGTCATGTTAGTAGGAAACTCCAGTGTCTTAGAGCATGTCATGTGACTTGTGCTCTGATACACTTCAGTCACTCTTTACTGCTGTACTGCAAGTGGGAGTGATATCAACCCCCCCCCTCCCCAGCAGCCTAACAACAGAACAATGGGAAGGTAACCAGATAGCAGCTCCCTAACACAAGATAACAGCTGCCTGGTAGAGCTAAGAACAACACTCAATAGTAAAAGCCAAGTCCCACTGAGACTGATGCAGTAATATTAAGCAGGAGAAATGACAGCCTGCCAGACAGTAGTTCCATCCTAAAGTGCAGGCAGAAGTCACATGACTTGGGGCAGCTCGGAAACTAACAATATGTCTAGCCCCATGTCAGATTTCAAAATGAAATATAAAAAAATCTGTTTGCTCTTTTGAGAAATGGATTTCAGTGCATAAGTCTACTGGGGCAGCACTATTAACTGATGCATTTTGAAAACAAAATGTTTTCCCATGACAGTATCCCAAAAGACAGAGAGAAAACGATTGCCAATGCAGTCATCTTGCTGTTATCTGACATAGGGAAATAACTATTCAATATAGCAAATAACTTGCACATCAGAGGAGTCTTTTACGAAGACCCAGGACACAAACGCTTGAGTATTAATCTGTGCAAAAGTATGTCCATGAGTAATCATACAGTAAACATTGCATTCATGCTCTTGCTGTACTCTGCACCTTAGCCCAATGGGTGCCCGGCAGTTGTGTCTTTACCACCTGCCATAGGGCAAGTGGTATACACAGGACTCATTTGTGGTCCCTTAATTGCATGCATAAATGACTGTTAGACTACTTGTATGCCTGCCCCAAGCATATGCCTTATGAATACAGCTACAACGCAGACAGTGCTGCATGAAAGTGCTCCATGGGTCGTTGCTCTTCAGATCTGTCCCAGGGAGTGCTAAACGAGAGGCAGATAAAGTGCAAAAACTGTGGCAGCTTGAATCTATTTTTTGCAGTTTGCTCCCTTCGCCACCAGGTGAATCAAAGTACCGTAGTTGTTTAGATTCAGTTGTGTTAGAGGCAAAAAGCAGAAAATGTGTGTTTCTGTAATTTAGAACGTCATACCTTGTCTACTAAAAATCATTTAAATATTCATTTTGGAATTTTGCAGAATCCCAAATCTTTTATTAAAGATTTGGCCAAATATCAAACCAAATCCAGGGAAAGAAGTGCTAAAGAGAGAACATTTTTGGTTTGTTTGTTTGGTGTGAAAAAAAATCATGTGATCTTGAAGATTGGGATTTGGTTCAGCCAGGAACTTGGATTTTGCCAAATCCGTCTGAAAATGGCCAAATCCTTGATTCAGTGTATCCCTTTTATTTAAATTTTTTTACTGTTAGAATGCGCTGATTTGGGTGAAGATGCACTGTTTTGGGAACATTTTTTTCATATAGGTAGCATTATATACTTTGGAACAAACATAACTTGTTGAAATGGAAAACATGAGGATTTCAATCCATCTAAAAAAAGTAAAAAAAACATGATTAAAAAAGAGTTTTGTTGGCATGAAAACAATGATGAAAAACCAAATAATGAAGCAACAAAGATGACCCAGACAGTTCTTTTTAAAATGTGCTGTTTCAGTTTTTGTAAGATCTGAGACGCCCACAGTCTACATGCTGGTGTTCAGGAACTGATCCAATAATTATATGTGATTGCTCCTCTACTGGAGTTTGTATTTAACAATCTGAGTGTATTTCATATGCTAGAGGTAATGTTCTACCTGCAGCTCTCTAATTAAATTGCCATATACCTAGGCCCAATGGGTAGAAAACTGGTTAGTAGACTCCTGGCATTTATATTTTGTTTTATCTTGCAGTCTAATATGTGGGATATAAGGTCCAGTAAACTGGAGGCTTTGGGGTGATTTTTCAAAAGAATTCAGATTTATTTTGTAATAAACATTGATAAATTTAGGAAAGAATCACAATTGGGTGATTTGGAGTAAAAAGAAATATTTACCCATTTTGAATTCATCAGAATGTGTTCTCTTAAAATGTATTGCTCCCTAGAGTAAACATACCATTAGTGGAATGGCCTTAAAATCTAAAATATGCAGATTTCTACTGCAGTGATTTAAAAATGTAGCAGTGTACTGTTGGGAATTAATGACCAAAGTCAAAACTAAAACAATATGTGGGTTTCCAAATTGATTGAGAAAATGATGTATTAAAGGACAAGGAAAGGCAAAGTAAAATCCCATTTTTACTTTCTTTAATGAAAAAGAAACCTATCTCCAATATACTTTAATTAAAAAATGTCTAAGGTTTTTATAATAAACCTAACTGTATGTAGTGAAATTCTGCCTTCATTTACTTCTGTGGATAGGAATTGTCAGAAAGTCCCTCAGGGAAACAGTCATACTTATGAACAGCAGGGTGAGCCCCTGCCTTACTTCCCAGCCACGCAGAACTTAAGCAGCTTTGTTTTTGTTTTTTTTTGTTTCCCTGTATTGATAATTTATGACAATCTCTAAGCAGCCAAGACCATGCTGACCATGTGCGCAGTCTTGGTCTTGCAAAAATGTTTAACAAAATTACAAGATGACAGCCCCTTGTTGCCAACTTTGAAAGCATAAATCATTTGTTTGATTAGGCTTGTGATGCAGTAAGTTTATGTTTAGTATACAAAATACAATATTAATAGGTGGAGGGCACTACAAAAGCTTAAAGTTTCTTTAAATAAATTTATATGCTAATAATAGGTGCAAAATAGCCCTAAAATGCTACCCATATAGCATTAACAACAAACACTTTATCAAAAAAGGGCTTGCACACTCCAAACAAAAACAGAGGATACAGTGGTATGCAAACAAATCTTTTTACTCAATCTGAAGAACATCATACATAATATAACAAGATTCAATATACAAATATATAGGCGTTGGCAGATAGCATATACATACCACTCCGTATACTTTCAGAAATGAAAAAGAGAAAACCTACAAGCAGTGGATACACTCGCCCAAGATGAGAATCACCCCAACGTTTCGGCGTAAAGCCTTTGTCAAGGGGAATTCTGTATACAAAATACAGCATTTCTAGCCTTATTCTATTTTACAGTTTCCTTGTCCTTTAAGCAATATTGTTTTGGGAATACAACCCTAAAGATTGTGGACTACAACTTCAAACAACTTCCAGCATTTTCACATTAATTATTATGTTATAGTCACGGGCTTTAATAGGGCCCTGTGTTTAAACGAACAGTAACACCAACAAAAGAAAGTTTAATAAATTAATTAAAATATAATGCACTGTTGGCTTGCACTGGTAAAACTGGTTTGTTTGCTTCAGCAACTCTACTATAGTATATAATATAAACAAGCTGCTGGGAAGCTGTGGGGGCAGCCATTCAAAGCTAAAAAAAAGGAGAAAACGCACAGGTCACACAGCTGATAACAGTTAAGCTCTGTATTATACAATAGGATTCTACATACTTATCTATTATGTACTATTTATCTTGTACTTGAATGGCCCCCATGGCTACTTGTTTATATAAACTATAATAGTTTTTCTGGAGCAAACACACCAGTTTTACCAGTGCAGTGCAACACTACATTATTTATGCATGGCTACTTGTTTATATAAACTATAATAGTTTTTCTGGAGCAAACACACCAGTTTTACCAGTGCAGTGCAACACTACATTATTTATGCATTACTCAAAAACACTTAACATTTTTTATTTTACTGTTCCTTTAATCCCTGCCCAACAGAACAGGCGTTAAGGACAGGGCTGGCCTGTTGCGCCCCCTAGTGCACTTGCACTTCTACCCTGGGTCTATGTAAATTACCCCTGTTGTCTCCTTTAAATGGATACTAAATTCATGTGAAAATAATAAAAAAAAATGACCTGCAAATTATGTTAGAATTCAACTGTCCATACGCTCAATTTTTATTTCAAGGTGATCTGATTTTTTATTTATAAATACTTTAGATTATTGTATAATATTAAAGATGTTAGTCTCTTTTTTTGGTGAGATAACCTGTGATTATGGGAACTTTATTATGAAGAAATGTCTGCATTAGGCACTGTGTTTTGCAAGAGATGGTGCTTGTTTGCCACCTACTGGCAATTACAAGCTTTACCTACACAATCATTGTAATGTGTAAGGGCATACTTACTAAGCAATACATTTTGCAACAAACTTTCTTTTGCCTTACTAATTATTTATTGAGTGCAGATATTTAGGGTTCCCTGCATTTAAGTATTCCGCTTTTATTCTTGCCCTATAGAGCAATATAATGCAAACATACAGTGAAATTTGTGATTGGGTCAGTTCTGTAAAACTGCAGGCTCATAGCCATAATGCATTCCTTCTCAAGATTGTTACAGCCCCCAGCCTGACCAAAGGCTCCATTGATTTATCTGACATTGTTATTCTGTTTGCCCACTTTTTGGATAGAGTTGGACTAGAATACACTGAGAATGTACTGTGGCTACACTATGTTCTACATCAGCACCAGTTCTGAGTCTTTAAAGGACCAGTAACATCAAAAAATGAAATTGTTTTAAAGTAATAAAAATATAATGCAGTGTTGCCCTGCACTGGTAAAACTGCAGTGGTTGCTTCAGAAGCACTACTATTGTTTATTTAAATAAGCTGCTGTGTAGCCATGGGGGCAGCCATTCAAAGGAGAAAAGGCTCAAGTTACTCAGCAGATAGCAGATAAGTTCTGTGTAGAACATAATGCTATCTGTTATCCATTACTTATCCTGTGCCATGTAGCCATTTTTCAATTTCCGCCATTGCTACACAGCAGCTTGGTTATATGAACTATAGTAGTGTTTCTGAAGCAAACAGATCAGTTTTAACAGCGCAGGGCAACACTTCATGATATTTTCTTTACTTTAAAACACTTTCATTTTTTGATGTTACT
Source organism: Xenopus borealis (assembly GCA_024363595.1). Taxonomy (NCBI): domain Eukaryota; kingdom Metazoa; phylum Chordata; class Amphibia; order Anura; family Pipidae; genus Xenopus; species Xenopus borealis. Next base: position 28,367,498 of record CM044444.1, on the reverse strand, counting down.
GTTACTTTAAAGGGACAGTAACAGCAAAAAAGACCTGCACTATTTAAAGTTCTGTTTGTTTCAGAAAGACTAATGCAGTTTATATAAACAACCTGCTAGGTAGCCACCAGGGCTGCAATTCAAGCTGTAAAAAAAGGAAAAGGCACAGGTTATATTGCAGATAACAGATAAGCTTGGTAAAGCACCAATCTATTCTGCAGTGCTGCAGTAGTACATTATATTGTAATGACTTTTATACACTTTCAGATTTTGGTGATACTGGTGCAAAAGCCAGTTAAGAAGAATGCAAGGCACTGTGGGAATTGGCTTCTGTTTAATTGCTTCAAGGGTTAGAGCCAGCAATGCAGAGAGAAAAAATATGTTTCAATGACATACAACTTGCAACTCTACATATAACTTTAAAACTTTAAAAGGTGTTTAGAATAACATTTCTTTCATTAAACAAAATTAAAAGTACAAAATAATTTATTAGGACACGAGAAAGGAGGCCTACCTCTTTTCAAGCCTTAATTATAGGCTCATGACAACAATCACACTTTCCTTCATGGTGAAGCAAAGCTAATGATAATTGTCTGCAAACCAAACAGCAGTTACTGGGACATAAACTGATTCAGTGAGTTAGGAGCCCTTATTGTATGGGATTTGTTATCCGGAAACCCGTTATCCAGAAAGCTTTGAATTACAGAAATGCCCATAGACTCCATTTTATCCAAATTCTCCAAATTTTTTAAAATGATTTCCTTCCTTCTCTGTAATAATAAGACAGTAGCTTGTACATGATCCAAACTAAGATATAATTAATCCTTATTGGAAACAAAACCAGCCTATTGGGTTTATTTAATGTTTACATGGTTTTCTAGTAGACTTAAGGCATGAAGAATCCTTCTGCCCGGCCAAACCAAATCTGAATCCTAATTTGCATATGCAAATTACGGGCAGGGAGGGAAATCGTGTGACCTTTTTGTTACAAAACAAGGAAGTAAAAAAATGTTTTTCCTTCCCTCATTTGTATATGCAAATTAGGATTCAGATTTGGTTTGGTATTCGGTCAAACTTTCGCAAAGGATTCATGGGTTCAGCCAAATCCAAAATAGTGGATTCGGGGCATCCCTAGTTATAACCGCACTTTGCCTTAGTTTTCTCTAAGATGCTGAAAGCATCTATTGTATCTGCTGGTAATGGCTTCATGGAGTTTACCAGAAAGGTCTGCTGGCAAATAAGGGACCAAGAGGAGTACTTGATAAATGACCCTTCAAGAAACTCAAAATTAGAAATGCTATTTGTTGAGGTTGAGGGTGAGTAGTATTATTACATAGTTACATAGTTACATAGTTAAATTGGGTTGAAAAAAGACTGAGTCCATCAAGTTCAACCCCTCCAAATTAAAAACCCAGCATACATACACACACACACACACACACACAACACACACATCTCCACTCTTTCAAACACAAACCATATACCTGTATGCCCATAGCTATACTCTTCCTAACGTATACAGTGCCTACTCACACATACAGGACAGGAACTACTGTACAAAAACAGGTAGGAGGAATGTATAGTACACATTAAGAGGAGGAAATGGGAGGGGTTTATACATCACTAAAAATAAACATGCAAATCTGCAAAAAGACCCCATTACATACAACAGACTCCATTGTTCCTCCCACACCCACCCCTTACAGTGGATATGATCTTACAGGGGATATGTTCACTATGAATAAACAGTTAAGGGGCCAGTACTTTCTGATGCATATGTAACAGCAGAAGTTCCATTTACAAACACATTGAAGTGTACCCTAATTGTCATGTTATTTTCCCCTCTACATTCCAGTGTGATTGGAGCTGAGTGTTGAACCTATCTCCAATGCGTCAAAGCAAACATACAGTAGCTGTGCAAGCAAGTGCCTTTAATAAATGGTTAGACTGGATGCCTCTTTAAGAAAATATAAGACTACTAATATTAATCCTTTTGAACAGTGTTGATTAACTTGATCTCTATACTCCTCCATGCTTACCTGTTATTTGCTTCATAAGATGCAAAGTACAGGATGGTCAAAACTCTAATTATGCCACTGATCTTATGACCAAAACTTACAGTACAGGTTAAATTGAAAATGGATCACTGCAAATTTTGCTTGCATTATAATGAAATAACTGATGGGCAGACAAATGTGCCGTTGAAGGCATAATTTATGTGCCCCTTGGCGTAAATGTTTTTAAGGAATCTGTGCAAAAGCATTGCACTTATCCCTGTAAGGGCAGAAGCACAGAGCCTGTGTCTGTGTGCTGTAAACTGTTACCTAGCAACCAGCTATTCAGTAATCTCAGTGCAACAGGAAGTGACACAGCAGCTAGTGAGTGGCTGGCAGGAAAAGGAAGTCACAGATACTGGCAAAATAAGAGAGCCTGGCATAGAGAACCACATGGTGGACAGATAGGGTTGCCACCTGTCCGGTTTTGAACCGGACAGCCCGGTATTTTGAAGGGCTGCCCGGTTCAATTCCTCCTGCCCGGTTTTCCATATAAGGAAAACCGGGCGGGATTAGCTTGATTGACGCCGCGATCGGCCAATCGGCGATCGCGGTGTCATAGCTCCGCCCCGTGACGTCATGGGACCGCCCACTGACGTCACGGGACCGCCCACTGACGTCACGGGAACGCCCCCGTGACGTCACGGGACCACCCCCTGCCCGGCTTCAGCAGCAGGGAAAGGTGGCAACCCTATGGACAGAGAAGGAAGTCAGAGAGCTGCTGGTGGGCCCAAAGAGCTGAGAGGCTGCACCTAAAGCAATAATATGGATCAGGCTGGCACAGGTAAGCCACATACTGTGCCTGGAGAGACAGAAAGTGTGAGAGAAATCCAGCAGGAGATTCCTATCTGAGCATCCAAAGGGGCTGGTAATCGCACTGTATACCTGAATGTGCTGGATTTGCCTGAAGAGAGCTCTAAAGTTTTCCAAAGAGGATTTGGGAGTATCCTGTTTAAAGGGACAGTACCCAAAAGAGGCACTGAAGATAAAGATTATTGAAAGGACATTAAAGGACTTTGACTTTCCATAGTTAGTTACACAGTTTGCGCTAGCAAGTCAGTTAGTGAGGCCCTATTGCCACCAATTAAGAGTAGGGTTGCCACCTGTCCGGTTTTGAACCGGACAGCCCGGTATTTTGAAGGGCTGCCCGGTATTTTGAAGGGCTGCCCGGTTCAATGCTTCCTGCCCGGTTTTCCATATAAGGAAAACCGGGCGGGATTAGCTTGATTGACGCCGCGATCGGCCAATCGGCGATCGCGGCGTCATAGCTCCGCCCCGTGACGTCACGGGACCGCCCACTGACGTCACGGGACCGCCCCGTGACGTCACAGGACCGCCCCGTGACGTCACAGGACCACCCCCCTGTCCGGCTTGAGCCACAGGGAAAGGTGGCAACCCTAATTAAGAGTGAAGCCTGTATTAGGTGCCAGTTTATTTTATATAAAAAGTTACTTAACCTTTTAAATGCCATACAACATAGAATCTACGTTCTGTGGCAAAGGTTTTTGAAATGTCTCAGAACTTAGATTCTACGTTCTGCAGCATTTCCGGGTTTGGGAGTGAGGAGTGGCTTTTAGATCCACTCGCTCCATTCCTCCTGGATCCCCTGCCCCTAGGCAACAAGCAGAGCAGGTGCAATCACCCAGGGGCCACCAAGGCAGCAGCAGGCACATGAATTATACATACATTATACAATATATACATATATATTATATCTCCTCCTCCCAGCAACGTCCCACCGAACGGATTCTTCTGAAAGTTGGCTGAGAACTGCATGGGACCATTTTGCAATGAACTGCAGCCTTTTCCCCAGGTTAGTGTAACTATAACACACACTAACACACAAACTTACACTCATATACATTTTTGGGGATTGGGTTGGTCACATACACTTGCACATGCACATAACACACAATTTATCAATTGTACACACGCACATGCACATATGTTGTTTTATGGTTTTTTTCGCATTGTTGTTTTTTTGGCTGAAAAAAAATGTTTTATTGCCATTGAGAATAGCGTATTCACTAACCATACGCTGCAATACCTTTTGTATGTTATTTCGGTGATTATATTTAAATTTTGTGGATTTTGGTGCATTTTTAGCCATTTTATTGCATTTTCAGCTCTGCATAGGTGTTGCATGCTTTTTTCTGTCCATAAAACCTATTTTGCCAAGCTAAAATATTCAAACTGTTATTCTGTTAGCTGATTACACTAGTCTGGAAAAAAAGTATTGATTTTTGTGGTTTTAGCTGATATTAGTAATTTATTTCACATGTCTATGTCTTATTTTGCTTTGCCTTGTAAATTTTATTTACTATATATGTATATATATCCAATTGGGTGTCTCCGTGCGCCACATAGTTTGGTATATGTATGTATATTGGGCATTAAAGTGTTCAGTAGACCCCTGGTGTTCATATTTAGGATGTTTTATGCTGTTACATTACAAAATGTGGGGCATATAATGGGGTAAAATTCAAGCTTTGGATTCGTCATAATGTGTACTTTCTGAAAATATATGTTTACTGTTAGGGGTGACTTATGTGACTTATGTCACATAATACACATACCTGGATGCTTTTATTGCAGCAGCCAGCTGTCGTGTTGTTTCTGGTCACCGTGCACATATTGAGCAGCAAAGTGTTCAATAGACTCCTGGCGCTCATTTTTATGATGTTTTATGTGGATACCTTACGAAATGTGGGGCATATAATGGGGTCAAATTCAAGCTTTGTGATGATTTTCAGAAATTTGCTAAAAACTGTTATGTCCAGCATAGCTTTACAGTTTGTCAGTTTGCAGTAGAAACACACCATTTACCATATTGTATTCGTCAGAATGTCTAGGGTCTCTGTACTGTTAGGGAGTCTTATGTCACATAATACACATACCGGGGTGCTTATATTGCAGCAGCCAATGCGTCAGCCTTGAAAATTTATATACACAATTCTGTTGGCTGATTACACTATTCTGGAAAAAAAGTATTGATTTTTGTGGTTTAAATTGACTTTAGTAACTTATTTGCATTTCACACTTTTCTGTCTTATTTGTTTTGCCTTGTAAATTATATTTACATATTCATATTTATGATGTTTTATGCTGTTATGTTACAAAAGGTGGGGCATATAATGGGGTAAAATTCAAGCTTTGGATTCCTCAGAATGTGTACTTTCTGAAAATATATGGTTTTCTAGGGTCTCTGTAGTTTTACGGGTCTTATGGCACATAATACACATACCGGGGTGCTTATATTGCAGCAGCCAACGAGTCAGCTGTGAACATGTATATACACAATTGTCGTTTGGGCATATCCGTGTGCTATATAGTTTGGTATATCTATGCATATTTGGCATCAAAGTGTTCTGTAGACCCCTGTTATATGTTACGAAAGTGGGACATATAATGGGCTAAAATCCAAGCTTTGTTGCGATTTTCAGAAATTTTATAAAAACTGTTATGTTCAGCATTGCTTTACAGTTTGGCAGTTTACAGTAGAAACACAAGTGTACCCATATTGGGTTCGTCATAATGTGTACTTTTGGAAAAAATATATGGTTTTCTAGGGTCACCATACTGTTAGGGGGTCTCATGGCACATAATACACATACCAGGTATGTCATACGTGAAAATTCATATGCACTATTTGTACTTAGGGTCTCTGTATGCCATTTGTTTGGTAAATCTATGCATTTTACACATTAAACTGTTTAGTAGACCCCCGTGCTCCTATTAAGGATGCTTTATGCTGGTAATGACATTACGATGCTGGAAAATTTAAGCTTTTTGGCAATTTTCAAATATTTCACCAAAATCATAAATGTTCGACAAAGCCTTGCGACTCCATAGTTTGGAGCAGAAAGTCATGGGTACCCTTTATAGATTCGGCAGAATGTTTACTTTCTAGAAATATATGGTTTTGGGGATAAATCTATATTTCTGTGTTTTTACCCCACAAAAAATGCAGTCAATGTGTTGATTTTTCATTAGCTGAAGTAACGTCTTGGACAATTTGGATGCACTAACTTCATATTGGGGTCTCTAAATGCCAGATACTTTGGTAAATTAATGCACAATGGGCATCAAACTGTTCAGTGGACTACTGCCACTCATATTCAGGGTGCTTTTATTTGTTACCTAATACAGTGTGGGCTATGCAGAGCAGCAAAATAAATCCTTAGAAGTGATTTTTAAAAATTTTGATAAATTATTATAAAACCTGCTACGTTCAGAAAAGCTTTGATGTTTGGTAGTTAGGAGTAGAGAGACACAGGGGGAAATTCACTAAAGCGCGAAGCGTATAACGCTAGCGCTAATTCGCCAGCGTGACGTCAAATCGTAAATTTGGAAATTCACTAACACCGACTGGCGAATTTACTGAATGTTACCACTTACGCTAGACGTTACTTCGCCAGGTCAGACTTGGCGAAGTTCAATACAATAGATAGGAGTTTGAAAAGAAATGTGGAAATGTTTTCTAAGTCCCAAAAAAACGCTGGTGTGTTTTACCTTTCTAGGGTGATAGTCTGAAAAAGAGCAAAATTTTTTTGGGGGGTTACCCTCCTTCCCCCCTACATTTCCTAACATATGGCAACTCAACTATACAGGGGGCACATGTTTAGGGCAATAGGACAACTTATTTTTTTTATTAAAAGTTTCCTGGGCTTGTGTAGTGTAATGTAGTGGCTGTAACATATACTTCTATTAGACTTTGAAATTTGCGCCGTATGCAAATTAGGCATCGCAACTACGCTACCATTCGACAACCTTAGCGTAACTTCGTGCTTTAGTGAATTTGCGTAGCAAATTCGCCTGGCGAAGTGCGGCGAATGTTAGCGAAGGCAACGCTAGCGAATTTTCGCCGCTTAGTGAACTTCCTCCATAGTTACCCATTTTAGACTAAACAGAATGTGTACTTTTCATTAATATATGGTTTTCTGGGGTAAACCTATTGTTTCAGGATTTTTTGGCCTTAGAATCTAAAGTATGCAGTTTTCTGCCTTGGTGCTTTAAAAATTTGGTAATATAAATGCTGGGAGTCCTAAAACTATACGGGGCAAATAGACTGTGTAATATGGTGTGTATAAAATCCCTCCCGTTCCAAAAAGCCAAATGAATGGACAAACTCACTGCAATGATAGATAGATGTGCCAACGATGAGGTTTATTCCGTTTCAAAAACAAGAATACCAAATTACAATAATTGTAGCATCAATGGTATTAACAGACAACAATTCTATAACTCAAACGATAAATCTTTTTGTTCTTCTTTCCTTTTACAAAAAGAAACTTTTTACATGGTTACAATAAAAAAATTCAAAATCAATAAATATAACAATTTAAAACTCTGAAATTTGTATATACAAAATGATACAATATATGAGAACGGGTATGGCTATGGTACAGGAATGAGATATACAGTTGGTAACGACAGACCCACAAGTCCTGGTAAGCCCATCACCCAAGAATAACTTCGGGGAGGACAGGGGCACCCAAGGTTTATAAGGGCCACAAAATGTCATTGGTTTAATTGTATTTAATTCCTCTGTGTAGTAAGTGATTGTTGTATTAGGACACTAGTATTAGACCTAGTACCACCAACAGCTGTGGGTTGCATAATGGATATATTTTTTTTTATTAGGATTTCCCTTGCTTTTCAACTCTGGCAATGCCAATACAGACAAGTTTCTATAGACCCTTCAATAAAGCAGCAACGGTTTGCCCTGCCAGCACTAGTGCCAGTGATTCGTTCTTCACTCTTTGGATAAAGGACATATTTTTTAGACACCAGTTCAATGTTATATAACATATTGAGACCACCATACAATATTTGCTTGCCAGTGTAATGAAGGGCTATTTGGAAGTTTTTTACATTGATTGGGCTCTCAGCCCTTAAGGACTTGGAAAGTTGTTTTGCAGTGTTGCTTAAAGGCTCTGTCCCTGTGGATTCTGGACTATGGTTCCCATCGTCCTTTTAACCTTCATATACTGAAGAATGCTGGGAGTCACAGCCCAAAAACATTTGTGTGGAGCAACACTGCTGTGGGAGATTTTGCTGGGTTACAAATTTACATTAGGTTGCCACCTACCCACTACAAGCCAAGAATCAAACTGAAGTACAGGTATGGATCCATTATTCAGAAACCCATTATCCAGACAGCTCTGAATTACAGGAAGGCTGTCTCGCATAGACTTCATTTAAGAGTGTAAAACAATCCTACCATGTTTATTTAGGGGCAGATTTACTAAGGGTCGAATTTCTAAAGATCTAAATTTTGAAGGTCTCTATTTGATCGAATGAAAAGTTTACCAAAATCCTTCGATTTCTCAGAACTTAGAAAATATTTCAGGACAAGCTCTGTGAGGTCCCCCATAGGCTAAAATGGCAATTCAGCATCTTTAAGATGCCGAATAGTCGAAGTCGGAGGATTTTTTAAAGGGACAGTACTTTGAAATTCAAATTTTATTAAAATTTTCACTTCAACCCTTAGTCAATCAGCCCCTTAATGTTTAAAGATAACAGGTCCCATGCCTGTACATATAAAGCACCATATTTATTTGAGTCCTTTAACAGGAAAATAAACCTGATAAAAACTGTTCAATTTTACCCCGTACTTCCAAATCAAAGTACAGATGCAAGAGGGGATTTTCCTGAACTGCCAGCTTACCAGCACTACATGATGAAAATGAAATGACTACATAATTTTGCTCACTGGAAGTGAAACTTTAATCAACCTGCAGCTGTCGTGCTGTGTAGGTATTCTGCACTAGAACATAAATATGCTTAATCCAGTTCCAATCCCATAACAGGCAGCATACTGTACACATAGCAAGCAAGAGCCACATTTCTTGCATCAGTTGGTCCTCTTGCCGTGGAAAGCTGGAGTAATGTTTTATCATTAGTGATGGGCGAATTTATTCGCCAGGGGCGAATTTGCGGCGAATTCCCAAAGAACCGCCGAATTCCCAAAAAACCGAGTCGCGCGTCGTTTTTGATGCGACGCAACGAAAACGACACGACGAAAACTATGCGACACGTGTCAAAAACGTGCCGCGACTCGTTTCACTATTTTTTTCGCCAATTCACGAATTTAGCTGGAAATTCGAAAATTTTTCGGCGAAGTGAAACTGGGTAGATTCGCCCATCACTTTTTATCATTAAACACTCAAACACTCCATGTTTGAGCCACACTGTTAACATGCCCTTTCAAAGGGTAATGCTAGATTCTGGGATCCAACTCTACATGCAAAAGATGATTATTATTTATACTAAATTAAAAAAAACAAAAAAAAAAACAAGATATTTGCATGCCATGCAAAGTGACCCAATTGCCAAGAAAACACAATTGCTGAGTACCTTAGATTGGTATAATAAGGTTGTATCTAGAATACATGTTTTATAGCTGTTATATAGCCAAGATGCCCACTTATCACTCCATTTGTGCTTACTATGAGTAACAATTTTGGGCAGCCAGCTTCAAGTTTCATCAGATATCAGTCAGTTAGACAAATCTGGTCAACCAATGATCTTCACCTGTAGCTGTGGGAGGTTACTTGCTAACATGGAAGTAATAGCAATGACACTGCCTTGTGATCCAGACCCAATAAAAAAAAAAGGATTAGCTCTTGTGTGGTATCCTGCTGTGCATGCTGGGTTTTTTTTGGGCATTCTCTTAATAAAATGTCACATAAAGATATTCTGCATGCTTCTAAGTTGCAGTTAAAATCACGGAAAATTATCACAAAAGCTTTTCAATAAAAGGGAATCACCCATAAGCATGGCATAATCAGAAAGAGTATCGCTAGGAGATTATCATGCCATGTGTTCTATGCAGGTGAATCACACTGATGAGCCAAAGCAATTACATTAAATTGGAATATGTTTTTCAGCCTATTGTATACTGTCTATCTGAAGTGTATGGTCCACTCCAGGCAATATTGCTACAGGTATCACCATACGAAGGTTGTACACTTCAGTTAGGTTCATTTATGAGATCAGGCTAAACTGATTTATGGTGCTGACCTCACCAATTTTGCTGCTGTATCTTGTGTTTGATGGAATTCTTATGCTAATTGTTACATTTAAAATTATCTTGATTCACCAAGATGTTCCTATAAAACATGATGTTCCTAAGAAACCTCACAATTAAGATCCTGAGTTTTTAACTGCAGCACATGTGTTTAGCTCTCTGTTATTGTGATACTAGATCTTATTTTATCTTATCGCAGAATTAGGATATCTACAAGGTACAGTAACTCAAAGAACATTCACAATTAAAAACTTGTTTGTGCTAGATATGAGAACAACAACATGTATGTGTGATATGTGCTTGAGTATGAAAATTAGTTAATCAATATAAAGGCACTACAGAACTAAACAGTAAAATATACATTTACTAAGTGCTTCATTGTTTTTGTGGGTTTCGTAATACTTTTGTGGGGTTACAAACCAATGAGGTTGTTTGGGAAATATCTGTTAGGGAGAGAACAGAGGCTTTGGGTCCTAATTAACTTGGTAGCACTGAGAGGGGGATGATAAAAGAAATACTGGGGAGATTGGCTATTTCCTTAGCAAAGATTAATGGGCACAAAAAAGAATTAATTTGGATTTATTCCTTCCCTAAAATTTACTATTTTGCACGTCCCACCTCTCCAAAGTAGGCATCCCATGACAAGGAAAAAACAGAGCCGTTCAACAATGACAGGCAAACATGAACAAAGACAAAAGTCAAAATTATCAGAGATCAGAGAGTACAGTACATAGAGCAACATTAGGGATGCACCAAATTTAGGATTCAGTGCAAGATCTGACAAAATCCGGAACACAAAGTCACGTGACAAAAGTTCTTGACAACTATCAGTTTTTTGTTCATATCTGATCCAGTTTTTATCTATGTACTGTATCTTCATCTGAATACCTAAGCAAGGATTCACATTAAGTTTTGTATTCAGCCTAACTTGCGAAATATTTGCCATTTGGTCAAATTCCAAATAAATTTTGGAACTACTAGAGCAAGGCAAGATGTAATTTCCTTAAATATAACATTTTTTTTTTGCTCCAATAACCCTAGAACAATAGCATTCACAAAATGGTATTTCTTTAAACTAAAACAGAAACAGAACCTAGACAGTTCACATATGCCTCTAGTATATTTTTATATCTAAATATACTAGATCTATATCCTTAGATATGAAGTAGTTAGCATGGCCTCTGTAATACCAGTAATATCCAACTCCTACCTTATTTATCTACAGAACACCCCCCAAAATTGATTTACTGAGGGGCAATCCTGAAAGTTTTTCTTCAGGAGCATTGAAGGTTATCTATGTCTCCTGCAGGCCAAACTAGCAAATAAAATCACTTAGAAAACCCTCTAATTCAACCATCAAATAATAGAATTAAAATCCTTCAAATTCGATATTCGAAGGATTTCAACGCTATTCGACTAATTGAACGATCTAATAGTAAAAATTTGATCAAACGATAAAATCATTCGAATCGAACGATTTTAACCATTTAGGCATACATAGAACAAGAAGGAGCTTTAGTAATACATATTTTCACACTTATTGAACTGTCTTGCCTTAAGGACCATCGCTCATTTTTGGGCAAGACCTCCAATCATGTGTGTGTGTCCTATGTGTGGTCTAGCACTTTATAATTGTTTTGCTTCCTATTTTAATATTGTCAAGTGGAATGAGACAAATCTAGCCTTTGCAAGCATTTGAAGAATCACAAGATTAGAAGTTTAAGGTCAGTTTGTAGCCTAAACATCAATAAATTTTACAGATGTTAGGCAAAAAGGCAGTATGGAAGACAAATGAAAAGAAATTTTCTACTTTAGCTAGATAAAGCATTTGTTAGCTTACTTAAAGGGCATCTAAACCCACATAAAAAGTGTGAAACCTTTTTGAGCACAAATATACCCTATGTATAAGAGAGTTTACGTTCTGTTGCTTTCTCTTAGTAAATTATAATAGTGTCATGTGCATTGCACTCCTTTATTGTGTATTAACATTAAGGAATGTCTAAAAGGGATATTTACCCGAATAACAATTCTGTTAAATATATAACTCGAACCAACTTTTTAATCTACATTAATGAAAAATGTTTAGACAATTATTTTTCTCTTGTTCTTCTTTGCTTTCTGTGACTACTTCTGCTATTAAAACAGTAGTTAGCAATCCTCCAGCCAAGATTCAGATTCCCAAAATTCCTTGGATTTTCAGTAATTAGCAGTCCTGAGAAACAGAATAACAGAAACTTGTAATGTATTGTGAAAACTGGAGTTTTGGCTGTAGGAGACATGATTCCTGCTACATTGTTTCTGATGTCTGGAAAACTGAAAATGGTGAAGGCCATAGTATATGCTGCTTTCAGTTACACCCTGTATCTATATCATTGAATTTCCAAAGTGTGTGCCCCTAGGAATCCGTCTTCCCCACTGCACACATACAAGCTCAGCTCTTTCTATCTTGCTCACATCTACCCCCAACAGCACTAGCCCAGTCAGCCGATACCTTGCCACCCTAGGCCAGAGTGTTTGTGGTCTTCCCACAAGGCTAATCTGACATATGTAGAATCCTTAGTGACCTGTCTGAATAAACATGTCATATTCTCTAAAAAAAACTGTTGCACAACTGCTTGGTTTTGTTATTGATGTAAGTATTTAGGATAATGTGGGAATAAAATCCATTGTAAAAAGTGCAACAAAACTCCCAAAATAGTGTGTAAGTATATCTACAACATAAAATACAGTCAGTGACTGGCACCAATCTCTAAAGTATATCAGCCAGTCATCTGGCTTTGAACTGCACATGTACCACTAAACTTATAGGGACTTTATACAGTACATTGTTTACATTCTTCTGCCAAAAATCCAGTTTTAAATGAACATTTTATATATTCACAAGCACTGAAAGTGTAGAATATGTTTTGTGGATCACTGATACCAACTCCAACTTTAATGCATTACAAATTATAATTTTGGGCAGCATAATTGTCATGTATGTAAAAGAACAGAAAAACTTCCCCAAGGCACTCTATATCCAGATAATATTAAAGGATCACATTTTTTTTTTTTACTTTTCCCTTGTATTTGTCTATGGAAATAGTAAGAGGTAAATGCACAATGATATAACTACTCTTTCGGTTTCCCCTATTGTTGTCCTAGTGTCTTTAAAGGTCTTACTGACCCTGCATGCACTTTCAGCCTTTCCAAAAACTTCTTTGTTCATATGCTGTGTGGCAAACATATTGCAGTGTGGGCAAGTGTGTCAAGGCCAAGAAACATGTGCCAAGCAAAGAATAAATGTATTTGAAGCAAGGACTGTTCATAGGCTCTATAAAGATTCCATAAATCTACACCAACATTTATAAGTATTCCTCCGTACTGAGCACAATTCAGCAGGAAAATTTAGTATAGTGGCACTTTAAGAACTGATTGCAGCTGTCTTACCTTTTGTATTGTGATCCTTATGTGTGTAGGCTCTTTTCTGTTTAATACAAATCAGTATGGGGGCTACCAAAACAATTAATATTTTTTTTTTGGGAAAAATAACCCTATTTTTTGCTGACTTGTTAAATCTTCATTTCCTATGAATAACACAGATCATATAGAAGGATAAGTTATTACACCCTCCCACTTGTCAAGTGAACATTATTCTACTAGCAGCAGTAAGGCGTAAGTTGGTAAGGCGAGAGGTGAATTGACTTCATATAGAGTTTGCAGGAAAGGTCATTCAATGAATCAATTGCTCCTGTTCAAAAGCTTCTCACTGCAAATGAGCACACAGAAACTATTGGGTAGGGAATACAGCATCATTACACTATAGTGTAGTACTGATGCTGCTTCATGCCTAATGGGGACTTGAGAAAGCACCATGTTTCAAGTTTTTCAAAGTCTAAATAAGGCACCAGCTGGTTTGAGAACTGAGTTGAGATGTACAAAAGTATTTTCCTTTTTTAGTACAAATCCAGTTGGTAGCACCCTTATCACAAGGTAAAGTGCAATATTATTGCACTGTGAGGTAACAATTAATGGGCTCTACTGTCTTAATGCCCAGAAGTTTCATAAATGCTTTATCTAGAAACATGTCATTGTATTATTTCATGACTGAAAAAGTGCTACGGCCAAATTGTAAAAGCCTTTTTTTTCCTCATGTACTGTAACTCTCCATTTTCAATAATGTTGCACAGCTCCTTAAAGAAGCCCAATGACAGTGTATGGACTCATGTAGCCACAGAGGCATTTTGAACATTAGATCTGGTCTTCAGATTTTCAGTACGTTCCCTAATTCGCCTTATTAAATCCAATGCTGCTACAGAACTGTCTCTGCTTTGTTTGCTGGACATAGATTTATTAGGTTGTAGGTAAGGGTTATCCAAAAGAACTTCACGAATTCCTGGTAACCGAATCTTTCCTAAATCTGTAGCAGAAGTATTCCTTACTGATACATATGCAGACGAATCCCTCATAGAAGTTACAGTGTCATTTGCTGAGGCTTCCTTTATTGCATGTTTCGATTCAAGTGAGGCATCCATTGGGTTGTCACCGGCTGAAACTTTATTCAACTTGCTAATGATTGTTGGTATCGAGGTTATAGGATGGATGGGTGTTGGCAGGATTGCTCCTTCGGGTGCCCTGAGTTCCAGTGCTGCGTGCTCTGAACTTGGTGTAGGAGTAATCTTTTTGCCACATGATTCACAACATAGCTTATTGTAGCCGGGTATGGAGCAGTAGCGTGCTAGGACTTCCATCTGGCAAAATATTGATTTGTCTCCTTGGCATGAATCCTCTAAGGGAAGAAATTGAAGACATTTTTAATTTCGTTAATCATTATCATATTATTAGCATGCATACTCATTGAAATCTGTAGAAATATACCATACTTTATTTGTAATTAAAGGTTACTTCCATTTTTATTGGTGTAGTATAATGCCCCAGCTCCATAATCCATTAGCAACCTACACCAAGGTAATAAAATAGACCCATTTACCAAGATCTGACCAACTGCATGGCCTGTCTATGCTACTCAATTTTCTATTAATAACTAAAGCTGGCCATAGACGTAACAATTACGATCTTTCTCGGAAAACATCTTTCCAAGAAAGAATGTTCGTTTCAACACACACGTGTAGAGATGAATCGTCAGATATACAGGTAGAAACAATAGAATTCTACCTGTATCTGATGATTCAGCACTAACAATGGCCGATGTTAAGGGTGCCTTCAAAGTCAACCAATCAAAATTTTCCGTCCAGCCCAATCAACCAGCTGACGATATCGGTCGGCTCATTTCCCACTATACACACACCAAATATTGAACCAAAATTTGTTTTGTACGATTTTATCTGTGCGTCTATGTCCACCTTAAGGCTAGGCTGGAATCTTACTGAGAGGTTATTTGCAGTGTAATTCTATGTCATTGATAAGCAACCCAACCTTTGGTATTTCCCCCAGGTACTGAGCTATGATTTCCCATTTTCCAATTACCGTTCTATCATTTTTTGTGTTTCTTGCTAAAGCGCCACTCTGTCTTATTACCAGGAAGGGGAAGGGCTTGGACCTAGAAGAGAAGCTTGTTTTCCCATTGCCTTGAACAATATCAACAAGGCATTGTAAATAGGCCTGACGATGGAGCTCTTGTTCCAAAAATACTTTATATTTCTTTTTCAAGCCCATATTGATCAATACATTGTGAAAACTCCAATTAGATATTTTGTTTGGGTCTATGTCTTGTCCATTGAAGCACAAAAAAACACTACTGGGCAGATTTACTAAATTCACATGAAGCATTCGAAGTTCGATCGAATTTTCAAAAAGATTTGAATTTTCGAATGTTTTTGAAGGCCACTTCGACCAGTGAATTTTGAAAATTCGATTTAATCGAATGATTCGAATAAAAATCTATTTGACTATTCGATAGTCAAAGGACTTCTCCTTTAAATTTTTATTCGATTGCCTAGTTCGCCAGATCAAAGTATGTGTAAAATTGATTTTATCAATTGCCATTTGACCGTTCGACCAATCGAATTGCGGTAAAATCCTTCAAATTCGATATTCAAAGGATTTTTATTCCCCATCTATTCACATGGTCGAATTCGAGGGTTTTTTAACCCTCGAATACGACCAATAGTAAATCTGCCCCTATGGCTTTTCAAATTATTTTTATTGTCTTAAAGGCATATTTTCACACTTTCAAAATCCAATCCATGTGCACTGCCATCTAATTTGGCGGGCCTTCGTCCTTTTTGGTGCCGGTGTCAATTTTGGTGCACCCTGTTAACTGCAGGCTAGGCTCCGTGGCCCAGTTCAGGACTGGTCATGGGCTGCGGCCTGGTGGTTAGGGACCCCTGCTCTAACTGGATGCTTTACAGCCTATATCACTACATTGAGTTTTGCATACTCTGACCTTTGGAAACAAGTCATTAGAGTGATTAAAATCCATCCATCAGGCCATCTCAACAAGATTACGCTACATGCATGACCCCAAGAACAAAAATAATGGGTACAAATGTTTTATTTTCCCTGCTGCTGTACAGCTGCACATTCAGTCAAAAGAAAAGATTAATCTTTATTGCTCAGGTTGTTACAGTCACCACTTCATGCATCATTAGGGAAATTCATTTCAGGCTACTTACTTGTTGAGATCTTGCTGACAGGGTTTCTTGGTACATTTTGCCCTAACAGCAAGGGCATTTTTGGTGTTATGGACTCTATGCTTTCTGCATTGGGTGTGAGTCCTGGAGATTTTCCTGAAAATGAACAAGAAAGAAATTAAATTTTCATAAGTGTGGTGGCATCATGAGTATGTATAAAATAAAAAGTAAAGTTTTGTGCCACATGAAGCAGCAAGTTGACAAGGGATGTAGCATAATGGCTTGCTATATGATGTACAAATCAAAGAAAACTGTGGGACATCAGTAGTTGGCCGAAATTGTAGCACCAAAGAATAAGATCTTCAAAAATTAGAGTTGGTGTTGATGATTAAGTATGAAGTGCTGATCACATGCACAAATAAGTGTGGGTATTAGTGAGAGGTTATAGCAAGCTAGTATGCCACAAGCTTGGATATCAGAGGGAATTTGAAGACAGAATGGTTTCATCAGTGATATAAGGTATATAGGTATGGAATTTAAATTGTGGCTTTACATGGGAAAATATGCTGTAAGGCACTTATTTGCAGAAGAGGGGATAAATGCATGCAATCATCTACCAGCAGATATGGAGCTGACTGATACAGGGGAAAACATTAAATACCTGTACATGAGACAAAAGGACCTAGAATTTCCATAGTAAAGCACTATGTAAATTCAGCAATGCTATATGAATTCAAAAAAGCAATCAAATGTAGGAAGGGAATCTGATATACTGTATCAATATATTATTAGGTTCCACAACACCACTTAAATACGTTTTCCAAAATTCCTGCAACCTGCTCTATCAATATGATTCTCTTTTTATAGCATAATTGTCCAGACCTGCTTTGCTGACTATACTATAAAATCATTATTTCACATTACACTTAATAAGATAAAATCAAAAGATTAGTTTTAATTAAGAGAATGGCTGTGTGTTTTTGTAAACATTGTGTGTATCTTACCGGTACAGGCTGACATCCTGCAAACCTGGATGGTTTCTGGCTTCTCTCCATCACACTGACCAACGGCATTATCAATAGCTTTGCAAACAACCTGACGCTGTTGGATACCCTCCCCACAACTTGAGGAACACTGCGAAGACCAAAAACATATATACACAAACTCAGTGGTTTTACTAACACAGATAATTCTCCATCAAGTTTGTTATACAGGTATGGGACCTGTTATCCAGAATGCTCAAGATCTGGGGGTTTTCCGGATAACAGATCTTTCCGTAATTTGGATCTTTATGCCTTAAGTCTACTGGAAAATCAAGTAAACATTAAATAAACCCAATAGGATGGTTTTGCTTCCAATAAGGATAAATTAGGATATTGTAGTTTGGATCAAGTGGAAGGTACTGTTTTATTATTACAGAGAAAACAGAAATCATTTATACACATTTGAATTCATTTATTATATTAGAGTCTATTCAGAACTTGGATAATGGGTTTCCATATACCAGATTCCATAACTCAATTTCCTTCCTAATTTACAGTGGTGGAAGTCATTCAGAAACAAGATTGATAGCCTGCAGCAGTTTTAGCAGATAACTCTGTACTGAAATGTTGGCATTTATAGATGTTATGACTAAGTGAAAAAATATCAATGGGAACTAATAATGTTGGAGGTAAATAAACTGTGCAAAACTGAACTGTTGTTGAAAAAGGTGAACTGACAACCATGGCAAATAAGAGAAATGTGGTTTACCTATAAAAAATAAACATTAAAAAACAATATGCTATGGGTTGGAGTTATAAATAATGGAATATTGGGTATCGGTTGTCCTCTGATTTCACCCTGGATCAAAGGCTGGCCTGTATAACCTAGGCTTTGACAGGACAGCATTGTCTAGAGCAGTGATCCCCAACCAGTAGCCCGTGAGCAACATGTTGCTCTCCAACCCCTTGGATGTTGCTCCCAGTGGCCTCACACCAAGTGCTTATTTTTTAATTACTGATTCGGAGGCAAGTTTTGGTTGTATAAAAACCAACTGCACTGCCAAAAAGAGCCTCAAAGTAGGTTTACAATCCACATAGGGGCTACCAAAAAGCCAATCACTGCACTTATTTGGCACCGCAAGAACATTTTTCATGCTTGTGTTGCTCCCCAACTCAATGTTGCTCACAGGTTCAAAAGGTTGGAGATCCCTGGTCTAGAGAGTCCAAGGGAAGAGTCATTATAAGCAAGAGATTTCTTGGTTCATCAGTATCAGTCTAACCTTACATTAGGTTACTGTGTCTCATCTGATTTGTTTATATCATTTAAAAGCAGGTATTTTTATCACCAACCTGTGACCAGGCACCCGTCCTCCACTGTGCTGGGCATGGTGTCCGATTACAGGGCCTCCTTGTTTCTGGGCGCTCAGCAGTGCAGTACTTTGTGTGGACAGTCCTGTTTGTGCCATTGTGCAAGTGCTGAATACACTGGACCAGTCTGGCCTGCACACCTAGTTTGCCACAAGCTTTGCTGCAAGCTCCCCACTCCTCAGCCACCCACCTACAAATAAACAAAGAAGGGAAAATCCAGATTTAACAATATAATTGCATTTTTCCAGTTTTCAAGCATAAAGTGGCAGTGGTTTATATGCTGTGATACCTAGAATCCTAAGATTTATTGTGAACTTAATTATTAAAGGAAAACTATACCCTGAAAATAAATACTTGAGCAACAGATAGTTTATATCAAATTAAGTGACATATTATAGAACCTTATCAATCTGGAATATATATTTAATTAAATATTGCCCTTTTACATCTCTTGCCTTGAACCACCATTTCGTGATGGCCTGTGTGCTGCCTCAGAGATCACCTGACCAGAAATATTTCAACTTTAACCGTTGAATCCAGTGTCGGACTGGCCCACCAGGATACCAGGAAAAGTCCCGGTGGGCCCAGGTGTCAGTGGGCCCTCATGCTGCTAATTTGGCCAAGTTCATGGTCATTCCCTATTTCTAGAGGTTAAATAGATGTAATAATAGTATGTAAAGAAAATACACTAGGAGAATAGAGGTTGAATGAGTAGAGGAAGAATAATAGTACTGAGAGTGGGCCCCTGGTCTAAATTTTTTTGGTGGGCCCCTAGTGTGAGGTTTTTTGGTGGGCCCCTGATGTCCCAGTCCGACACTGGTTGAATCCTAGGATCCCAGGAGGCTGTCATTTTTTAAAATGGATATTTTCTATTTATGATTACCCAATGGCACTTGCTACTAAAAAAGTATATTATTATGAAAATGGTTTATTTACATGAAGCAGGGTTTTACATATGAGTTGTTTTATGCAATATCTTTTTATAGAGACCTACATTCTCCGGGGGGTATAGTTATTCCTTCCTTCAAGAGTGGGCATTAAAATGGCCACTCTTGTGCATTAAAGAAAATAGCACAAGGCATCTTTTACATTTCATTGGATTTCTAGAGTCAATATTCATGGGAAAAACCAAGATTAACATTGATGAACTACATATGTTTCGTAAATGACAGCATTATTCATATTAAATGATTGGGGATTCCTACCCTGGCTGGGAGCATTCTTGTTGATTACATCGTCTACGTATTGGTTTCGGCTTTTTGTTGTTGTCACAGAGGTTACGGTGAACCATTCTGTTGTCTCCTTTACGCCGACAGCCATATTTTGTGTACTGAATGCCTAAAAGGAGATAATTAGGAGAGAGCTAAAAGAAAAAGAAGCAGCTTCTAAAAAATGTAAAGCACAATGTTAATGGCTCTTTAGCTAAATTCAGCATCTTTTTGTTGTGGAAACCATGAAAATGAATAAAGTTCTCACAGATCACACAATTTATTATTATGACATAAGGTACACAACTGGAACACAGATCTCTGCACCAACATTAGTAGATCTATCTTTTTAGAAAATACTCTTTTAAAAAAAAAGTATGATTTTAAGAGTTAATTATAAGAAACACTTACCTCCACCACATGCCTTAGAGCACTGAGACCAACTTTTCAAAGCCCACTCATAGGAATCCATCTCCTCAAGCAGTACATTATTGTTGCCAATCATTGGTAGGAGATCTTCATGTATAATGTACTTATAGGTCAGGGTAGTTTTTTCTTCTTCGTCCTGTGGTACAACCTGCAGCACAATAATGTGAAATGATGAAATCAAACGAATTCATGCATACATTAGAGCAGCAATAAAAGAATCATTTGTTCAGGTATGGGACCTGTTTTCTAGAATGCTCAGGCCCTGGGCTTTTTTTAATAATGTGGATCTTCATACTTTAAGTCTACTAGAATATTAGTTAAACATTAAATAAACCCAATAGGATTGTTTAGCCTCCAATAAGGATTAATTATATCTTAGTTTGGATCATGTACAAGGTACTGTTTTATTATTACACAGAAAAAGGGAGTCATTTTTTAAAATTGTAATTATTTCATTAAAATGTAGTCTATGGGACACAGCCATTTCATAATTTGGCGCTTTCTGTATAACAGGTTCCCAGATAACCAATCCCTTATCATATATATACAAGTTTCAGGTTTGAGGTACTAATAAATCAAATACTCTAATACAGTTAGCAACAGTTAGACAATAATAAAAAAAGTGAATTCAAGTGCCAGTTAAAGTTGGGAAATCAGAATGGGCTAAAAGCATTTACTTATATGTTGAGTTAGGTTAACCATGCACTGGACCATTTTCACTGTATACAACAGGCTGCCAAACAGAATGAACAGTATAGTATAGTGATAGTAAATGGGCACACATCGGGATGCCCTAATACTATTGCTGCTCAGAAAATAGCTAAAAGGTTTCAGCACCCCTTCTTTCCTTATCTGCTGATATCTCATAGACGCTCTGGTAAATGGAAATTAAACCCCAAAGTTACACATGCCTGATGTTTGAGCAGAAGGGTCACAACCAGCTAAATTGACCAATCAAATTGTTAGTCTGCATTTTGAATATTTGGTACCATTTCTTAAAAAACTTCAAGCTTTTTCTTGCAGGACTCTTGAGGATAGTTCATAAATATGTATGTATGAGAGATGGTTAAGCACATTATAACTTATCACAAACATGTTAAACACTACAATTCTACATCAAAGGAAGCATATATACTGTATACATGCTTATATACAGGTTAGAAATACATTTTATGTTAAACTATAAAAAATATTTTTTTATTTTTGTTGTTTCTATTTGTGGTGATTACATTTAGAGACCTTAAGTCTGACATACTGAAAGTAACTGAATGAATTATAATCATTAAAGGACAAGGAAAGGCTGGATACACTTGGGTGCTCCAATCAGGAGAAATCTGCACCGGGCCTGTGTTATAGAAGCGAGCACCACGGAGAGATCTTGCTTCAGTCTTCACGCTGCTGCACATTTCCCCGGACTGAAGCATGCGCATTAGAATGAAAAAGCCAATTTTAAAGTTAAAGTTAGGCTTTTCATTCTAATGCGCAGCTGCGTGAAGACGGAAGTAAGATCTCTCTGTGGTGCTCGCTTCTATAACCCGGGACTGGTGCAGATTTCTCCTGATTGGAGCATCGGCCCTGGGTTTGAGGTACATTGCTATAATAGGCACCCCCAAGTGTATCCATCCTTTCCTTCGCCTTTAAATGTACAAAAAGTGCAGTCCCATACTGCTGCTCTGCAAGTGCATTGTATTTCAGAGAAAAATGCAAAAACTGAGCAGACGTAATGATTCCAGGTGCAGGTAGTGCAGCAGAAGAGAAGCAGCGGGGTAGCAGATTCTCAGCTATAAGTTAGTTCTTAGTGGGTAGAAATGTAAAAATGACCACATAGCAACCAATGAAGAATGTGGAGAGCCGAGCTTGCCCTGAATACCAGGTACTATGCTGTATATGCATTTGCACACATGAAAGAAATGAACCTGAGGTAATAAGCTTATCCTGGAATGAATAGTTTACAAAACAGATGACATACTGATTTACTTCAAAGACTAACAGAAGAGATTATACTATATCAAACAGAAAAGTCTGCCAGCTGAAGGCATTTCAAGATCTTACCAATACAACAATGGGTTCATGCAAGGGTCCAATCGTTTTCACAGTCTCTTTGCCATCTTCAATTATGTACTCCCAGTCTAGGCCCAGTTCTATAAAGGTCTTTGATTTGCTTTCCATACCCTTCACATTAAGAATTGGATTCCCGCTAGCCTGGTTTTTAATAGCTACAAGAATAAAACAAAAGTATATTGAGATATAGATACATTCGATTTATATACTGTATATACATATATTATACCTTGTATAGGTATATAAGTATATATATATGATTTTTTTCTAATACTTTTAGTAATTTTTCCCACTTACCAATATAGTTAGCGGAAGGCTCCGTTTCCTCTATTTGGATATGTCTGGCACCTGCTGGAATCTCAAACATTTTTAGAATCCCAGCTGTAATGAGAATAAAAATGTAATTAAGATCACTTCTTGTTTCTACAGTGCAGAGTGAGAATAAGCAGACACTGTCTAGTAATACAGAGGGAAAGCCAGTTGGTCCCATACTGGATGGTAGGACTAACAACATTGCTGACACAATAAGGCATCTCTGTGACTGTTCAAGAGCTGCGTTTTACTTTAATATACCTGTATGGGGATCTTCACCTAAATAAGGCAGCATTTCTATTTTTGTTTGGCATTACAATCAATGTTACCTACATATAGTATATTTGTACAGAGAATACAGTAGTCCCTTATTTTTGCAAAGTTCTATTAAAACTGCCAGTTTTTTTCCTTAATGCAAAAGGAGTTGACTTCTGTTGTGTTCCATCATAAAAACAAATTTGTACACAATTACAGACATTTGACACACTAACACTAAGGGGGGTCTTTACTAAAACAACTTTTTCTCACTTTAATTAAAAAAAAAAACCCGAATCGCCTTCATTTACAAATAAAACTTCTCGAAATAAAATGGTCTTGGAAAAAGTCACAACAAAATCGTAGGTCAATTGGAATCATGCAACTTTTTCAAATTGTTGCCCAAAAACTCAACTTTATTGAATAGTCGCCTCGACAACTGAAATTTATCAGATTATTGAACAAAAACCAGTGTCAAACAGCCCGAAACTACCGAGAATCCTGAAGGTATAAAACATGTTCCAGTTGTTAAAGGGACCATCTGCCATTGACTTCTACATGATTTTAGATAGGAGTATTTTTGGATTTTTAGCAGCTTCAGAACAAAATACATCAAAGGTTTTTTTCACCTAAACATAAATAAAGACAATGGTCTGCAGATCTCAGCGTTTACAGTAAAGTGTAAACCACTTTTCATGTCCAGTTGCTGGGGGTATAGTTCCATCTGTCATACAATGCTCTGATAGGCTACATCAGTGTCCAAGAAAAAATTCTCTGCAATTTCACGTTTGGTGGCCAAAAATGTTATAAAACAATGGCATCATGCAAAGAGGTCTCTGGAGATCTTGCACGTGCTGGAGGACTTGGAACAATTTTGGACTGTCACATCCAACTTTTTTTTAAATCCGGATTAATGGAATATAGTGCCTTGTAACAATAAACTTATTGGCTACCTGCTACAGACTGCTTCAAACCAACATTATTAAAAAGTGCCCAAAGCCATCCTGAAAAGATGATTTGTGCCCATGGCAGTGCAGGATGATTCAGTTCAATGAGAAACAATCTGCAGTTGGTTAGCAGGCTTTTAATGCATTGCAATACATTTTGAAAGGGATAGCTTTTAAAATGCAAACAAAAAAAGCACTGGCTGTGTTTTGTTCATTGATATTAAAGTGCTTCCTGTTTTTTTATATGTACACTCCAATATCACTTTAAAAGAGCCAACCACTCCCAAGAGCTCGGTATAGATTTCAATATAATATTATGTTACACCACACCTGTAAAAACAATGTGTTTCAGAAATTCAATTTTCTGGCAGCTGCTATGTGGGGTCTTGTAACATAAAATCTTTTTTTATACTAACTTGGACTACCATTAGTTTCCTTTCTTAATGGTACTTGTCCTAGACTGGTTTGTGTCAAAGAATTATGAAGGATTGTGTTTGCATTGAGAATGAAATGTAGAAATATTCATGATTTAAAACAGTCTCAGCCATTCTGGTCCTTAGCATACCTTGTTGTCCGACCCTACAGCATACTATTTTTGAATGGTTGTGTAAAAGGGTTGCTGAAAACCTTCTGTGAATGTTATCCCTGCTATACACACCACTCTCTCTCTAACAGCTGTCATGACACTGAAAAGTTTGAGATCATTATACAGCTAATCTGATGCAATTGGTGTGTATATCAATTTACACTTTCCATTACAAAATTATTGAAGACAAAAGAAATCAGTGTGGCAGTAGCAGTGTCCTGAGCGTGCTCTCCGGTTACTTGAAACTCAACATTTAACCTAGAATGCACAACATGTGTTCAACATCTGCAACCGCCCCAGTTACATACTGAGAATGGCTTAAAAAAGTACCACTGTTGGATCACAGACTAAGGGCTAACACTTCAGAGCAAATATCAAGCACAAAGGATAACGTAGTTATATGGGTTAGAACACCGGCAAAATTGGGAAATGTGGAATGTGTCTTGCATTTAATTTACCATAGACACTGGGTAATATGGGTATCAACAGCTGTTGTTACTGTAAAAAACAGTAGGTAAGCTTCAGAGTATTCCATAATTCCATTAAAATTTATATTTTCTGAGTAAATGTCAGTTTACTTCCCAGGATTCCTTCTGTGATGCATGCAAATAAGGAGAGGGTCTAGGCTGATTAGCTCTTTGCCCTTAGTAATAACCTGACTAGCAGCTACAGAGCCCTATAGGGTATTACACATGAAAATTATTGATTGGATGCGTTTATTTTTCAGTGAAGATGAAACACAATAATAATAACTAGGTTTGTTGTACGCTCTTCCTCCACAATATCAGTAAATACCTCCTGACAGATTCACTGACATTAATGGGTTTTATTTATCTAAAATCAAATTTGTGAGGTTTCACAGTTTTTTTCTACTTCAAATAAACTCACATTTTAAAGGAAATGTGAATTTTTTTATTAGATAATCTGAATATAAAAACTTTGAATATAATCATGAAAAAAACTGTTGAATTTATGATTTTGTAAGTTTAGAAGCTCAAACAAAATTAAAGCTTAAATTTTGCCTAGGACAACTCCCATCGCCATCCCATTGACAGCGCTATGAAAGTGTTAATAATAATAATAATAATAATAATAATCTACATGAACTTGCAAGATTTAAGATGCCGAAATTTTACATTCAAGTTTTTTTAGTTTTTTTTGTGCTTAATAAATACCAAACATTTGTGTTTTTAAAAATATAATTCGATTTCATGTTTTTGTGCAAAAAAATTTGAATTGTGCCAAAAATATAAATTCAAACATTGATAAATCACCCTCTAAATGCTTGCCGAACAATTCTCGCTGTCTCTTTCTATGTAACTCTGGCTATGAATCCATAGCCACAAAGCCCCATTAAGATAAAAATTCCCTAGGAAGACTCAGCCAAGATTCAGCCAACTGCAGTGTGCCAGAAAATATCCTGTAGGTTACCTAATGATAATATTCAATGAAAATATTGGCTCTATAAAATAAAAAATCACAATAATAAGACAATAATAATAATAATGTGATTCTCTTACCAGTCTGTTTTGGAGATTTTACTAGTGTTCCTTTAACTGTCCGACAATGGGAGTTATCTCCACCGCAAACTCCACATTTATCATCTTCTTTAATGGAACCTATTTCTTTGTCACATCCAATGTGCTAGAGTTTGGTGGTAAAAAAAAAAAAAAAAAAAAAAAAAAAAAAAAAAAAAAAAAAAAGAGTGAAAGGTCAGCATCTAGTTGTCCATGATAAGGTATATTGACTGGGCAAGCAGAAACATATAATGCACTTTACATCATTATGCACATAAAATCTTACATACTGCTCACTTATACATGATACCATATTATTCATTATTATACCATACCATTAAAAACATTTCTTAAAGGACCAGTAACACTAACATTAGTGTTCTAAAGTACTGAAAATATAATGTACTGTGCCTGCACTGGTAAAACGTGTGTTTGTTACAGAAACACTACTATAGTTTATATATAGAAGCTGCTGTATAGCTATGGGGGCAGTCATTCAAAGCTGAAAAAGGAGAAAAATCACAGGATACATAGCAGATATCTGATAAAGGCTGTAGCATACAATGGGATTCTTCAGAACTTGTGTTTTATCTAGTATGTGTCCTGTGCTTGAGTGGCTGCCCAGCAACTTATTTTTATTAACACCCCAGTTTTCCCAGTGCTGGGCAACAGTACATTATATTGTCTTTTCTTTAATATGCTTTCCATATTTGGTGTTACTGTTTCTTTGCATTGTCTCTTTATCTATTTATTCTTTGGTGTGGTGGAGAGGCAATGATTAGTAGCTGCTTTTGCTTTTCAATCACTGGTTTAAACAGTCCAGGTGGCAGGTACAGGAGAAGAAACAAGTTACGCTATTGCCTAGTGTTGTATATTCTCGGAACATACCTCTTATGCCAACTTCCCTAGTTTGGACCCTTGCGTCCCCCAGCTTGGTAGCTACAGTATTTATGTGCCCATCTGTGAATGTACACATATTCCTTTGTGCATGCGCGTGCACTAGTTTGCGGTAGTTGGGGGAGTCAATGTGGTTGGCTAGGTAGCTTATATTAACAGGGCCCTTGAGGCCCACATAGTTAAGATAAGTAGTGCCTTGAATATGGAAACTCTAGAGAAAAAATGTAGATACATGACCTTCACAAAGAACAATGACAACAGCATCCTCTCCATAAACACCATATAATAAGAAAATCTGTTGCCTTCAAACATAAAGCAAACAAATTGCACACTAGTAAGGATTTATCAATTTATCCGACTAGTGAAATGGTCCAGACTGAAATTCAAAATAGGCCCTGGTATTTCACATGCACGCAGGCCAAAATAATAGTGTCTGTCTATAGCATCATCCAGAATCTCTAGATTGCCAGTCCAGGTCTAGACGATCCTACTGTAAAAACTGTGCTTTTTACTAGAACGTAGAAGGGTAATTTCTCCATAATATCACAGAGTTACATTCAATTGGACTGCAAGGAATTGTTCAGTATAAAAATAAAAACAGGCTAAATAGATACAGTAAGCTGTGCAAAATTTTTTCAATGAAGTTAGTTGGCCACAAAATGTAATGTATAAAGGCTGGAGTGACTGATTCCCAAAAAAAGAATGAAACAAGAGGTCAGCGTCTGTGGCAACAAAAACCGGAAACCAATATAGTGTAATAAATTCAAATTACATGGGAGAACACCCAGTACTTATGTTGAAGCAATAAGAGATTGTTTCCCTTATCTTTGTATATAAATTTACACTCTTTATAAACTGAGTAGGAAGAGGGAAATCCCAAATACGTGTTCACAATTGTTGTTATGTCCAATCCCAGAGTGCACCTTCACCAAAAGTGCCTACTTTATATATTTTTTAAAGTATTTTAAATAATAAAACAGTTTTACACTATTTTGGATTATATTTCTGTTCCCCATTCAGAGTCCGAAAGGAGCTACTGGGACCCGAGGAGACGCATACAAGGATTTACTATATGCGAAACACCACACCAGTGGTTTGTAAGTAGGCACTTTAGCTTTTTGGTGAAGGTGCACTCTGGGATTGGACATAACAACAATCGTGAACACATATTTGGGATTTCCCTCTTCCTAATCAGTTTATTAAGAGTGTAAATTTATATACAAAGATAAGGGAAACACTCTGGTAACGCTTCAACATAAGCACTGGGTGTTGTCCCATGTAATTTGAACTTATTACGCTATGTTGGTTTCCGGTTTCTGTTGCCACAGGCCCTGGCCTCTTGTTTCATTCATTTTTTGAGAGACTGTGAAGTGATCGTCAAGAAACTAAAAAAACCCTGAAAGACTAACATCCTTTTCTTACTTTTGCTTTTTATTGGAGTGACTGGATGTCTAACATAATAGCCAGTACATATGTTTACCTGCACCCTTCGCCTCTCAAATCGATAGGTACCCTGTGCCTGATGGAGGGGATCGTCACCTCTCCTAATAAATCACCAAAGGAAAAATTCAAGCGCTTTGGGTAAGTGTTGCGGGGAAGTTCCCCTGCAGTTTATTCAAGTCAAATAAACGAAACGTTACATCACTCGACTTGAATAAACTGCAGGGGAACTTCCCCGCAACACTTACCCAAAGCGCTTGAATTTTTCCTTTGGTAACATAATAGCCAGAACACTACTTCCTGCTTAACCGCTCTCTTGGTTTCCACTGGTTTTTTACCAGGCAGTAACCAGTCGGTAACTCGAGGGGGGTAGGGTTGCCACCTTTTCTGGAAAAAAATACCGGCCTTCCTATATATTTACCCTTTTTTCCTATTAATAACATTGTGATCAACCATCAAAAATACCGGCCAGGCCGGTAAAATATCAGCCAGGTGGCAACCCTAGAGGGGGGGCCACATGCAGGGTCGAACTGGGCCAGCGGGAAACCAGGGAATAAAACCCGGTGGGCTCTTGTGGGCCTCGCCAGCCCAGACCTACTCCCTGTCACCACTACCCTGAACCTCCTCCTGGTTGGTTTGCAGATAGAAAGGTACAAGTGCAGGGGGTGGGGTATATGAAGCTTGGTCGGGGGCCCAGAGGGGGCTTTGCGGTAGGAGGGGGGCCTCAGGGCCCCAGGCCCCCCAGTCAGACCCTGGCCACATGGGTCATAATTGCAAACTTACTGAACAGTTATGTCCCATATGACCCCCCTTCAAGTTGCTGACTAACTCAGACTTAAAGAGCTGCAAAACAGGAAGTAGTGTTGTGGCTATTATGTTAGACATCCTGACACTCCAGTCTTTATACGTTACATTTTTGCCTAACTATATTAGAAACATTTTTTTTTATTTTGCACAGCCTTTCTATTTATCCAGTTTTTATTTGTATACTGAACAGTGATTGACTGTGACAGTGTGAGTTCAGGATCTGTTTATGTGTGAAATCCTTTCACATCCTCTCTGTTGATTGTGTGAAAGGAGGCGGAGAAGTCTGTGCACCTGTAAGCTGACAGGAAGGAAGGCCTGAGAAGAATTCTGGGAGAGAAGCAGCAGAGTGAGAAAATGTTGTTGCTGTAAGGTGCCAGATATCATTCCATGTGGAAAGCCAGAAGGGAACCCCAGTGGCAGAAAAGTATACTCTGCTAAGGGTACAGAAGGGCAGTTCTTGTCAGGGCTGTGAAAAACAAAGCATGGTCTTTTCAGGGCATGGAAAGCTAAACAGAGTCCTTGAGAGGCCACATACATGGGACAGAGTACAAACTATTTACCTTATTAAGTGAGCTCCTGGCTGGAACACTGTATACAGGCCTGTTCAGTGCTACATACTCTCCAATATAGCAAAGACACAGGACTCCTGTAGCGCCAAAAAGAAGGAAATCACTGCAGGATTTCCCTCAGTAGCAGAATAGGACTGCATAAGCATAATTTGCAGTTGTGTATCATGTGCAAAATGTCAGTTTCTCCAAGCAACCTCTAGATGTCATCAGTTAATGCAATTGAGAATTTTAAATGCACTGGAAGAAGGAGTGTTCTTTTATACAAACACAGCATAAAGCTAATGAACTGAGTCACTGTCTGCCCAGAATGTAAACATATTAGACTGCAAAACACAAATAATGCAACTGTTCTGTAGCAACGGAGAAAGAAGGCCCTGTGGCTGAAAATGAATGCCATATGTTTGTCAATAAATATGCAGAGGCCAAAAAAAGAGGTTGTAAAATCTGAAGCAAAAGTGCTCTCTAATCCTATATGCTGCACAGAATAATCTTCTTTCACCATAATCATCAAATTATTATTTTCAATTATCTGTTAAGCATCCTTGGATTTTCATTTGCACAGTCCTCTGTAACATTTCTAAAGCATTTGATATAACAGAAACAGTTGTCACAGTTTGCCTTGCTCTAAACCTGTTTTCTTTAAATATACAATAAAATAATGCTGTGGCGTAACTCAAGTGGGGCAGCCCACCTGTAAAAAAATCTTCAGAGGGGCCTGGCTCACTCTGATCCCCATCCTCCCACACACTTCCCGTCCTGCTCCACCCATGTCCTGCCTCTACCCTGCCCACTCCCTTCCCTGACTCCACCCACTCCCACAGGTAAGAGAGAACTTGGGGAGGAGGGTTTTTTATTAGCTACAGAGGAAACAGGATCTGCTTCCTCTATAGTTACACCACTGAAATAATCCATCATACTCTGTAGATGTAGATGCTCTCAGATACATTACATTACATTGATATTTTATATGGTCACATAACTCCTCAGTGACTTATAAACTTTTTTTTTTTTCTGTGTTTTTTTCACACCTGTAAATGCTATTTTTACATATGGTATTGGTAGTTTTCAATATCTGTCATATATATTGCAAATCCAGAAAAAAAAAATAAGGAAAAAGAAAAGAGAAACATAAACACTCAAATCAACATATCAAGGCAGGTTAATCGAGGTATTCCATTAAGTTACAATATACAAACAAAGAGGGGGTGTGGGAGCACTCAAAGGCTAAGTCAAAATATATTTAAATATAATGGGTGTGCACTATGCACATTTCCTGGGTCCCTGTCTCCTAAATAATTCAATATAATTGCTAATGCACAATAGCCTCAGATATTATGTCTGTCCAAGAAATCATCCAAGCCACTCTTAAAGGCATTAAATGACAAGGAAAGTCAAACTAAAAAAGCAGGCTAGAAATGTTGTACATTATGTTTTGGGCTTGTGTACAAGCCCCAGGCAACCAAAGCCCTTTAGCATGGAAGATCTGTGTCTCCAAAGATGCCCCAGTAGCCCCCCATTTTATTTTCTGCAGATTCACTGCAGATGCTCTGTGCTGATGTCAGTTATTGAGCTTAGGGATTGACTCACAATATACAGTAAACATAGAATATAACTGTCACAGTAAGGCTGATTAGTAATTAATATGAATAATTTCTACATGGCAGCACAGAAACAAGGGCAACTAGAATCAGAATTTAACAACCAGCCCTGTAGCATCAGCTTGTATGACAGGCCAACCTAATTTTATGCTTGATAATTTGCGACAACCCCTAAGCTTAGCTTCTCAAAAGCTGCTCAGAGCCCACTGAGCATGTGAGTGTCACAGACATTTTCCAAGATGGTGACCCCCTATGACAAGTTTGAAGTCCTGGATCATTGCTGCTATTGACAAGCTGAAACTTTAGGCTGGTGCAATAAGTTCACTATTTAAAACATGGTATTTTTAGCCCTATTCGCTTTAAGAGTTTAGTTATCCTTTAACAGTATCAGTCATCACAACATCACCTGGCAGTGCATTCCACAACCTCACTGTCCTCCCTGTGAAGAACCACCTACGCTGCTTTAAATGAAAGTCATTTTCTTCTAGTCTGAAGGGGTGGCCTCCTTTCTGGGGAAAAGATCCCCTGCTATTTGTCTATAATGTTCTCTAATGTATTTGTAAAGTGTAATCAAGTCTCCTGGCAATTGCCGTTTTTCCAGAGAAAACAACCCCAACGCCAGTGCTGCCTTATACATTATAATTAGGAAAATTTTAGAAGTTTGTAAGAGGCACAGTTATAATGCAGCATACCTAGAGCTCAGAGCCGTTCCTGCCACGAGGCAAGGTGAGCACCTTGCCTCAGGCAGCAGTGATCGGCCAGTTACAAGGGGCGATAAAAAAAAAAATTCAGAAATTCAGCTCTGCTAGTGAAGCAAGCGCAGTATGCACTCTTGCACTAGTGATGCAACCCCTTTTGTCCCACTCCGACGCTAAACTTCTAAGCGCGGATCGGGGGGGGGGGCGGCATCGGGGTTGCTGGCTCAGGCAGCAGCAGCCCACAGATCGCCCCTGCTAGAGCTAACACATACAGTAATGATTTTTTGTTGCAAGACTTAGAGCTTGTATCACTTTTCCACAAACTTCTCTATGGCAGTACACCAAACTGACTATACAAGTAAAAACAACTTAGCAGATAAAATACTGTTTCATATGTTTTATGCAAACTCTTACCACACAATCTCCTCTAGCACAGACACTGTAAGGATCCTTATAGCTGCATCTTGTGCCATCATGGACCACTTGATTCATAAATACAACATCTCCTGTTTCCTTAGACTTGCATATGAGTTCACATTTTTGGGCATCTGCCATGAAAAACAAGAATTACACATATATAATAATTAGAAATTAAGAAAGTGGCAAACAAATCATGGTGAATATTTAGCCATACATCCAATGCTGGTATGTCAAACACAATTTTGTTGACTGGTGTCGCTATCCGTAGGTTAAAAAAAATCAGTTGAAAATGGCCTAGCGGTTTTATTTTGATTCAAAGAGGATACAACACAGAGAAAAAGCCACAGAGCCAGGCCAAGTAGTACTTCCACCCAAGCAGTCTGGATACCTGGTCCCATACAAGTAAATACAACATTTCACAATGTAATATTCTTCATTAGCCAGTTTTTACATTGCAAATCATTTTAAGACCTGTTTAAAGGTTGCATTGCTCATATTTTTCTGTGAACTTTTATTATAAAGTGACATATCAACTCTACATCCCCTGATTTGAGTTCTCCCTCATTTTACATTGATTTTTTTTTGTTGTCCCACCAATATAAAATGCATGATTAATTTAAAGGACACCTATTGTAGTAGTAGTAGTTTTTTTTTTTTTTAAATTCCCCCTGCCAGCGCTATGCTACTCGCACAGGGAGGAAGCTCCCGGTGCGAGCAGCCATGTCCGCTCACTGGCATAGCGCTGACGAGGGGCATACTTTAATAAAAAAAACTACTGTTATCACCAACCGGAATGCGGTCTCTACCATCCCATTGGTTGGGATAGCATTTTTAACCAATAGGTGCCCTTTAACTGATTTTACATTTTCACAGATTTTACCACAATTTGGTGGAAGAGTTGGCCTAAAACTGGTCTGAGTTTGCAGTAATAGTATTATACATCCCATGCATCCTATCCCTTTACCTACAA
Organism: Xenopus borealis; assembly: GCA_024363595.1. NCBI lineage: Eukaryota > Metazoa > Chordata > Amphibia > Anura > Pipidae > Xenopus > Xenopus borealis. The sequence goes on along the minus strand of CM044444.1, from coordinate 28,333,796 downwards.
TACCAGCACTTGTGATTCACCCAGTGTTTACTTTTTAAATGGATAGGTCACCTTTAATATACATTTTTAGTATGACTATAATTTGTGACAATTAAAAACTGGTCTTCATTTTTTTTTTAATTATTTAGCTTTTTGTTCAGCAGCTGTCTAGTTTGAAATTGTAGCAGACACCTGGTTGCTAGGGTCCACATTACCCTAGCAACCATACAGTGAGTTGAATGAGAGACTAGAATTTGAATATGAGAGAGCCTGCATATAACAATAAGAAATAGAAATTAGCAGTACAATGTTAACCTCCCAGAGAAATTTGGCTCGTGGGGTCAGTGATCCCTATTTGAAAGCTGGAAAGAAACAGAAGAAGAAAGCATATAATACAATCACTATAACAAACGAAGACTGGGCCTATAAATGAAGAAACTAAGAACTGGCTGTTCTATAACATACTTAAAGTTAACTTAACAAATACATTTTCAAAAGAAATTACCATCATGATGCTCGTAAGGCAGCCACATGTGCTTGGTATTCTGATGAGTGTAATATGAATTACGCTGAGAGCACTGCTGGGCACGAAAGTCTTCGAATGGCCCCCGACATTCTTCATTATTGCACATTTGATATTCATAGGCTGCACCAGAGCAATCCCTTCCTCCGTATGATGGCCTATATAATCCATCAAAAATATTCAGAAACAATCATAACCAAACTAGATCTCTAGAGCTGTATCATACACACCACAAACATATGTAGCTGTCTGTTTATTACAGCCTAGCAAAAAATTATAGGGCTGCTTGATCTTGGACAAGAGGGAAGCCATGTTTGTTTGTCTTGTACAAGTAATTTTATCTGCCGAAGTGAAAATTGGTATTGTTAGTCCGTATCTATACCTAATAGTCCAAAATTAAATCTGTATTAAAACTACACTGAATATCAGAACACTTAATGAGTGGAAAATTGTACCTTCCTTTATCTAAAATACCTGCATTAAGCAATTCTTTCATTGCTCACACGTTACTGTATTGAAACAAAGATAGGCCAACTTTGGTAATAAGAGGCCCATATTATACAGTATGTCCTTTCAAAGCTCAGTAAGTTTCATGAAAAACGAATAATAAGGAAATGGGGAAATTTATGCACTAAAATGTTAGTTATGTATAAAGGTTTAATTAAGTATTAATTAAACTGGGCTAAATATTCTAGCTTGTGTGAGATCCCAACATTCAGTTTGCTTCTCTGTTAATAGAGCCATCCTCTGGAAATCTCCTTATAATCATGGATTCTCAATTTTCGGTAACTAGATATTGAGAACGTCTAAAATAGGGAGGCAATTGCTGTAGCACGTGATTAATTTCAAGCAAGACATAGCACCTGATCTTGGCAGGCCAGATGATTTGGAAATACTGGGCTGGTCCAAACCAGATTACTAATTGCACATTATATAAACACAAAGTCCATTAGCTCTACTTTTGGCAGCTATCTGAATCATATATATGGTCATTTTTGCCAGGATTTACAAATATCTGTTAGAGCACACAAATGAAAACAAACATCTATAAAACTATTTGCAAAATGTTATTGGGAAACCTGAAATTACATCTGTGTTTATCCTGGATGTTCTAGAATAACTGTAGAAATCAAGACTTCTCCATGGTACTGAATCACCTTAATAGGGAGCTGCAAACCTGGTCCTGGTCCAATAAGCCTTCTGCTTTTTGATAGTATGTTTTAAGCAAATGTCTGGTTGAGATGTTACCAGCAGGGCCATATTTGCAATATAGTTATTCTAGGGCCTGGTTGATCATTAGCCTATCTCAAGTAGGCAAGAATGTGCTAGAAGGGCCAGTAACATCAAAAAACAGGATTACATTCTAAAAATGATAGAATTTTTAAGTGCAGTGACTGCATACATAATTCACTGAGGCTGTTCTGGTGCATTTTTCTCTCACATAGCAGTGATCAGGTAAGTGTGCAGCAAGATATCCATCTAAGTGCTTCTCATAGGTTGCGATGTGGGTATGATCACATATTGAAAATATACTGAGACTAATACTGGACCTTCTGTGATCATTGGCTCCATGCATGCCCCTGCTTGCCTTCTTTGTTCTCTTAATATTAGTCAGCCAGATTTAAACCATCTGGTACCATTTGCTGTTCAGCTAAGATCTGATTGGTTACAATGGGTTAATAGCACTGGGCAAGCTATGCATATTATATTATATGAAAAGATGCTGTATGATGCAGATAAGCAGAATATTTATGAATCTAGTGCTGATTTGAGCAACCAGAAGCAGCTGAAGCTGCAAAGGTAGCCAGGGGCAATAATAACATTTGCCTTCAATAAATCCAAACCTCTGAAACTTTATTGTTTTGCTGAATGCCCTGAGCCAAGTCTGTGTTTATGTAATACTAAAATATGTTAGAGGGAAGGACAAAAGTTTCATACAGCTGTAGCTGAAAAGAAGGTCAGATATCTATTTACGTTTTTTAAAGGTCAGAATCTGTAGGATTACTCAAAAGCGTGAGGGACACAAGTCAATATATCAGGTCAGTTCAGCTCCAGCGCATACAAACATGGCCTCCTCTACAACAAGCAATGAACTGGTTCATTAATGTTGTGATGCACATTTTGCTTATGTTTGCCTTACATGTCTTGAGTATATGCACTGACAGTTGGCAAATTAATTGTCCAGAACTCGTTGGCCCAGCAACAGTCCATAACAAATAAAAGCCTGGAATATAATGGACACAAAATCCCATGGTATGAAGAATTGGAGACACATGGTACTGTAGGTCTAAAAGAAATATACAGAACCTTTCAGGGAGAAAGAGTAAATACACCAAGGCCTAACAATACTTAGCGAACAGTTAATCATCTTGAACTACGGATCTGGCACAAGATCTGCTATTTGCTTGTATTGCTTGAAGTGGAATGTTGGCTATATATCTGCTTGGTGCACCTGCTCTAGTGTTTGTTAGAGTCAACCTCAAATATTTAATCAAAACTGAGCTTCAGCTTAGAACATGTATTAAAATTAACCTTCAAGGGCAAAGACATTATGCATTAAGTTAAAGGAAGTCTTCCCTTTCTAGTTTGGGTCAGGAATAAGAAATATGGAGGAAAGAAATGAGGGTGGTGGAGGTGCCATTTTATTTGATGTAAAGTATATGGTCCATATGTTTATAGAACTTGAGTGACATTTGCCTAATCATTTACATATTACAATAAATGAATGATACATCCCCCAATCAGGTCAGATTACATTCATAACGTGTAACTTTAACTCCCACATGCCACTGTTTAGGTGGGACGATACAAGTGTAGAACACAGTGGCAATTAGACAAAAGTGGGTAGAGAAAATGTTTAAACTTTGTGTGTATATTTGCCTGACTTTATACCACATGACAACTGCCACGACTGCACAGTGTGTATATAAACTGATAAATATGCAAAAATGCTAATTTGTGTCACACTTATATCAGTTATACTTAACTGAAAATGTCAAGTTACATATCCAATTTTTTTCTGGGCATTTATTCTGGATGCATACATCACAGTATAGCAAATTATGTATGTGTGAGACATTATAGTGCATCATTTTTGAGGCACAGAAAATTCTGAAATATGAGTGCATAACTTACAACTACTATTTCTGAGATGAAAATGACAATTGTTCTAATGATACAAGTTGGCCTAATCATCAAATTGTATTTATTTTTTCACGTGAGAATCAACCCATGCTAATGGTCCAAATGTGGGAGTTAGAATGACTTATTAAGAATGAGTGACCACCAAGGAGAGGCATTTTATATGTATTATTAGCAATTACTCTATATGAGGTCTTCTAGCCCTAGTACACTAAGGTAGAGGTAAGGGTCTTCAGAATATGAATTAAGAAATGTAGAAACTACAGAATGTGTGTTAATAGTATGTATAAAACTTTGGGCAGTACCAATTTCATGAATCTATATCGGTTATGGAGACACTTACTCTGGGTTATTACATTGCCTGCTACGGGAACGCACTCCACCTCCACAGGTTCGAGAGCAAGATCCAAATCTTGACCATGAGCTCCAGCCTCCATCCTGACTGTAAGACTGCTCTGGTGTCTTCCAAATGCAATAGCCTTTAAAGCACCACTATAAATGAAAATAGATAAAGAAATAAATCATAGATTCACTAAAAAATATCCTAAGAATAATAATCTAAATAGCTTTCTTTGTACATTGGTAATTGCATAAATGTGACTATACTTGGCTCATTTACTCATGTTATCATTGTACAAAACAACTTTAAATACTTTGGCCACACATATTTTAGCAATATGCCTCTTAACCAACCAATCAGATCATACGGGAGGGAAGAGGGAGGTGCAGCTTCTCCATTCCTTGTTGGGTAGTAAAGTCCTATATGTACAATAATGAGAAGAACACTAAAATACAGACTAAATGCTTCAAATTATTTATTTCCAAGCAGTACACTGAAAGGCATGGCTTACAGTGAGCTGCCAGGCCAATTTTGAATAGATGTACACCACAACATTCAAACATTTGCACCAATACTAGAGATGAAATATGACCCAAAAATAACCATGCCGTAGGTAAAATGTTATTGCACTCAAAATCAATCGTCCCCAACTATAGAAATATATAGCTTAGCTTAACTTACAGTAACTGCTGCTCCATTAATGGCATACAAATATTGACCAAATGTTTTTTCAGTGTTCATTCGAGAACTTGATAACATCTGAGCTCATTTGAGTAAAATGAAATATAGTACCTTTCCTGGAGAGCATTCTGTCCCATCAAGTGGAGGGCCCTTCTTCGTTTTGCAGAAATAAGGATTATCGGGATGGCTGCACCACAGCTGCTTGCAAGGGTCAAATGTCCTGAACTGTATAAAAATAACATTAATCTTAAAAAGGAACATAAAGAGCTCTTATTTTATAATGGGTAAATTAGTGGGGGATGCAGCGTTCTGACAAAGCCCAAATATAATCAAAAGAGTGGATGGCAGAATAACTAAAAAGTAAAGATGGAAATGCTGCACATTACGTTTTGGGGTTCTTTACCTAAAGTGAAGATTGTGCCTCTGAAGAGGCCACCCATCTTCTTTTCTGCTGATACACTGTACTTGTCGCTGTGAGTTACCTTAGCTTAGGGGCCGGCCCACAATATACTGTGATAAAATATATATGTTAAAAACAAGGCTGATTAGTTATTATTTCAAATTCTCATCACATGGCAGCATGTCATTTGCATCAGAATTTAATATTCAGCCTTTTAGCAATGCGCTCTAAACTTTGTTTCTCAATATTTGCCCAGAGCTCTCTGAACATGAGCAGTGTCACTGACATTCCTAACCAAATCCAAAATGGTGAGCTCCTGGGACAACTATGAAGGCCTGGATCATTATGTTTATCGAGATGATGGAACTGGCTGGCACAGTAAGATCCATATATATAAAATATGGCATTCATGGCCATATTCGTTTTTTAACGTTTAATGCTTTTTTAACACCTAGATGGCTTGACTAAGACAAGAAATGATAAAAACAGCTGATCAAGGCTTGGCTCTCATTACTCACAGCAGTGCACATCTTGTAGCCAACCCCAAAATCAAATCTACATTGCTCATCCATTGAATAATTGATTCCTGGGAGTTCTGGCAATTTGGGCCATTTGTGATCAAATGGGTCATCCAGAAGGCAGTCATACGAGCTGGAAAATTAAAGAAAGAGTATAATTAAGTTAATAATAGCTTCACCATCTAACACATTTTTTTACTAAATTCACGTGAATAGATCGAAGTTCGATCGAATAATGATCGTAGGATTAATTCGATTGGTCGAATATGCAAATTTGGCTTATTCAATCATTGAATAGTGAACGATCAAATGATCGAATAGATTTGAATCGTTCGATCATTCGATCAGCGAAGGATTTAACATTTTAAATTTATTCGACTGCCTACTTCGCCAGATTGAACCTACTGAATTGTAATAGAAGCTTATGGGAACCCTCCCATAGGTTTCTGAGGCTAAGTCCTGATCGAATAGGATTCGTACGATCGAAGTCTTCAATCATTCGAATCGTATGAATCATTCGAATGATCAAATAATTCATTCGAATGATCGTTATTCGATCGTCGAATGATCGAAGATCGAATAAAAGGGTAGCCTAAAACTATTCGATTAGCATTCGAAAATCGAATGCTAATCGAATATCGAGGAAAAACAAATATTTTTTGGGGAATAATAGTAAATTTGCCCCTAAATATAAGCTAAAGAAAGCATACACATCCAAATTCACAAACAATGAAGTGAATAAAAAAATTACATACTTTGGAGATTCCCATTTCTTTCCTGAGATTTTATAGCAATCGAAAATGGGTTTAGTACCTACCAAGTAATTAAATCTTTGTTTTCCTATGGGGGTTGTTAAAATGTCTGTTACAATCATTAAAAAAGCTCAAGAAAATTGCCTTGCCTGTTAAATTACTGCAAAGAAAATAAGAAACATGTGCTATTTGCAAATGTAGGTACAGGTTACTTCCTGCTTACTCACATGTCTACATTTCACGGGAGCTATTTCGAATGGCCATCAATTAAACTGTAAAATAACTTAGTCTTACATCATACAGTTTTCATTAAGAATTGGTGGATTTGGAGCCAAAAATGCAGATTTAAAGACTCACAGTGTATTCTCCCTACAACCCTAACATGTCTACAACCTCTGAAGTGGCTATTTAAGTTTGTGGCATTATTTTATAAACTATAATTCATGTAGATACTGCTTTATCAAGGGAATTAACAATTACTAAAACATTACTCGCACTTGAGAGAACCTACCACTTACTGTTGAGAAGGAAATTAGCAATTCATTTTAAAAAATAGTGTAACATTCAAGGTTAATTTTAATACTACACAACTAGTTCCCAGAAGGTTTGGTAGAGAAGGTAAAGAATTCCTGTATCCTCCAGTCATGGTTTTTATTGTTATATGTTTATCAGGCCTGCAAGTACCTTACATGTACATAGTTCAGGAATTATTATTAAGTGATACAGAGTGTTGAATGGATACTCAGACAAAGTTAAAACTTCTATCCAACCTGCTACGCGATACCCTGTTGATTACACATTGTGCATTTTTTTAAATCTCTGAATTTTTGGAGCTATCTAAAAGTATGCTACCATAAGCTGAACTTGAAGCAACCACACATTCAGTGCTCTTGATGGCTGGAGGTTTGGGGGCCAGCCCTTCGCAGGACTTTGTCTCCTGGACACAGTATGTATGCATAAGTTTCTAATTAATGTGAGTACCCCCTTATGAGTAAAATATATCAATATAAGCACTGAAGAGTATTGGTGTAACAAGACAGTGGTAATATACATCATTATGCACAGGAAGAAGAAATCTATGCATGTAGTTTTTAGGTTAGGAACTCACAAGTACAAATCATGGGTAAGGGAAAATAAATAGGCCGACAATAAAAAAACAGTGAATGTGTGTTTCACACAGATAATTTAAAGTAAACTGCATATATTTACCACCGTATTTTAAAATTTTTATAAAATTTTAGACCTTCAGCACATGGATTGTGTAGGGCAAATCCACTTTTGAAAAGGACATGGAAACACATCAGTTGTGGATTTTGTGATAGCTTTTTACAGTGTTTTAAGAATGTAGGCTATTGACAAAAAATGATAAAAACAGCTGATCAAGGCGTGGCTGTCATTACGCACAGCAGTGCACATATTGTAGCCAACCCCAAAATCATTGAAACGGATGTGGTGAAGGCTCCTTCCTACCAAATATAATGTTATTTCCCATCACTTGTTTTTTTTACCAGGCCCTCCTAATTAATTAGCATTTTAATAACAGTGACTAATAACAGTGACTAACATCGTAGAACTTGGTTTCAGCCACCCAATAATAAGAAATCATCAGAAATAATCAGAATATTCTTAATGATATCGACATAAAAGATGCATTTATTTAAAGTGGACCTGTCACCCCAAAAAAATATTCAAAATCATATTTTATCACATTAGTCAAGCAAAATGAACATTAATTACACTATATAAATTATTTTAATCTTGCTTCCTTCAGTCCGGTAATTCATAATTATAGAAAGCAGGCAGGAGCCATTTTGTGGACACAGTTATTAAGGAAAGCCTTGCATCATCTCAGAATCTTGTTTGTGCACCAGAATGGGGGACCCGATGTCTATCCCCATGTCCTGGCTGCACAATTAAATGGTTAAGAGAACTGGGGGAATGTGTGGGGAGCAGTGACATCTAGGAAGTGCTGAATGGAAAGTGAAAGTAATTATCTGCCCTGCCTCTATGCCTAAGGCATAGAGGAGTGGCAGACAATATTTGATTGACAGCTGAGATTTTTAAATTAGCTTAAAACAGCTATGAATATTTTAATAACAATTTGAAATTGGATTTCATGTTTAATTTGAAAAGGACTTTTATTTTACAGATTTTTGTGTCTGGGTGACAGGTCCACTTTAAAAAGACTTATTTCTATTCATACATGGCCTCTCAGTGATTTATCATATTTATAGTGTTTTCAAAAAGAACTTGATTTTTTTTTGTAAGAACACAGTTATACTTGAAATTAAAAAAAATTAAAAAAAAAGGGTGACTGTGATTTGAATTTTCTCAGGTACCTAAATCATTAATGGGTTACATAAAGGAAAATGTCTCAAAGTTGAGGGGAGGCAGACATATTCCAAACAAAAGTTGCTGTCTAGACCTAAAATGTGGCTAATGAATCATCCATTATTCACATCATTTACAGATGTTCACATTACAGACATAACTGCAATAAATAGACCAACATTAAAGAAACAGTGAATATGTGTGCTACGCATGCATGGTGTTACATGATTGTTCTCAATTTGCCTGATGTGGACTGTATTGGCCAAAGTTTACTCCCTGTGTGAAATCTTTGCTTTATTGTTCTGCATAATCCATGGTCCATTACCTATACCTCCATGTATGACAGGCCAGTGGCACACCTCTGTTGAGAGTTGAAATCAGTCTATGTCTATAGTCTTAAAATACATGATCCAGGCAGGCTTTTACAGGCAATGCATGCTAAAGGAATGTCTTTTGCACTGTAGCCTTTACTGTTGATCTGTGGTCAGTGTCTGACCTGCAGTATAATACTGAAAGGACAAAGGAATTTAACCAAACTTCCCTGTCTGAACAGCACATTCTTCATTACTAATGTGCATTCTAATAACCTCAAGCATGATAATTAGAGGCCTGGTTTTCAAAATTAGATTGTGTGTACTTTTAAATGTTTATTTTAACCTAGACTCACATTTTACTAAAATGAAAAGATCCAAATAGAAGAAGAACAAAGAAATAAAAACGTGCATCCACATAAGGATATGAAAGAAAAACTTAAAGCAAAGAAAGATTTTACAATTTGAAAATGACAGCTCCTTTTTACATAACCGCTCTAGCTTTTAGATGGAGATGTTTTGTATTTGAGTTTTTTTGTGTTTTTTAAACTGAATGATTATTAAATTATCTTCATTGTTTAGAGTAAGTAGTTAAACATACAATTTTTACTGCTAAAAGGTTCGATTCGGGGGAAACAAAGAAAAAGACGAGCGTTAGTAAATAGGGAACTTAGGGGCAAATTTACTATTATTCCCAAAAATTAGCTTGATCAAATTCAAAATTCGATAAGCATTTGACCATCGAATGCTTATCGAATTGTTTTAGGTTATCATTTTGCTCGATATTCGATTTCTCGAAGAATTCGTAAGATCAGATACCGATCGTTCGATTTCACGAAAAAATCGTAAAATTTCATTCAAGCATACGAAAAATTTGTACAATTTGAATGATCAAACGCTTCGATCGTACGAATGGTATTAGAGCAGGACTTAGAATCAGAAGCCTATGGGGGGCTTCCCATAGGCTTCTATTGCAATTCGGTAGGTTCAATCTGGCAAAGTAGGCAGTCAAATAACTTTAAAATTCTGATTCCTTCATCATCGAATTATCAAATTATCGAATATCTGATCATTCGATCTATTCGCTAATTCGGTATTCGATGATCAAAGAGGCCAAATTAGAATATCCGATTTCACGAAAAATTCGATTCGAACTTCGATCATTTCACGTGAATAAATCGGCCCCTTTATGTGTGAACGGTTGTTAAAGATTATAGCATATAAACCAATAAAAAAAATTAGATCAAATTCTCATCGATCCTGAACTATAAAGAAGGATGAAATGTAATCTCTGGTTGGTCGTTTTTTTTTTTTTTTAAATGTGTTATTATTTGTATTTCTTGTCAGACCTAAAAAAACCAAGTCTGAGGCCTGAGGTGTTTAGCATTATAAAAAACATAGAGAATAAAAGTATATTTATAGATGATTAGAAAATCACTTACTGTATGTATCTATTAAGTTCTTGTTTGCTGCATCTGGACCAATGATAGCGGTGGAATGCAGCCTGCACCAGTGGGGCCATAATGCTTCCCATACTGGTTTCATCAGCACAACGGTTTCCTTGTCCATCATGTTCCATACCTAACCTGGGAAAAAAGTATAATACATTATCTGGGATTAATTCCTTTTATCAAGTTTATTTAGTTCATTGGAATGGTACTCTCAAAGGTTTAGGGTGGTGCACCATAATTTCATTATTGCCTATGGTGATCATACAATTTCATCTACAATATTGTACCTTAAAGGAAAGCACAACCATTCATGCTGCACAGGTAACAGTGAAAAACATTTCCTACAGATGTTGGAAGGATCTCCAGCACAATTGCTGAGCACAACTAAAAATTTGTAATAATAAAAGTAATACTACAGTATATAATCTGAATACTAGTAAATAAAAATACTAGTATGTAATACTAGCAAATATTATTTTATTAACATGTATTTCTATAGCGCCAACATATTGCATAGCGCTTTAAAGTAAATGTGTTTATACAACTAAATCACATGAATTACATACATATAGAGTTACATACAATCACAATCAGAAAAGAAAGAGCTTACAATCTAAAGGTGAGGGAGTTATACATAAAGTGTGGGAATGGGCAAGATTGAATTAAGTGGGTGAGAAATGTGGTACTTTATGTAGCGTTGCATTTGGTATTTAAAGGGGACCTGTCACCAAAAATAAATTATTCCAAATCCTATTTTATCATGTTAGTCAAGCAAATTGAACTTAAAGCACACCATTAAAATTATTTGAATCTTGTTTTCATCCATCTGGGAATTCATAATTATAGCAAGCAGGCAGGAGCCATTTTATGGACACTTATTAAGGCAAGCCTTGCATCTTCTCAAAATCTTGTTTGTGAACCAGAATAGAGGACCTGATGTCCATCCCCATGCCATGGTTACACAAGCAATATTTGATTGACAGCTGAGATTTTTGAATGGGTTTACGACAGCTATGAATGCTTAAATAAAAAAAAAAAGAATTAAAATTTCATGTTTAATAATTTGAAAAGGACTTTTATTATACAGATTTTTATGTTTAGGTGACAGATCAACTTTAGTGGGTGAGTGAGTGAGTGTAGTCTTCTCGAAAGAAGTGTGTTTTAAGAAATTTCTTGAAAGAAGAAAGGTTGGGAGAAAGTCAGACAGACCATGGGAGAGAATTCCAGAGGAGGGGTGCAGCTCTTGCAAAGTCTTGAATGCGAGCATGTGAAGAGCTAATGAGAGAAGAGTTGAGTAGCATGTCAGTAGAGGAGCGTAGTAAGCGGTTGGGTGAGTATATAGAGATGAGTTCAGAGATGTAGGGAGGAGCAGAGTTATGCAGTGCTTTGAATGTCAGTCATTAATTTGAATTTAATTTTGAAGGGTAGTGTAAGCCAATGCAGGGATTGGCAGAATGGTATGGCAGAGGAAGAGCTGTTATATTTATATTTGTTATATTTGTATTATATATTGGTTTATTTTCATTCAAACATGTGTCACGCTTATTTTTGTGACGCTAAATTATATAATTTACCAGTGAGTAGGATTTTTCTTTTATGGCACTTTGCAAGGTGTCAATAGGGAATGGTAAAGGTTTATAGATAATTACCTGATTGTAAAGGCTAACTACCTGAAAACTAACTGATTGTAAAGGCTCAGGGTGATTGGTTGGTCACGGACCTTGTCACTGCAAAGTGTCAGTGTGGCTAGTGAGCCCATAGGCTGAATTCTTCAGGTTGCATGAGAATGGCACAAAGATCTGCGCAGCTGCATTTAGATTCAAGTAAAACTGGCTCTCATCTGTATTGCTTCATAGGGTAGTCAGTAATAAATGGTGTTTTGCGTTTAATAGCCTATGGAAAGTCTAGTCAGTCTATGTGCAGTTAGCCTAAAGCTGTCCATAAACACAAAGATCCGATCATACGAATCCTCGATTCATATTATTTTCGGGCCATGTGTGGAGTTTCCCAACATTTTTCGTGCCATGATGATCGGTCGTTCAGTCGATTAGACGGGTAAGAAGATTTCTGTTGGCTACTGATCATATCTCTGCATCTATTGCAGATCTGACAGTTTTCAGTGGGAGACTGTCACCAGCTTTGTCAGACATAAATTTTAATACAATTTCTGTTAGGGGCAGAACATCAGCTGATCTTTTCCTTTTCTACTTTATTTGGACTGAAGGTTAGTGGCAGGTCGGGAGATGGGGACGTACAATCGAGGATTCGTATGATCGAATCTTTTCATCTATGGCCAGCTGTCTCATCAAATCATATCAAAGATTACGATGTTACAGTATGTAGGCTTAACTTTTTTTGTTCTTAAAATTCATGTAGACCACGAGCTATTGCAGATTTACAGATCCCAGCAGATCACTCTACAGCTGGAGTGCCCATACTTTACTAATGTGAGATCTACTTTTAGTGATGTTGTCGCATTATGATATACACTCTTGCAAGCATTGTTAGCATTCTGCTCCATGTAAAATATTACTTAAATACTGATTTATGGGAAAATATATATTGCTACATTTAAAAAACAACTATTTCTTAAGTACCCTTAACATAATAAATATCTGAATGAAAAAAATTAACTGATATAGACAGACGGAGTTTCTTGAGATCTACTCATCACCAGCTAAAGATCTACTGGTAGATCCCGATCTACATTTTGGGCACCCCTGGTCTACAGCCTGGAACTTGTATGTCAAGTTGCAGTGGAGAGTCATCCCTGCTTTAACATCCCTGCTATATAATAAACAAATGTGTATACTTACCTATTATATCACTTGTAATGCCTATATTGCAGTAAGCTCAATTTAACAGCAATGTAGGTTTGTATAAAACAATACTGATTGCTACAGAGTTAATCGTTTTAAAGAACGATGTGGTCCCAGTATTTGGAGACTCCGATAAACTTAATTAAGTAACAGCTGGGCCTGTTTTGATGTCAGCTGGGCCTGTTTTGCTAAGACATCTGGCTTGTAGTACATTTTGTTTTGTTTCTCTAGAAGTGTTTTATTTGTATTCTTACTAAATACCAAAATACTAAATCAGAGACATCTATGTAGCAAACTCTACCATGGCATTATGAATCGTCTGCCAACTTATGATGCACATAAGTATTATTTAGAGTTGGTGAAATGTTTACTGTATGCTAGGGCAGGACATATATTCATAAATGATATGAACGATGGAAACAGGGATTTCGACAATGTTCTCTGTGTGTGAACTAAGCCTGATTTTCAATCAATTGCACCGGTGACTTTAGTCCTAATTTACTTCTGTTTGGTGGTATTACTTTTGCCATCTCATCTTACGCTACATTAGGGATGTCCTGCAGCTGTTGTTGAAATTTAGCAATTGGAATTTGTGCTTCAATAGCAGCTGGATGGGAAAACAAGGCAAAACATTGTGTATCTGTGCAATACACACTGAGCCTGAACACTAGTCTACTGCTCTATCTGAAAAGACAAGATGTAGAGGATTTTTTACACTCTTGTCAATCTGATGTGCAGATTAAGTGCAGCTGGCCTTGCTCTCCTTATCCCTAATATCCGTCCTGGCTCTACATGTAACCATATTCTGTGTGGCCACAAATGCACATTTTAGTACAGCAATTTTGTGGCTCAATCATATGCTCCTGTGTGGGCACCATGGAAAAGAAGGTTCATCACACCATTTACTGTTCAGACAATAAATCTGATCTGCCTTTCTTTAATGTGTTGAAGGGCTAAACATAAACATGAACTTACAGCACCACAAGCCTAATCAAACAAATGATTTATGCTTTCAAAGTTGACCACAGGGGGCTGTCATCTTGTAACTTTGTTATACATCTTTGCAAGACCAAGACACATGCTCAGTGTGATCTGGGCTGCTTAGGGATCATCATAAATGGTCAAAACAGGGACACAAATAAAGCTGCTTGCGTTTTGCATGACTGGGAAGTAAGGCAGGGGCTCCCCCTGCTGTTCATAAGTATGATTGTTTCCCTGCACAGCAGTTAGGGACCGTCTGACAATTCCTATCCACAGCAGTATGGGTGAATTTCACTGCAGTCAGGTTTTTTATAAAATAACGGTACACGTTTTTTAATTAAAGTATACTGGAGATAGGTTGCTTTTTCATTTTTAATTTTTTTGCCTTTACATGCCCTTTAAAAGTCACTGACAGAACCTAAAAGGAAAGGGGCTGCAGCCTCTACCAGTAACATTAAGGGACAGATTTGCTATTGGTAGAATTCCCAAAAATTCAACCATCAAATTTTTTTGGGTCGATCAAATTAAAATCATTTGAATCGAATGATCGCGTAGTTCAAATCGAACAATTCGAACTATTTTTTATTTTTCAATTTTCCAGGACTTTCAGGGAAGTCTCCAGGAGGTCCCCCATAGGCTAAAATGGCAGTTCAGCAGCTTTAAGGTGGCAAATAGTCGAATTCTAATTTTTTTAAAAGGGCCAGTACTTCAAAATTCAAATTGTTTTCAATTCGAATCGAATTTTGGTCTATTCGTTAGTCGAAGTAGCCCAAAATGACGTCGAAATTTGAATTTTAAACATTCAAATTTTATTTGAATATTTACTTTGACCCTTAGTAAATGTGCCCCTTAATGCAGAATTAATAAAAACAAACTGCAGGCACTGTCCATGGTCAAATCCAAGTTGTACAAGTGACAAGCATTAAATAAAATGTCACATTTCTGTCTCCATTTAGACAGCAGTTCCTTATGGTTTTATTTAACTGTGTAGTTTGCCGTAATGGTTCTAGGAAAGGAAATCTGTTATTAGTTGCTGAGTACGTAATGCAAAACAGAACTTTTAAGGCCTCACAGGGTCTTATAAACATAGGTTAATTATCATTTTACAGAAAAGAGACTTTAATGCTACAAGAAAGGAAACTTACACATGGCCTGTTTCATGAGCCACTACAAATGCAGAGGAGAACCCATCTTCATGGTTTAGGGTACAGCTGCGCAGAGGGTGGCACATGCCTGTCACAGGGGCATAACCTAACAAACATGAAGAGAAAATTGAGATTTCTGATACAGGAAGAAATGTATATGCACTGTTCACCTAGGAAAAATAAAAAATTTGAAATACTGACAAATAATGAAAAATGGCTAGATTTCTTCTTTTACATAATATACATTATCATTATTTTAGTAAAGTATGTAAATTCACATGCTACAGTCAGTTTCCTGATGGCCACATTAAAACATCGGACTCATTTGTGGCAATGAGATGGTTAAGGTTTGTATAACCTTAGAACTCATTGATAAACAGAGTCCAGGGAATGTACAATGAGGGAATACAATCCAACTAACAGCTAAACTGGTAGCACAGTTGGGTGAATGCCCAGTACATGAGCTTCCACACCAGTTAGATCATTTTGGACTGATGAGCCAAGAATAAACTATAATGTCACATTAGAGAATGCCTCTGACTAAATATTTTGCTAATTATAGGAGCCTCTAAGAAGTTGATGGTGGATTCATTACATGCCAGTGTTTCAGAATACAATGTTAATTGGCAGTCAGTACAGGAATATTCTTTTACAAAGTTAATATAATGTTAATTTACCATGTCTATCATACTGTGCACCCATTATTTATTTTAAAGGAGAAGGAAAGGCTGGATACACTTGGGGGTGCCAAGAGTTAGGCACCCCCAAGTGATTATAGTGACGTACCTCAAACCCAGGGCCGGTGCTCCTATCAGGAGAAATCTGCACCGATTCGGGTTATAGAAGTGAGCACCACGCAGAGATCAAAACTTACGTCTTCTCGCTGCTGCGCATTTCCCTGGATTGACGCATGCGCATTTGAATGAAAAAGCTGATTTTAAAGTTAAAGTTCGGCTTTTCTCCTGATAAGAGCACAGGCCCTGGTTTTGAGGTAGGTCGCTATAATCACTTGGCGTAGCCTAACGTTTGGCACCCCCAAGTGTATCCAGCCAAGAACTGTTTATAAGATAATTTTTGGAATCTGTCACTTCTGCTAAGACATTTGCTCCCTCATCGTGTAACGTACAGTCTCCCTGGTGGTCTAGTGGCTTTCCCCCATGCACGTGGGAGCGCCCGCCATGCCTCCAGCGGAGACGCTCACCTCGTGCATCCATTCTCCAGCTTGCCGGCTTCCCTAGTGCGCGCGTGGCGCACTTCCGGTTTGCTTAAAGGCGCAGGTGCGCTGACGTGATGACGTCAGTGCGAAATGACGCCAATTTCAAAATATTCTGTCTGCAGTTTGTTGCCCACTGTTAGGTTCTATTTGGAAGTTCCTGGGTGTTATTCCTAATTGATTCCTGCCTGATCTACTGGTTTTTGACCCTTGCTTTACCTGACTATTCTGTTATTCTCCAATCCTGACCTTGGCCTGTCCGTTTACTCTGATAATCTCCAATCCTGACCTTTGCCTGTCCACTGACTATTCTACGCTCTCTAATCCTGATCCTGGCCTGTCTGACTATTCTACTCTGCTTGTGCTGGTCTGGCCCGCCTGTTCCACTTGGTGGTATTCTTCAACCTAGTATCCTCGTTGAGACGATCGTGCCCCTGTGCTAACCAGAACTCTTAGCTTTGCACCTCTCGATAAGTCCAGGTGGCATCTGAGTAAGCTGAGGGCTCCTCCCGAGGCCAAAGGCGGTCACTTAACTGGTGAAGCCGAGCTGAGACCAAGGTGCTTAGGAACTGTTCTGGTATTGGGTGCCGTTCGTGACACATCGTATGTCTTGGACCTACAGTTTCTTTATGAATATTACTGGAGCTTTTTACCAACAACAAGCTCTATTCAGTCCAGTTGTGAATTTACTCATTAATGTATTTCTTTAGACTAAGGGCATTAGATAGGAACCACAAATAAATCCAAATCCAACCCAACCAAATGCAACCACTAAGAAGATCAGGTAAAAGGAAGCTCATGTTAAAAAAAGCTGTGAGCAATCCATGTGGCTTAGGGAGAACTGCTGGAGTCAGATTGCCAAGAGCTACTTGCTTCTACCGACGCGTACCCACAACCTGCAATCCGCAACCTGGACCGGCGACCCGCATTCTTACCCGCCCGATCCCTACCTGACCCCGACCTGCAAGTACCTTATCCGTAACCCAGACCCGCAACCCGCTGACCATGCTGAAGTGCTGTCATGCTGCCAATCAAGTGTTGAAGTGCTGTCATTGTAACCCGGAAGTGACATCATTGGAAGCAGGCGTGGTCAGAAAAATTTGTAAAAATCGCTATTGAAAATACCCGTGGCCCGACCCACAAACTCGCAGAACCGCCGACCAGCATCTATACATGCACTGGGAAATTCTACCTGCAACCCGCAGGGTACGGCAGGTTTTTGCGGGTAGCCCGTGGGTACACTGCCAAACAACTTTCAAAGCATCAAATTTACCATTTAAACAAATGAGAACTGACATACCATTTTTCCACTTTTTTCATTTGCCTAGATATACTGTTTAAAACAAGGAGCATAAGTAACAACATTTTTATATAACTAACTACTTGGGCTTCACACAAATTTCAATATTTAAAAACTGATTTGCAGAATCTAAAAACTTTAAAAATGTCTCCCCATGAAGTGGACTAGGAGAAAACTGGCATCTGCCATGCTTTTTCCATTTCTCCTTAGTATATAAAGCAGATTTAAAGACACTGTAGAGCAGTCAACCCTTTTATCCAGGGGAAAAGCACATTCAGCAGGGCACTAGGTATTTACATAATAGACCCCTGCAGGACTTACTTTTTATGAGCATTGTCAGTCACAAGTATGACATAGTCACCTTGATTCTGGAGATATAGAAACCATGGTGGGGTTTACTACTATTTTAGATTGGAATTACGGCTGACATGGAAGGGGTACAAAATATTTTGGTGAAGCTTTTCATGAAAAAATAAACAATTCAAGCATTACTTAGGAAGCTTCTTTCTGAGACAGTAAGATGTATTACAAAAGCAATGAAAGCCTGATCGTGGGGAGGTCTTCTCATATGTCCTCAATGTCTTTCATCGTTCCCAATACGATATAGTATTTATACAGTACAGTATTTATGTGCCCCACACACCTAAACTAAATGGCCCACAAGCTGCTCAGTAACTTTAGAGTTAGTTTATAGTAAGTTTGGCATTCACATTTTCAGTGTGTTCTATAACACCAAGTTCAGTTTCTGGCTAGAGAGCACCTCCCAGTTGTAAAACAAATTCACTAACCCATCACTGCACTGCTGTGATCCTTATCCAGAGCCCACACATGCTCAATGCATTAGCCAAATCCTCTAAAGCAAGTGATTCTTTTTAACCCTCTGTTTTTCTTGACATGGAGGAAATATTTAGTCATGAAAAGAAGAGAGGGATTAGGAAATGTAAAATAAATTACATTTGAAGGTGTATTTGTGCACCCTGGGCAGGTGAAGTATGTCAATACAAATGACTTTGAATTCTGAAGTATAGCTTTACTAAACAGCAATATTCAGTTTGCCAAAAGGGAGTATGAAAGTGCATTGTGTATTGATCAAATACAGAATCCTGTTCTTTAAAAACTTGTAGGTAGGCCCAGGGCCGAGCCAAGGTAGTTTGGCATCCTAGGCAAGGGGTACAATCAGCGCCCCCCCCACCCCCATTCTGTATGACCATTTCTCAC
>CM044444.1:28276914-28313375 GCA_024363595.1 Xenopus borealis | reverse complement strand
GCCACCAGCCTGTGCCAGAGCAGCAGCAAAAATATTTCCCTAGATCTGTGCCAGGCAAAGAGCAAGTAAGAGGGATGTGGGGACTGAAGTAGAGCAGAACGCTGCAGCTGGAGACAGGGGCGAAGTTAAAACTTAAAGGAATTAAAAAAAAAAAACATTACTTCCCTTCAAAAGTGCGCCCCCCACCCCTCCATGACTGCACCCTAGGCGGCCGCCTACTCTGCCTACCCCTAGTTCCGGCCCTGGGTAGGCCAGTTGTGAACAGTAATCTTCCTATGGTTTCTGACCAGCCTTGCAGTGTCATCTTTTCACAGGTGCGTTGCATTATGGCGACATTAAGCCATTAAATACTGTATGTATTTTAAATTTGCTACATTGGCAAAGCTTAATTTTTTTTTTAAATATGTTCTGTCTTCTTCATACAAAATGCAAATAGCTTGTTTGCTTCTTCTCTCTCTCCATCAAACATCATGGGAGGTCTACTACACTCTCAAAAAAAATTATGCCCACACTCATGATTCAAAAATGAGCTGCTCAGCCTCCTCTTAATTTAGAGGTAGCCAGAAAATGAAGCAGTTAGCAGAGTCCTGTCATGGCGACCTCTGCAAATCATCAAAACTGTGACTGGCAATTTAATTGTGGTGACAGCTTGTTGCACAATAGAGGAGCAAGACAATATTTTTATAATTTCAGTGGTATAGGTATCCAATTATGATTACTAAATGGATAACAAATATATCTTACTCTTGATTAAAAGCTGACCTGGTAACTGCTGGGGTAGAAATAAAGGGCTCCAGTGGGAACAATGACTGATAAGCAATTTCATTTTTGGGGGGGCAGGGCTAAAATTATTTTTCTGCAGGGTCAGGTAAAATCTAGTTATGCCACTGCTTGCTAGAGATGTCTGGGAGCCTCCGGCACCCTAAGAAATAAGATATCTAACCTACCCCAGGTATGTTTCTCCATGACATAAATTTATCCACAAAGCAATACGAGAAAACATTATTAATCAATTTACCAAATACTGCCAAACAAATGAACCCCAGACAATGGAGATCTACACAAATATCTAGGCGGGTATTTAACACTGCTAAAATATCAAAAGTATCTTTGTCATCTTGCGTACTGATTATTGTAATGTATATTTATATATTTTATAAACATATATTTCCCATTGAAATAGCTATTAGAGTATAAAGACAAAGTTTATGGTGTGCATTGAACATTTTGGGGGTTATTTATCAAAGGTCGAGTTTTAGAACTATGTCTAAAAAACTCGAATGTACTAACAACTCAAATGGGGGGTTAGTCATGAAAAAACTTGAACGCCTAAAATTAGATTGAATAGGAATGACCTCTGAAAAAACTCAAATGTCAGGAAGGCTATTAACATCTTCAAATGGTTCAGCTGACCTCTGCCATTGACTGCTACATGAACGTAGCAGGTTTTAGGTGGCAAAGTATTGAATTAGAGCTGTTTCCAGGGTTGCGGTGTAATAAATCAAACATTTGAATTTGAGTTGGTGGTGTTAAACTCAAAATTCTCAAAAGTTCTGACCAAAAAAATATTTTTTTGAAAATTCGAATTTAAATTTACCATTTCAACTTTAGTATATCTGCCCCTTATACAAAAGGGGACACTTTTGATTTCTTCTACAGTAGCCTACTTACACGGTTCTAGTCTAGTGTGTCTTTTTAGGACAAGAACACAAATACACATACACAAGTTTGGTTTTTCTTTGCAATGAAATTGTCCTTTACCATATGTTGCAAATGCTTTGCAGATGTGAAATATTATCTTATGCATGATAGTTTCCTTATAACATCATCAGCTCCTATATTTTCCTTTTAAACTCATCAGGATTTAGCTCTGTGCCAGGAGAGCAGTATATATAAGACACATACATTTTTCATAAGTAGGAATGAGCATTGCACTGTACACAGAATTCTGGAGATACTGGGTGTGATTCAATTATCACAGCTTGATTGGTACACTGCCAAACATTCCACTACAACATTATCCAGACTCTCCTCTCACAGTGGTGCAAATTCAATCAAGTGCAAATGGTGTAAATTCGCAATTCACTAGTGGTGAAAATTCGCTAGCGAAGGACATCAACTTGCGCAACTTCGAACCCTTACGCCAGGCGAAGTTGCGCACTAACAAAGGGTCGTAACTACGCTAATTCACTAAGATGAAAATTTTTGTGAACGTTACCTCTGTCAGACCTGGCGAAGTTCAATACAATAGATAGGAGTTTGAAAAAAAAAAACTTGAAAGTCCCCAAAAAACGCTGGCATCTTTTCCCTTTTGTTGGGTGATAGTTTGAAAAAGAGCGAATTTTTTTTAGGGTTACCCTCATTACCCTCTACATTTCCTAACATATGGCAACTCAGCTATACAGTGGGCACATGTTTAGGGCAATAGGACAACTTTATTTTATTTATTAAAGGTTTCCTTGGCTTGTGTAGTGTAATGTAGTGGATGTAACATATATCTCTATTATACGCTTAAGTTCACGCCGTATGCAAATTAGGCATCGCTAGCGTAAATGCGCATTGTCTGGCGAAGTAAAAGTAGTGTTGCCATGGTGAGAATATTTTCATTTACTGTAAGACATTATGCACATCATACAAGAGTTCAAAGTGTGCAAGCAATTGACCACTGGTGTAAGATTTGTTATGCTCCTCTCATAAAAAAAAATCATGCCATAGGGCAGGTGGTAGGGACAGGGCTGCAGCTTGTTGGATCTGCCTTAATATTAATCTAAGGTAGTTTCATAAGTATAGGATAGGATCCATTAGCTTGTTATCCAAAAAACTTTCAAATTGCAGCAAGGCCATCTCTCGTAAAATCCATTTCAATCAAAAAATGAATTATTATAATTATTCCTTCTTTTCCTAATAAGGAGACAATACCTCATACTTGATCTTTATTAGGATATAATTAGTCCTCATTAGAGGCGAGACAATCCTATTATATTTTATTAATGTTGCACAGTAGACCATAGCAACAAACCGATCAATGTAACCTAATGTGACTCTGGGATATAACTGAAAATGGGAAAGCAATAGAGCTCCAAATACATAAATACATGGCAGAATTGAAAACAGTCAATTTGAAGCATATTTCACTTGGATATTATCACAAAAAAAAATGATTTTATTAATATAAAAAAATAAGTTAATAATAATTTGCCCCCAAATATCCCCAATAAAGTATAGTATGCTGTAACATGCTCAACACTGTTTCCAAATATTCAGAAACAAGTTGGGGATGACATTGTTTGAATATGCCAAATGGTTCTATACTGAAAGCCACATTCAACCAGCATGCTGCACATACCTGGTTGTCATCATACAATATACAGTACCTTGCATACCTGCGGGACCAAAATCTTGCCTGGTGAGAAACACGGCATGGTCATGGTGCTCTGCATGATCTGGGTCTGAACGCTGCTGAGAATTGGCCCAGCGACACACTTGGTCAAGGCTCCTTGATGGGTTCCCCTTTTCTATCAGACTGACGGACTGCAACAGAGATAAAATAATATACATGTACATCATTCAGCAAAAGCACTCACTACAACAGTTCATCAAATAGAAGTTAACTTTCAGAATGTGGTCACTGCAGGCTTTAGATGTTCTTCATCATCATCATCATCTTAATTTATCAGACAAAGGTACAATATAATTCCTAAATTGTTTAAAAAAATCTTATGGATGGCTTAAAAATTATTTTCACCAGTCTCTATGGTTAGCATTGAGACTAAATATATAAATTATTTTATGACACTTTTATTAGTCTAGACTATTCCCCTTGCATAAGGAATTTAACCTATTGCAACCTGGCCATGTGTTGGATTTTCAGTTTCTTTACTTAAAAAAGGAAAAGTTCAAGATTTAGTAATTCTTTTCTTAAAACTCTAAAGATCTGCACAGCTAAAGGTTAAAGTTGCCTTGCACCGGTACAGAAGCCCAAAAAGTACAGCATTTCTAGCCTAGACTAGGCTTTAGTTCTCCTTCCAGGTGTAGCTGCATAAAACAGAGAGCTGCAACTGATGCACAATAATAATAATATAGACATTGGTATTCTACCAGGAAAATCTCTTTAAGGGGGACTCTCCAAGACTGAGAGCTCTTTCTACCTTGCACTATAATTGTTTGTACTTTAATAGAATTTCATATTCATCCCCTTTTTTACCTGCCTGTATCCCACCATAATCAATCGGACCAACACTATGTTGATGTGGACTCCAAGTGACTCGTCATGGTAAATTTCATCCACCTGGAACATAAAATAAGATTTTGTTTGAAAATAAAAGCACAACACAAAAAAAAGTAATGCATCAATGATAAAGGAATTCACTGCAAAAATATACAGTATATTCCAGCAGCACTTCAATACTGTGAACAATGTGGTTTATTTGTAGCACAAAACAGGCGAAACCAGCCCTTTATCAAGCCTATACACAGTGTTAGAGCTACACAGTGTATAGGCTTGATAAAGTGCTGCTTAAGCACAAATAAACCACATAGTTCACAATATCAGAGTGCTGCTGGAATATATTTTTTGGAGTAAATACTTAACCTGGGCAGACAGAGTTATAGTCGGCACCCGAATCTACAAAAAGTTATAAGAGTGGTTGTGTAGCACTACTCAATAACTTTGTCAATGATAAAGGTATCCTAGACCCATAATATAACTTTTCACCATTTTGGTTTTAGGTAATTTTGGCTAGCATTGTTTTTCCCCCATAATCATCTATTACTTTTTTTTTGCCTGTAGAGAACTGGGTCTGCAATCAACTGTGATTAGGACATTTACCCCCATATGTGATATAAAGCACTAAGTTTGCCCAGGAGCAGTAATCCATAGCTACCAATAAGATGCTCGCATTTAAACAAGTGACTAGTAAATTCTACCTGCTGATTGGTTTCTATGGGTTACAGTCCCATAAGTGCTACACAAATTTTTCGCGTTGGTGAAAATTCGCCTTTAGTGAATTTGCCCCACTGTCTTCTACATTGTTTCTTAACGTTAGGAGACTGGTGGTTCATGTGGCAGATACTTTTAAGGTAATAAAACAAAAACAAATCTCATTAAAAAAGTCATAATTTAATCATTTTAATAAAAATACTTTTTTTAAAAATCATGAAACTGCTCTGCTCTTATGTATTGTATAATTCTATGTGTCGTCTGGTACAGGTGACATAGATATGCTTTTTATTTAGCTATTTGATGTATTATTTCTGTACCATTTTTGTGCATATATTTTACTGATGGAGAACAATGTGGGGATTTTAATTAATAGAAAAATCCATCTGAATCCTTTGATTTGTACAATAATAATTCAGTGTTTTTCCATAGGCATTTTAAAACAATTTGTCAATGTAAAAAGAGGACTTTTGAATAAAAAGCCCTTTAACCCCAGTTGCGGTTTGCATTCAAATTACAAGTAAAGCAGGTGCCCTGTTTTGCCTTAAGCTGGCCATAGACGTAACAATTACGATCTTTCTCGGGAAAGATCTTTCCAAGAAAGATCGTTCGTTTCAACACACACGTGTAGAGCTGAATCGTCAGATATACAGGTAGAAACAATAGAATTCTACTTGTATCTGACGATTCAGCACTAACAATGGCCGATGTTCAGGGAGATTACAAAGGCATCCGATCAAAATTTTCCATCCAGTCCGATCAACCAGCCGACCGATATCTTAATCCTCTGACGATGTCGGTCGGCTCATTTCCCACCATACACGCACCGAATATCGTACGAAAATTTGTTTCGTACGATATTATCTGTGCGTCTATGGCCACCTTTAAACTTGGCTTTCTGACAATGAAATCCCTGAACCAAATCCTGAATTAAATGCATCACTAGTTTATTGATATAACTCTAAGCAAACAGAAACTCTCGTATAGTATTAGAGCATGGGTTCCCAAAACGTAGATCGGGATCTACCAGTAGACCTTTAGCTATTGAGCAGTAGATCACAAGTCACTGTCATTAGACAGCTTGTGTATATCACCCTCTTGTTTCATGCTTTTCATTCAGATATTTATAGTATTACGGTCACATAATTTGTTGGTTTGTTAATTATAGCAAGATACAATTCCCAATTAATCAATATTTAAGTAATGTTTTCCATGGAACAGAATGCTAACAATGATTTAATGGATGTAGCTCCTAAAGGGACAACATCACTAAAAGCAGACCTCACATTAGACAAGGATGGGCACTCCTGTATTAGAGAATGGTACAAGAGTTAATATTTACTGAATGTTTGTTTACTGATAAATACATATTGGTATTGTTTTGTTGAACATTTAAATTCGAATTGTGAATAAACGTTTTTAATTAGAGTTTTAATTAAAATTCCAATTTTGAGATTTATGACACTCTGGCGCTTTAAGAACTCAGATTTGACTATTCACCACCTAAAACCTGCTGAGTTCATATATAAGTCAATGGGAGAAGTCAAGGGACCAACTTCGACATGTTAGTAGCCTTCCTGACATTCAAGTTTTTTTCGGTGAAAGTTTTCAAGTCAATAAAAATTAGTTTTAGATATTCATTTTTTTTTTTTATAAATAACCCCCCAGTCGAATTTCGAGTATATTAGAATTTAAAGGAGTTTATAAAAACTCGCATGACCTCGAAATTTGACCCTTGAGAATTGTGCCTCCCAATGTTCATAATAATCTCCTCTTTCGCTTTTTGTATTTTAAATTCAGTTCAAGCTGACTTTTATGAACATGCTGTTAATCATTTAGAATATATCTGCTTCTGTTCATGGGGCATGCATATGTGTTACGGATTAATCCACCAATCAGAAAACATATAATTCACGTTTCTCTCATTGAACAGAATTAACACACTGGAAAGATGGAACATAACATTCAACAGGACATCCTTTAAATTTTATTTGAATAGCTAATACCAGAACTTTGATAATCACAGCACATGCTAGAGACCATAAAAGGGTTTAGTATTTAAAGAAACTTTTTTTGGGCTGCCTATGGGATCAAATATGCAGAAATCCAATTTTACCAAGACCCACCAGTTACACATAGCAGTGACCCTAAGTAATGCAAAAGTTGGAGATGCATACAGTATAATGCAATATGTCGATCTGTCTGACCTCTTTATTTTTATCTTTAAAGCACATTTCACTATAAAACAAATATAAACTTTATGAAGCTTTTCCCCTATTCCTAGATAAGATTGTGCATGAACCCAAGTCTCACACAATTCTAAATTTGCTTCTGTCCTCTTTAATTTGAAAATATCTAAATACTTGTATGCTCTGTATAAAAATAAGAACATTAGTCAATTGCCTCTTTCTGAAAACAACACATTGAAGGAATATGGTAACTGAAATAGTGCCAAGGTTACTTTAAAGAAGGCACAGAAGTTAATAAAGGCAGCTAGCAATGTGAAATCCCTCTTCCTCCCTGATGTGGGTATCATATATCCTAGAGACTGTGCCTTTTCATGGATAAAACATAGTTCTGATTGTGCTTCTGGCAGAAGTCACTTGAAAGATGTTAACACCAAATAAAGAAACATATATCAGTAGTCTATTGAAGAGTCTCCATAGAAACACAAGATATACAAACCTGCAGTTGCTCCTGCTCTTTAATAAGCTAACCACTGTTAGGCTTTGCACAGTGATGAAAAAAAAGATTAAAAAAAAAAAGGGATGAAACTTAAAAAAATTGAAGAAATAAAAGGGTTTCAAAGGTTTAAACTCAATGCAAACTGACAGATGGGAGCTACAAAACGAGTAATAATAGAGGAGGAAAAATCTTTTCAGTTCATTGAGTTTCAATGTGTTCAGATTACTTTCCGAGGAAATATGCATCAAAGAAAACAAACAAAAGTGAAAAAGAAAAATCTCATCAACTCTGCCCACTATGTGTACAGTCAGAATTACCAGAATAGGTGATTATTATTTAGTATTTTCTCTCAAAATGGGTACCTGTACCATATTATCCTCACAATTGCAATAAAGAGGATTTTTTTGAGCTGCAGCATTAGATTTTATTCCTGCTAAGCATGATAGATTTTCCCAGGCAGAAAGAAAAGAGGAGAGCAAAAGTGTACATTGGCTTCTTTTTGTTTTAGCAAAGGCACAAGCTATTTCCTCTAGTGCCACTATACAAACCTCTGTCTATATGCATATGTATTGGAAATAGGGTTTCCACTTTTTTCTGGAAAAAATACCAGCCTTCCTATATATTTATGTTTTTTCCCTATTAATAACATTGGGATCAACCATCTTTTTTTACCAGCCAGGTGGCAACCCTAATTGGAAAGTGTCACATAATGATGTCACATGATTAAACATCGGTGCATACGATTGATTATTATGTGCCCATGGCCACAATTATACAGTGAACCAGCTTGGTGAAGAGCAGGGGTGAATCTGTATGGGCACAGGAAACACATTTCCCTTGCCTTTTTACACGCTAAAGACAAAAAAACACATCAAAAATCTTCCCTGTAGCAGCTATACCCACACTCCATCATGCTTTAATCTTTTGCCTGCCAACAATGTATTTGCTATCATCTCAAAAAAGAAAAGTAATAGACTGCCAATGATGACGAAACGGTTTCAGTGTTTAAAGCTAGTTCACCTTTAAAATACCTTTAGTACGAGGTAGAGAGTGCTATTATGAGACAATACCAGTTGGTCTTCATTTTTATCATTTGTGTGTGTGTGTGGTTTTTTTTTTGTATTATTTAGCTCTTTGTTCAGCAGCTCTCCAGTTTGAAATTTTAGCAGATATGGGATTGCTATGGTCCAAATTACCCAAGCATCCAAAGAGTGGATTGGATGAGAGACTGGAATATGAATAAAAGAGGGCTAATGTAGAAAGATAAGTAATAAAAGAGTAACACTAGCAATATAATAGTAGCCTCCAGAACAATAATTTTTTTTGGCTAATGGGGTATGACCCCCCCATTTGAAAGCTGGAAAGAGACAAAAGAGGAAAGCATATAATTCAGAGACTAAAACGTCTCTTTAAAGTTTTCCATGTGTGCACTGAGAGGCCAATGACTGTATACTAACCAAAGAGCAGATGTGATTGGATCAGCCTTTTCTCTGCCTGCATATCTACACAAGTAGAGGAAACAGAGTGTGCCATAGGCCTTAAGCATAAGGCTACTGCCAGTCAAGGCTGATTCTCACCCTGCATACAAAAACAGGGCAAGGATCAGCCAGTCCACTGGCTGAAATTGCTTTGGCTTGGATACTGACTCATGAAGCTTTTGGAAACTTGTAAGTCTGCATTTTTTTGTGCTGAGGTCTGCTTTATGGGGCAGACTTACTATTATTATTATTATTAACGTATTTATAGAGCCCCAACATATTGAGCAGAGCTATCTAAAGGGCAGAATAGTCTTTGCCCGCGAAAATGTGCCAGAAATACCAACTGCAGGCGTAGAAGACAATTCATTAACCAAAGACACCATCGCTAGTGCAGTTGCACCCCTTTTTGCCAATTACATTTGTTTCGCAAAATTCACTTAAGTGCAAATTTTACAGAACGTTACCACTTTCACCAGAGTTTCCTTTGCTACCTTAGACCTGGCGAACTGATAAAATGAAACTAAATCCTCCTCTATCTTTAACAGTGACATTATATCCTGTATGCTGGTCATAATATTTTTAAAAAACAGGATTGTCTTGTAACTATTAAACATGTTTAATGTAACTTTTTTTACCACTTCTACTTTTTTACACGTTTGTCTTATGTTGGGCTCATGTCTAGGACAGAGGATCTCTTTATTTTGCTTCCTTGGACTTTTTGTAGAAATAAGCAGTCACTTCAAACAATTGCACCAATATCTCTAACGAAGTCATATACAGTATAGGTTTACATACCCTGTCAGAATTTATGATTTCTTAACCATTTTTCAAAGAATATGAATGATAACACAATAACTTTTCTTTCACTCATGGTTAGTGGTTGGCTGAAGCCATTTATTATCAAACAACTGTGTTACTCTTTTTTAATCATAATCACTACACAATTTACCAAAATGACCCTGATCAAAAATTTACATACCCTGGTGAATTGGCCTGATAACATGTTCACAACTTGACACAAAAGGGTTAGAATAGCTATTAAAGGTAACCATCTTCAGCTGTGTTCTGTTTGCTTGTAATTAGTGGGTGTGTATAAAAGGTCAGTGACTTTCTGGACTCCTGACAGACCCTTGCATCTTTCATCCAGTGCTGCATTGGTGTTTTTTGGACTCTAATCATGGGGAAAGCAAAAGAATTGTCAAAGTATCTGCGGTAGTAGTAAAAGGTAGTAGAATGCCAATCAGCATTGTTCAAACTCTAATTAAGAAGTGGAAAATTAGAGGTTCTGTTGAAACCAAACCATGATCAGGTAGACCAACTAAAATTTCAGCCACAACCGCCAGAAAATTGTTGGGGATGCAAGGAAAAACCCACAAATAACTTCAGGTGAAATATAAAAAATACTGTAGGAAAATTTGCACTCATCAGCCCGGAAGCTGCGCATGGGACGTACTTGGACATTCCAACATGACAATGATGCAAAACACAAGGCCAAGTCAACCTGTCATTGGCTACAACAAAATAAAGTGAAGGTTCTGGAGTGGCCATCTCAGTCTCCTGACCTCAATATCATTGAGCCACTCTGGGAATAGCTCAAACGTGTAGTTCAAACAAGACAGCCCAAGAATTTATGGGAACCGGAGGCTTTTTGCCAGGAAGAATGGGCAGCTTTACCATCTGAGAAGATAAAGAGCCTCATCCACAACTACCACAAAAGACTTCAAGCTGCCATTGATGTTAAAGGGGGCAATACACGACATTAAGAACTTGGGTATGTAAACCTTTGATCAGGGTCGTTTGTGTAGTGATTATGATTTAAAAAGAGTAAACACAGTTGTATGACAATAAATGGCTTCCAAGTTAGGGGCGTTCAACCTGCGGCCCGAAGGCCACATGCAACCCAGGATGGATATGAATGCGGACCAGCTTAAAAATGCTTGGTTCCCGAGGAAATGTCATGTTGCAAAGAATATAAGAGTAGGCAGGCGGGGCAATTCTGCCCATTGCCCAGTTAGTAGTAATAATCATATAATAATGAGTCTATTTAATTCCCAGGCGTCCCATATTCCAGTGTACCGTCTGGTTATCCAACATGTTTTGTAGTTCTTTTCTGTGCTTTTTCTTTACTTTCACAAATCAAAAGTGTTTGTGTATTTCATGTGTGGCGCCAGACAATTTTTTTTCTAATGTGGCCCAGGGAAGCCAAAAGGTTGGACACCCCTGCCGTAAGTGACAGTAACGTAAGTTTCGCTAGGCAGAAATGAACGCTAGTGAAAGTTTTCTATGAAATGCTTGTGCTTACGAATTAACGCTAGCGAAACTTCGCCAGCGTTCAGAGACGCACTTCACATTTTAGTGTGGCGAAGCCTTTGCAGGCGAAAATTTACCATAGAGAATTTTGCCCCATGTGTCCACAGCCAGGCTGACACAGTGTGTGAGTGCAAACACAGGAGGGAGCAGTGGCCAGCAGAGCAGATAATGTGGGCATAGAGTCAGCCCCATCTGGCAACCAATCACAAGAACAGAGTCAAATGGCAAGAAATATATATATCTCCATGCACCAATTACTGAAAATTCTAGAGGGAAGGACCTTGTCATAACATATACATTGACAGTGCTAGGTATGGTTAAAGGAACTGTTTATGAGTATTGTGTCTCCATAGTTCCCTCTGTGTATCAAGTATATTTTGTGCAGAAAGAGAGAATCCTTTGTATCTGCTATGTCAAACATGGCTGTACATCTGGCATGCACATGAACACATCATGTACTTATATTGTGCACCTATATTTTGTCCTTTTGGCTGAATCTGTCATGCAATTTACAGATGAGCACCCTGGGATTTACAGATGTTCCCCTAAAATGTATCAAAAACGTAAAACAATGAAAATGCATCATATAATTGTGTTTTTATAGAATGTCATGCTGGGTTCTCACATGCCTGGATGTTTGGCAGATGGTACAGTACATAAATTTCATGTGTCTTCTAGGCTGTGTATTCATTCAGAAGGACACTTTCTAAAATGAAAACATGATACATAAATGCAAGGGCAATGTTTGACATCCCACTTAGAAAGGAACGTTGACAATACATATCCTAGCCGGCATCTGTGGTGTAGATCGGTGCAATATCGTTATAGAACAGAAGAAATAATGTGGAGTACATTTATTATATTCCTGAACATACATGATGCGACTCATGAATATCACTAAGGTTTTGGTTGTGAAACAACTCTACAAGCCCATCAGTTATGTAGGTTGTTAGAAATGAAATGAGATGGAGCAAAAGAAATTCACTGACTTGCACAGAGCCTTGGCTTCAACCAAACTAAATAAAAGTAGAATGAATTGTTTTGCTTACTAAGCATGATCACACTGCATCGCTGCCCAACCACTTCAATTCTCTAGTGACTAAATGGAAGCAAATCTCAATAAGTCTTCCAACATCTAGTGTAAAACCCCTTTCCAAAAGACAGCATTTTATAGCAGTAAAGGGAAACCCAGGTTCATATTAATACCCTGAGTCTTGGAATGACATTTTGTAATATAGTGCAACTTATTTAAAGAGAAACAATACAATTTGATATTCGTACAACTCATATTCATTTTAATTATCTTTGTATCATACTTTCAGATAAAATACCCATATATTTTCCCTTCAGGGACCTCTAGCCAGCAAAATGACTGAAATAAAACAACCTTTGTATCTTTATTAGAAAAACACCTGCAGGTTGGAATTTCCCAAAGGGAGTATCAGATATTAGCAATAATAAAATCTTCTTATTCCTGCTCAGAGCACACCAGCAATGGTTATTGCTTTCAGTAGTAACAGTCTCAGTCAGTATATAACAGGTTTGCCCTAGCACAATAAACATACCCACTCTCACAAAAGAGCTACACTGCAGAAATTCCCTGGCACCCATTCAAGTCTAGACAGATCCAGCTGTTGGGGGAACCTGACACAGTACTGACCTAAAACGCCTTAAAGGGGTTGTTCACCTTTGAGTTAACTTTTAGTATAATGTAGAGAGTGATATTCTGAGACAATTTGCAATTGGTTTTAATTTTTTATTGTTTGTGGTTTTTGAGTTATTTAGCTTTTTATTCAGCAGCTCTCCAGTTTGCAGTGTCAGCAATTTGGTTTCTAGTGTACAAATTACCCTAGCAACCCTGCATTGATCTGAATAAGAGACTGGAATATGAATAGGAGATGGACTGAATAGAATGATAAGTAATAAAAAGTGTCAATAACAATAAATTTGTAGCTTTACAGAGAATTTGTTTTTAGATGGTGCCAGTGACCCCCATTTGAAAGCTGCAAAGAAACAGAAGAAAACTGCAAATCATTAAAAAACTATGAAAAATAAATAATGAAGACCAATTGAAAAGTTTCTTAGAATTGGCCCTTCTACAATATACTAAAAGTTAACTTGAAGGTGAACCACCCCTTTAAGAACCCGGTTACCTCTGTTCCTGGAGATAAACGAAAATGAAGAGTGTATTAGTCTGTGCATCTATTCTAAAGCAATATCAAATGATTTATAATCAAGTAATTGAAAAAGGGAAATATGATAGTCTTTTGCTCATTTGATACAGATAATCCTTCATTCAGTAACCCAC
Source organism: Xenopus borealis (assembly GCA_024363595.1). Lineage (NCBI taxonomy): Eukaryota > Metazoa > Chordata > Amphibia > Anura > Pipidae > Xenopus > Xenopus borealis. The sequence goes on along the minus strand of CM044444.1, from coordinate 28,299,655 downwards.
CAGTCATCCTTTGTCAATAATCCTCAATTCTGCCTCTATGAATCAAAAGGATTATTCGTTCAAGTCTCAGTTTATTCAGTTTAGTAAAAAGTGTCAAGGAAAAGATTCAGAACACTGGCTCATTTTTTTTTTTTTACTAAAGGAGGAGCATCCACTTAGACAAATTAAAGTAAAATGTACTCAGTTTAATTGTTCATAAAGGTATGAGATCAAGAAAGCTCCAAATTACAGGAAGGCCATTTTCCATAGACTTCATTTTAATCAAATAATTAAATTTTTTAGAAAGGATTGCTTTTTTTTCTGTAATAATAAGACAGTACCTTGTACTTAATCCCAACTAAGATATAATGAGTTCTTATTGCAGGCAAAAAAATCCAATTGGGTTTGATTAAAGCTTACGTGATTGTTTTTAAAAGACATATAGTATGGAAGCATGTAGATCCACATTATCTAATGAGCCATTATCCAGAAAACTCCAGGTCCCAAGCATTTTGGATAACAGGTCCCGTACTTGTATGTTTCTTTTCCAAAATACTCTTTTTTTGCACGTAAGATCACATCAGTGTCAGTGGTCCAAAGATCCATTTCTCATTACGATACAGTCTACTTATGGACATGCCCTAACAACGTTTGACTATTGTGTAACAGAGTCATTCAATAAGTCCTGTTGGTTGTGATATCTTGACTTAATAGAGGGCAGCACATAAACAAAGATATAAGGGGTTATTTTCTTACATGCCCATGATTAAATGCCCAAGTGCATGAAACGCATAAGGCTATGTATAGATCTACATCTGGCCTAAAATAAAGTTCTTTTACAAGCCTGTCTGTGGGATCCGTGAGTGCCTGTCATTTCCTTTTATTGCCTTTTTAGTTGAATACCTCCACCCTGAACTGTATGTTTGGGGTATGTGCACCCAGACCCCACATTTACACTGAAGATATTTTAACTTTTTGGCTATGTATTGGGAATTTCCTTCTTTCCAAATAAAATATATAATTTTCTTACACCTAACACAGACAGTGCTCAGTTCAAGGGGTTTGCCACAGGGGCATAGAGGCCCACAGCCATTCTTCATATGCCCCACATAGTGCAGCCTTTTTTTTTTTGCACTTTGCACACTACATGGGACATTGTAAATTACCACTATAAATAGGAGGGAGTGCTCTAACAGGGAGCTAGCCCTTGGTGTAAAGCTCAGCTATCATTCAACATTGCGGTGTCTGTCACACAGAGCTATAGGGGCTACAATAAATAAATGTATGTAAAGGAGGTTTACAAATAATTGCATTGTAATACATCTAGAAGTGTTATTTCAGCACACTTATTTATTGAAAGTTGAAACTTTACCAATATCTGTAATAATATGTACTATTGATTTCTTAGCCCTTGGAACGAAGTTGCAATCTTACCTTATTTTTCATAAAACATAAAAAGAACTTTACATTTATGCATGGTGTGTGTCAGTGGGTGGAAGGATAGTCAGGAATAACGAGAGAGCTCTGTGAATACATGCTACACTCTCTCCAGATCCTGCCATAGCTGTATCACGATGAATATGGGCACTATGTCCTGTATGTGGGTGTTTGTGTTACCAAGCAACACTTCCTTACTCCTGCCCTGAGAGCGTCCGTCAGTATGTCCCTGTGGTTTGGGATATTATTTGCTCAGCTAACATGAAAGCTTTGCTGAAACCAGTCTTTGAGCCAATCAAAGTGCCTTTTTTTCTTCAGAAAAATTCTTTTAGCAACTTTAAGATCTTTTCATGTTGATAGGTGCAGGAATGTGCGTAATGTTTGAAATATGTTTTACGTATGTGTTAAAAGCTGGGTGCTGTCATAATGAACTTTTAACTGTGTCTATTTCCGATCTGGCTATTATTTGTTCTAAGATATCAAGACAAAACTAATGTCCAATGGCTTATGTACAACTTTATTCTAACTTTATTTTAAGTTACACAACACAGTATTGGTGTCAACAATACCAATGTCAACATTCTTACTAAACTGTGACATTGTGTGACATTACGCCCTGAGGAAGCCATCTCTGGCGAAACATGTTGGCGTGCTGGAGGAGTTATAGAAAGTGGCCCGGCTGAACTGCTGCAATTAACACTAATTCCCTTTGTTTGGCAACTAGATCGCTTAACGATGCATTTTGGACACTAGAGGAGTGCTATGTGGACCCAAAGGAGCGGTGATGTATGAATCTATGTGTGCAGTGTTGCCGTAGATCAACTGTTTATCACTGCATATTAGACCGTGGAGAATCCTCTGCTCTAAGCTACAAGATGTGTCTCCTAGCTACAAGATGTGGGCGGTGCGGAAGGCATGTCAGATTGCAAATATATCAAACAGAGGTTGTCTAGTGGCGGAAACTTTACTAATGGTTATTAGACTGTGCTTCTGAAATATTGATGTTAACCCTGTCCTTGGTTACAACTAATTCCATTCAAGTTTGGCCAATACGCTGTTGGAGGAATCAGCACGGGCACTTTAAAACCCCTCCTTTCTATTTTTTCTACTTTTAACAGGAATTTAATCATAATGAATTTTTGATACTGGACTTTTGGCATTATTCATCAATTTCAATTCATTTTAACTCGATGGCACTGAACTAGTTACTTATAAATGTGGTTCAATTGATTAATTTAATATATGCAATGCTTCATTAATTGTACTTAGATGAATTTATATTAATTGAATTTTCATCATATGAACTGCTTAAATTTATGAAGTATAGATGAACTGAATTTAAACTGGTGTTCAATTATAATTTCATATTAAATATGTTGAGTGGTTTATTACATTGATCCACTTCTATATTGGGTAATGGTGATTGACAGAAATGATATTGTTTAAATCAAATTTGGTGGATTTTTTAAAACATCTACTGAGTGCATTGTGAGACTCTTTTTTCCATATACAATAAACTGTGACATTGGTAAGCACTCTATAGATGATCCTTGGCTAGATAACCTGGCTTATCGTAAATTTCAATCTGCAGCACCCACACCACACAATAGGAACTTTGTCATTCGCCTGGAAGCAGTTCATGAGCCTGTGGTTAAGTACAGTAACCATGTCATTTATGCACCAACCCTGCTGAAGCCTGGAGGCATCCCCACTCACTTATGCTGCTTAAAAGTTGTTGATGAATGCTACACTGCTGCCATTTCATAGGGCATTTCCTTTTACAAAATTCTCAGAACTGACATAAAACACAGACAAATTTGGATCCCCCAAACCGGTAGCAAAACAGCACAGTCTACTTCACATATGCAAACTCCAAGCATGCTTGAGTGGTTGCTGAAAAGAACAGTCGGTCTTCAACATTTAGACCCAGCTCCCAGCATGAAATCTGTCAGCCAGATATTCATCACCTACACACTACACTATTTTATTCCCTGAATGTTCACTTAGCCACTACAGAGAGATCATAGGAATCAAATGTCTTTTAAAAATATGATAAAAGATATGAGTAAAACATCCTTAATAGCTCTTTGACAATGTTAACACATCTACACTTTATCGCCTCTATAATGCTAGGATAAGTGGGGAAAAACATTTCAAGTTTTTTTTCTTTCAAACTCCTATCTATTGTATTGAACTTTGCCAGGTCTTACCTGGTGAATTAAAGTCTAGGGCAAGAGGTAAAATTCAGTAAAATGGTCATCTTAGTGAATTAGAGTAGTTACGTCCCTTCGTCCAGGGCCTGATTTACATAGCGGGTGCCCCTAGGCCCGCTGTCGTTTGTCGCCCCTATCCCCTCCCTTTTATTTGCTCGAATTTTCATGAGGACGTTGCAGTGAGAATTGGCACATGGGAAACTTAAATTTCTGAACCAATGTGGGTGTGGTTGGGCAGCATGCCACCCCCTAATATTCTGCTGTCCTAGGCCCGGGCCTAGGTGGCCTCTTCACAAATCCAGGTCTGCCTTCATCGGTGGGCAACCTCGCCCAGCATAAGGGTGCGAAGTTGCGCTAGTCTATCTTCTTCACTAGTGAATTTTCACCAGGGACACGGTTAGTAAATCGGCAAGTTGCAAAATTACTTCACGCTGGTGAATTAAAGGGCAAGGAAAGTGTAAAATAGAATAAGGCTAGAAATGCTGTATTTTGTATACTAAACATAAACATGAACTTACTGCACCACAAGCCTAATCAAACAAATGATTTATGCTTTCAAAGTTGGCCACAGGGGGCTGTCATCTTGTAACTTTGTTATACATCTTTGCCTGACACTGGCACTGCACATGCTCAGTGTGGTCTGTGCTGCTTAGGGATCGTCATAAATAATCAAAAAACAAAGCTGTTTGAGTTCTGCATGGCTGTAAGTAAGGCAGGGGCTCCCCCTACTGTTCATAAGTGATTGTTTCCCTGCCAGAAGCACTAAATGAAGGGAAAATTTCACTGCATACAGTCAGGTTTCTTATAAAAACGGTACACATTTTAAAATTAAAGTATATTGGAGATAGATTTCTTTTTCATTAAAGAAAGTAAAAATGGGATTTTATTTCTTTGCCTTTCCTTGCCCTTTAACGCTAGCATTAGACTCTTAGCGCTTTAGTGAATTTGCCACATGGAATGTGCTTTATTATTTGATAAAATAGTTTTTCATTGCACAGTTGTATCAACACTCCTTCTATTGCCAAATCATAACGGTTACAGATTGAACCTGACAGTCTGAAATCTGAAAATCTCACACTTTAATCCGATTATGGTGGCAGGAACTGATTGCACTTGTAAAAAAAATAGCACCATCCAGGACCAACAGGAAAGCTCAAAGCCTATAAGCAGCTGAGAGACATGGGAAATGCACTGTAACATACTTCCCTGGTCTTCTGCTTCAAGAAATAGGCAGAATCTAACAATAAATCGTACTTTTTTCAGTACAGATCTGATATCATACCCAGCACTTTATTCTAGAAAACATGTGCACTCTGGGACACTTAGCAGACGGTACCCATCACTCCTGATCACAGACACTATTGAAACACAATCTTTTATATTATATTATATATTTTATATTGTGCAAATATAAGCCTGTCAGTTCCTTTTAGAAGAAATCAATGCATACAAACAAAGGTTATATATAATTTTGATACACATCACCATATGACTCTATAAGGAGGATGCCAAATGCAAAATGATGTTTCGATTTGCCACCCCTGCAGTGGGAAATATCTGGTACCTTGAAGGCGTTTTTATTATGCCCCAGCCTCTTCAATTTGTCTATAGGACAAACAACTGAGCGGTATAGAGAGATCATTTATCTTTAGCAGAGGAAGGCACCTTCAAAGTAATACGCAAAGATCTGGAAGCATTTATAAAAGTATGCAGTACATGACTGATGTAAATGTTAAATTGCAAGGCGGCTATGACAAATATATGTTCCAAATGGGGATTGGCATTGAAGGTGTCAGTCCAACACATCTTCTGATTTATAAAAATATTTAAATATTTATCCACACTGTCAAGGGTGTCAAGGTAATGCAAAATAATATAATAATAGTGTCCTAAAGATTGATATTGTTTTGGTCATGCTGCTTCACATCCCAAAACTCCCTTTATAACCTGGGAAGATAATTGGACTTATAATTTGTGATAGATGTTAACAATTGGGGTGTAAATACTGAGGGATGTCATGTCAATGTGACATATGAGAATAAAATGTGCTGAAGTCTTGGAATAGAGAAGAATACTGGGGCAGGAGACAATAGGCAGAATTTTAATCTGGACAAAGAACAAGGCTGGCACTATTAGTCTGATGCTAGACTCTAATTTCTCATTCCTACTTTCTAATCTCATTAACTAAATGAAGCCAGAGCAAGGATAAATATAGCCGGGAACCCTTTGAGCTTTCACGTGTTGTGAAAACATGACATAAGGCTGGGGTAATGTGAACCTTGTAATCATTCTTTGAACCCTTCATACACTGCTTTTGTAGAATTTAAAAATGTAGGCATTATATTCAAAAATTTGCCAAGTTACGATGTGTCCCAGAATTTGTGGTAGGGATGACCACGTTGCTCAGCTATTCCCTGCCTAATAGGATAAGGATTAGAGTTAGTTGTGTGGGCTCATTCAAGGTCTGATTTATTGTTGTTGGCATGCACTTCTACCTCATTTCTGTGTGAACTCTAATTTACCATCTCATCCCCAAGAGTCCACAAAGTGCAGGTTACTTGTCTTAGGGTGTTTTAGACATCAGTAGCAGATTCCATGCAAGAAAGTTACAACAGTGGCATAATTATCTTAGCTGTCTTCTGACAGCAGCTGGTGAGACTTTTATTATAAAAATGGCAGTTTCTCGCAATGCATAGTTGACGTACAAATTTCATGTGCAAAATGCTAGGAAACCAAAGTCTAAGGGGCACATTTACAATTCGTGGGAAGAGATTGAAGTTCGATTGAATTTGATCGAATACCGATCATACGTTTTTTTCGGAGTATCGAATATGCAAATTTGGCATCTTCGATCATCGAATACCGAATTATCGAATAGATCGAATATTCAATCATTCGATGATCGAAGGATTTAAAATTTTAAAATCCTTCGAATGCCTACTTCGCCAGATTGAACCTACCAAATACCAATAGAAGCCTATGGGAACCCCCCCCCCCATAGGCTTCTTTTGCAAAGACTTGCTCGAATACCATTCGTACGATCAAACACCTCGATCCTTCGAATCGTACAAATTTTTCAGAGGCTCGAAGGAAAAAGTACTATTTTTCCGTGATCGGTAATTCGATCGAACGATTTCATCGAGAAATCGAATATCGAGGAAATTAAAGTCTAAAACTATTCATTCGACTATCGAATGCTTATCGAATTTTGAATGGATTCGAAGGATTTTATGTAAAAAATAGTAAATTTGCCCCTAAATGAACATTTACTGAAATTGTAGCCTTTGCATAACATCATCCCATACACACACACACACACAGTGTTTTGCCCTGATTCTTGTTGCGTCAGAGTTCTCATAATCAGTGCCGCCCCACCCTTCCCGCTCTGCGCTTAAAAATTAGAGTCGGAGCGGGTCAAAGGGGGGCGGTATCGCTAGTGCATTGAGTGCAATTGCGCTATCGAATTTTTTTTTTTAAGGGGAAGTACTTCAACCATCGAATGGTCGAATCATCGAATAGAGTTTTATTAGATCTAATTTTTTTTAATTGGATGGTCCAAGTACTTCAAAAAAGGTATTCGAAATTCAAATTCGAATCTTTTTGAAAATTCGAATTTCGAATCCTTCATGTGAATTTGATACATCTGCCCCTTAATGTTGTTTTTAATATGAACAGCTGGCCAGTGTAAAACTAACATCCTCCTATTATTAAAAGCAGTGTAAATACAGAGAACAAGGGTTTCAGCAATAATTTCAGTCCTGTAAGAAATCTATTACTAGGGCAGTATTTCAAAAAACTGATGATGCTCTCACTATTACTGTACTGTATTTACCACATACTTATTTCTCTAGGAGACACCAATGCGTGCTCTTACTCGTATTTCTCTCTCTAACTGTTCATACTAAAAGGTATTCCCTATTATTCATTGTAACATCTTCCTTCTAGCAATCAGTTTCACCTTCCAGTCCTGACTCACATAGGCCTTCCAATTCGTGCACCATTATTTGTCCTGGTAGTAGACACACATTGAGCATAACATCTTGGAACCTTGCTGCCAGTGACAATCTTTTTTTGATCACTTGCTCTGTACAGTGTTTTCCATGCCTGTTCCAAATAACGGAAAGGCCATGTGCCTTAGACTCCATTCTAAAAAATCCAAATTATAAAACATTATTTTCTTTTTTGTCATAATAAAACAGAACCTTGTATTTGATCCAGCTAGAGTTAATCTGTATTGGAAAGAAAATCAGCATATTTGGTTTTTTTATGTTTAACATGATTTTATAGTTGACGTAAGATATAAGGATCCAAATTACAGAAAAATCCATTACCCAGGAAACCCCAGGTCCCGAGAAATCTGGATAATAGGTCCCATACCTATACACTATAATTGCTCCTTCAAAACCAGTAACCAACTTCTTGATTCATCCTGTTAATATATTGTTGACCTCTGTCTGTCCAAGTCACAAACTTCACACCTCCGACATGCCCTTGCCATTCATAAAGCCAAACTATTCTGCACTTCACTAGATTTTCATCTCTCATATTGGGCTGATGCATAGCAATCTACTCTCTAATATAAATTAATATTACTTGTAGCTAGAGGTGTTATTTTTCACCTGATACTATACTATCAAAAAAATAGGGCCTCGTTGCATTACTGTAGGTACTAACATAAGATTTGAGATGGAAAACACCACTGTTTATCACTGGTGCGTGATCCTGATGGGTTATACAGTATCTCTTATTCTTTTGAGTTTTACTCCTTTTATTGTGGCCAAAACAGGCAATGCTCCACCATTGAATTTGGTCTGAGCACAACAACCTGTTGTATGGTGTCAATTGTTGTGTTTATTTTTATGCCTGTGAAAATAAATAAAATCACTGTACAGTTAAAAAGAAATGTGCATATGTGTCCAGGGAAAGCAAATTATGGTTCCCCTAATTTACCCAAATGAACTAATATAATGGACACTGAGGCCCAAATTCACTAAAGCGCGAAGCGTCAAACGCTAGTGCTAATTCGCCAGCGTGACCTCAGTTCGTAACTTCGGAAATTCACTAACAACGGCTCTGGTGAATTTTCGCTAGCGAAGTAGATAGACTTGCACAACTTCGCACCCTTACGCCAGGCGAAGTCGCGCACTTATGAATGTTACCACTTACGTTAGACTTTACTTCGCCTGATCAGACCGGGCCAAGTTCAATACAATAGAAAAAAATTTTTTTAAATTTTTCTAAGTCCCGAATTGGAGGGTGATAGTCTGAAAAAGATCGATTTTTTTTTGGGGCGGTTACCCTCCTTCCCCCCTACATTTCCTAACATATGGCAACACAACTATACAGGGGGCACATGTAGGTCAATAGGACAACTTTATTTAATTTATTAAAAGTTTCCTGGGCTTGTGTAGTGTAATGTAGTGGCTGTAACATATACTTCTATTATACGTCAAAGTTCCCACCGTATGCAAACTAGGCTTCGCTAGCGTAACTGCGCTCTGCCTAGTGAAGTAACACTAGCGCAACCACGCTACCGTTCGCCAACCTGAGCGTAAATTCGTACTTAAGTGAATTTGCATAGCGCTGGCGAAAATTCGCCTGGTGAAGTGCAACGAACGCTGGAGAATTTTCGGATCTTACTGAATTTCCCCCTTTGTATCACTTTGTCAACATACTTTTATATAATACCCAGCTATATTATTTTCTTTTCCATTTATATTTTTTGCCCATATATATATATAAGAAATTAATAGAGTATTTTCATGTCTGGCGGCTAAGAAATCATTATATATCTGGTATGCTTGCCTGCCATTTGCACCGCACACACTGCCATTTTCAAGTGGATTCACAAGATAACAAATTGCTTCTCCAAAAGTCATAACATTCCTTTTTTGGGTCAGTCTCTGTTTTACTGTGGATGTGCCATAATAGTGTTCAGATTTGCTTCAAAGCTTTCGAAAATCTATTAACACATTCTTGTGATTGTTTTATAGACCTGATGGCTGCACCATGTCACTCATATACAAGTGTAATCTGATTTAAGGGGGGCAAAAGAGAGTATTAACATATAGATGCTCTACTAACCAGTTACATACACTTTAAACATGAATATCACATCCTCTATATTGAGAAAAATTAGTGCTCAGTAAAAAAAAAAAAAAGACTAATAAATTTGCAAGTAACCAATAAGAGATCAGAAAGGGCAATGGAACGAGAAGAATTTGTCTATAGGCAGCATCTGGTGCCCAGATAACTCCCACAAAAAAACCCAAAGACATCAGCATTGCATTTGGCATTTTCAGTAAATCTGAAGCCTACGTACTAAAGCTAAGTTGTGCTCATCACTGAATAGTAAAGGAAGATATTATTATTATCATACTGCACTGATAAATGCAATTTCATGTCTTTCTGGTTATGGGGCAGGGGCATAACTACCAGGGGAGCAGGGGGTGCAACTGGGCCAGGACCCGCAGGGCCCCCCGGTAGACTTTTGGTCACTGCAGTCGGTTAGAATCGACTACAGCGGCGCAGAAATTAGTCACAGATGAGGGTGGGGGGGCCCAGCTGCACGGCCCGCCCCCACCTAGTTCTGTTATGGGGTAATCTTGCTAAAGAGAATTTCTAGAATAAAGTTAAGTAAGAAACTAGCTCTACTAGTAAACATCAATTAATTACAAGCCTTTAATCTATAAACAGATTCATTTAGGGAAGCTGTTATACTTTCCTGCTGTTTAAATTTCGGAAATATATCAAGGGTGCACCTCGTGCATAACAAGTATCATGGAGAAGGTATAAAGAAATAATGGCCATCTAAAATTACTGTGATTGGATATATAAGAAAAGATAATTTGATTGTAACCGAGTCCATAGGTGCCAAAGGGCTCATTAACAAAGTGCAAAAACTAGCACAAACCTTGCTTTTTGCACATTTGTTCTCTGCCCCACACTTAGAACCCTAGGCATGGGTTTTTGCAGTCTAAAAGGCAGTGCAAACACCTACGCTTTCCTTCCACTTGTGTCTGTGTTTGTAATGAATGAGCAATTGGCTCTGCTTTCTCTGTCTATGTGCCTGTAGCTGCTTTATTACAACCACCAGCTATCCCCTTGGATTACTCTGATGGATCTTCTTGCCAACACAAAAATGCCACCATTAAAATCTAACCAATACAAGCTAGTGAGTCAATCCCCTTGTAAATGAATATGCCTAAGTTGAATAACCAGTAATGATATGTAGTGGTAAAACCCCAAGATATAAAACAAGGCCTCATGATAACCCTAGCCTAGCAATATTAAGCTTGTATTCCTAAAACAATGTGCTTGACCTTTCCCCAATTTCTTCACATACACCAAGTACTGTAAACCAAGCAATCAACAATAAAACAACAAATAGGAAGTTTGCAAAAACCTCACTATGTTCAAGAGGGTGAGAACGTAGTTTTGCACGTGCTCTTTTCCGTGGAATCGCACAACGGAGTCATCCACTGCCAGCAGCACCTCAATGTTGTAGTCATCTTTCCTGGCATGACGCTTGTTTCTGTCTTTTTCTCGTAGTCCTTCTTGTATCAAATCCAGGGAATATGGGAGATCACCAACTTTATTCCTTGCAACTAACAGAAAAATAAAAGATCTTTACTTGTTTGGCAAACAAACAGCTAAATAGATGCCAACAGTATAAGTAATGTTTCACATCAGTAAAAGACTAGGAAATGCATGAAATTTGAAGTACATCCACACTCACAATAAAACATAGATGTTGATGTGCTATAAAATATGAGACAACATATTTCCTTCCCCTTGGCTCTTCAGCTACCTGTTAGACTGCAAATGAAGTAGGCATACACAGAATTCCAAATTGTAAAGACTTTAGAACACCAAACCAAAGAGATTCAACGCTCAGCGCACCTGATTAAGTCCATTTCCAAGCTTTCAAAAAGTGCTACGATTCGGCAAAATAAAATAAATCCTTAACTAATGGACTGTAACAAGCTACTGTACATCTAGTATGAGTGACCTGCTCTCACTTCACATTCATTCTACTAGGAACAAAATGACAACACATAAAGCCAATGATTGCTTTTACTTAGCTACAGAGACAAATGGCGTCCTCTGACACCAATGGATAAGAAAAGGAACAGAAGCCTTATAGTAAGTAATACAGCAGGTGCAAGAGTAAAGTTTCCAGGATTCTCCGACCCAGCTGAGCTAATATGGGGTGTCAAAGTTCATGATGGTTTGAGGATGGCACCGACTATAGACAGAATATCCTCAGCATTTCTCTGTACATTAAATGTAATGACACAATTTATGACCAGAAATGCAGTTGCAGACCTGCAAAATTGGCCACAGTCTGTTGTGCCTAAATTCCCATTCAATAAAGGTACTTGCATCAAAAGGCAATCCTACATAGTTGCATGCTGCATTCTTCCTGCCTCCTGTCCTGAATTTAGTCCATCTATTGACATTTTGCAAAGTTATATTCTTTGTAGGGATGCACCGAATCCAGAATTCAGTTCCTGATTTGGCCAAGATTTTGCCTTTTTTGGCAGGATTCAGATTTGGGAGAATCCTGTGCCTGGCCAAACCGAATCCAAATCATAATTTGTATATGTAAATTAGGGGTGGGAAGGGAAAATACATGACTCTTCATCACAAAACAAGGAAGTAAAAATGTTTCCCCCACTTTTTCCTTTCCCTGCTCTAATTTGCATATGCAAATTAGGATTCAGATTTGTTTCGTGATTCGGCCAAATCTTTCCCAAATAGTGGATTTGGTGCATCCCCAATTCTTTGTTAGTTTTTACATTGCAAATTGTACCTAGGCCATTTTAGGACCTTCTTGAAGGTTGTCTGTGTTGGTTATTCTAAGCAGTTTTTTGTTGTTGTTTTTTTTAAGCTTTTCCAGTCTGCCTCTTTCTGACCTTCATTTGGTTGCTGGAGTCACTGACTACAGATTGAATCCGAGGTATCAGTTTGATTATTATTTCTTATCGGTCAAAATATTATTTCTGGTCTCTGCCATTCATCCCCCATTATGACTTCCCAACTGCTGCCTGGTTACTAGGGTAATTGAGCTATAGCAAGCAGATACCAGTTAATGTTTCAGTTGTGACAGCTGTACAACAAACATAGGGCTTGTGGGAATAATGATGCAGTTTTCGCATGACAATATAACACTGACGGGCAGATATAATGATGTTTACATTTTTAAATGTTTACTTGCTGCACATGTGTGCTGTATATTCTGCAGCTGACCAAATTCATCTGTGGCAAAACAGTTTACCGTTAATTAACTTTTAATACATTGTAGATAGACTTATTCTAAAACATTCAAATGAATGCCTTTTTATGGTTTTTAAATTAACATTACTATTATGCCTCATTTTACAGCCTGGTAAAAAATGCTGCCTGGTTGTCAGGGTCACTGACCACATCAAAGAAAATGTAAACTTTAAAGGGATACGGAAAAAATATGTTTTTTTTTTTTCAAAACGCATCAGTTAATAGTGCTGTTCCTGCAGAATTGTGCACTGAAATCCATTTTTCAAAAGAACAAACAGAAATTTTGAAATCAGACATGGGGCTAGACCTATTGTCAGTTTCCCAGCTGCCCCCAGTCATTCGATTGTGCTCTGATAAACTTCAGTCACTCTTTACTGCCTTGCTGCAAGTTGGAGTGATATCATCCCCACCAGCAGCCTACCAAAAGAGCAATGGGAAAGTAACCAGATAACAGCTCCCTAACACAAGATAACAGCTCCCTGGTAGATCTAAGAACAAGACTCAATAGTACAAGCCAAGTCCCACTGAGACTGATTCAGTTACATTAAATAGGAGAAATAACAGCATGCCAGAAAATAGTTCCATCAATAGTGCAGGCACAAGTCAAATGACTGGGGGCAGCTGGGAAACTGACAATATGTCTAGCCCCATGTCACACTTCAAAATTGAATATAAAATGCAAGGGTATACATGAGTATGATATAATTTGTTAATGAAAGGGCATTTGTGTTTGGTCTGTTTATTTGTAGCATTAAAGAACATTTAGTTTTTTTTAGACAGGATCAGTTATCCCCATTTGAAAGCTGGAAAGACTGGAAGAAAAAGACAAATCATTCACAGACTATACAAAATAAATAATGAAAACCAATTGAAAAGTTGCTTAGATTTGGCCATTCTATAACATACTAGAAGTTAACTTTAAGGGGTTGGTCACCTTTTCACCATAAACAAAGACTTTTTAAAAATTGCTTTCCATGTTTTATTTTTTACCGTTTTCCCAAAATTATAGCTTAAGGTTTAATGTTCCTGTCTGTGGTCTGAGTCTGGCAGCTCAGTGATTTCATATGTTCTTTTGTCCTTTGGATCTTATGTTTAATTGGTAAGCGCGTCAAAAACAACGCAACGCGTGTCAAAAAACGTGCCGCCAATGCGCAAATTTTTCGGCGAATCGAAACAGGATAGATCCGCCCATAACTACTGCTGAGAAATGTATCAACTAAATGTTGCAAAATTGCACCACAATTACTGAGCTGCCAGACTCAAACACCAGAGACACGAACATTCAACTTTAATCTTATATTTTAGAAAAACAGTAAAAATAGATAATGTAAAGTAATTGAAAAAAAGTCTTTATTTCTGGGGAACAATCTGAAAACAACTAAACTGAAAAAAGTGTTTGAAGGTGAGCAACTCCTTTAAAGTCACATTAAGTCCTTTGAAGCTTCAAACTCCTGCCACATACAAATTAGTAAAACCTCAATCTATTTAACTGAAAGGCCTTAGAGATACATAATGAGACATGATTATATCTGTAGGTTGGTTGGTGTTCAAGTCATAGCTTGCCAACTATTCCACCTTTTGTAACATATTCTCTGGGTGAATTACCCTTCCTCTCGTTTTATTGATGCTATGTTTTCTGAGCTAAACAACAAAGGAGACTGCAGTTTACTCAGAAGGCTTACAGGTGCATAACAAATGTTGCAGCAAAGCATAAGAAAACCACACATTTGTTTAATAGATAAAAAGCTTTGGTTTAAAAGGTGAAAAATTATCTTTTCTAGGAAAAACAAGATTATTCCTGCATCTCATTTAACTTCTCAAACATAGCCTCTATTTTGACTTTACAGAAGGCTATATAGACCATTCAGCATGCCTGGACCCTCCCTGAACTCTATACTTTTGCAGGAATTTTTTTTACAATGGCAATGATATGCGATAGGTCTACAGCAACTGCAAACTGCTGTACAGTCATCTTGGGCTTGTCCTCTGAGACAGATGAGGAGGCAAGGGAAGTCAGCATTAACGGTAACCCCCACATTATGTAATCTTGTTTTACCAAAGCTCTAATGCACATTTCTTTAGACCCCTTGCTTGAAATCATTGTCATCACAAGGTTTCAAAATTGTTTATGATCTTGTGTAAGTAGTATTATATAGACTGGGTACCATTTATTATCTTTTGGCATGTTATGTACAATGTTCTGAAGCAGTACAAGTAACAGCTCTCTACATCAATATCAAATATGAATGAATACATAGAAAGGGATAACTTTTACTAAAAATCTTTAAGGCCAAGTAAAAGCTTGAACAAGTGCTGAGCAAACTCATTAGTACTTTTACATAGGGGAAGTTTATGAGAGCTTTATTTATTCTTTATGGTGCTTGAGCTTTGTAGATAATATAAAACTCCAGGTGACTTTTCTTTTTACATTTTTTTTTTTTTTAATTGCTGCAATGAATTAAATTGACTTGAATGTTTGACAATCATACAGATACACGTCAATGAAAATTCATGTTAAAAAATGTCATATGGACAATAAACAAGAAATGATAAGCAAATTTCTCTTCTTTCAATTAAACCTATTCTCTTCTTTCAGTTAAGGCAAAATAAGTTTTAAGAAACCAAATAGAATTAATTTGTGGATATAAATCAAAAATCATGTGAATGGCTTAGCCTCTATATTATCTTACTGACTTTTTCAATCAACTTTCCCCATAAGTCTATGGCTACATTTCCTTTTGTTGTCTAGAGAAGTAATATAAATTGACCATCTTTTATTTCTTTGAGATAAATCATTGACTCTGAATCCAATACTTTTCAGTGACTACAGTGGATCACATGGCTTTCTTGACTGGATAACAGTGGCAAAGTAGTGAATGCAGAATAAAATATTTGAACATTCAGAAACCAGAAAATAACAAAAACAGACCAAACACAAATACCAGTTCATTAACACATTAAATCATACTCAAAAGAGGAAGTTTGTATTTACCATACATGTAATGCAATATTTGCAGTGATAAAAAAAAATCAGTTTTTCTTCACTTCTTGTGTATGTATGTATTACTTTCTTCAGTTATTTGCCTTTCTAGTCTGCCTCCATCAGTGCCCAACCAAATCACGTATGCGCCCTAGGCAGAACTTGCTTATTCTTGCAACTCCCCCCATGGAGTGGGAAGGGAGGGCTGTCACACAGGAGCTAGAAGAGCCAAGGGATTAGGGTTGTCACCCCAGAACTAGAAGAGCCGCACAGGAACATGAAGAGGTGAAAGATACCCCAGAAGCTGCAAACTAGGGGGTAGACAGCCAGAACAGGTACATGCCTGTCACCCCAGTACCAATGCACCCTAGGCATGTGCCTATCCTGCCATGACCTCCATACAAATTGAAATTTAAAGTACATAAAGGCTGTATATTGCTGTTGGGGGTAACACTATCCCTTAAAAATAACAATGATATGATTTTGGATAGTACAAATTCAAATTGATACATAAACTGCAAAACTAAAAGTTGAAGAAATTGCATAGGGGTAATAGTAAGTAAATAAAGCCACAAATATATTTTGGAGATAATTTCCCTTCAAAACAAATTTAGTAATATCTAATTTTAAAATAATTTTTTTTTAACTTAATACCCTCAATAAGTTAGTAATGTTAGAAGGCTGCCATATATATAATGGACATTTAAGATACCTTCATTGTGCGCTGTCTCATGATTTCCTGTTTTATTTTGTTGAACAGCAGATCTTCTATAGACCACATGTGCACGACCATTTTCCTCTTCCTCTTGTTGTCCTTTTTGTAACGGTTCAATGAAATATTCCGTCTCATCAGTCCTTATCATGCCAGCCTGGTACAAACACAATGGCCACAATTAAGTCTGACGCATTGTCTAGGTTACTTATTAACAAACCATTGCTTTATAAAACAAAAGATGAATCAAACTTCTATAAATATATATGAAACAAAATCCAGATCTATTGCAAGATACTTGTGGCTTTATAATATAAAAATCAACTGGGTAGGTCTCCCTGTCACATTGAGGGGTGAATTTAATTAGGGAAGACTATACAGAAGAAGATTTGACATGTGCTCATGCCCAAAAGTTTAGAATTTGTGCATCCCACCATAACTGCACCTATCAGAACAAATGGAATTCTCAAAGAGCCTTGCAATGGATAATTGGTCGTTAGTGACGAGGACTATAATCTTCCGGAGAACAGAAACTGATAAAAGGAATTCTTGAACAAAGTGCAGGCGTCAAAACAACTTTAGAAATACAAGAATGAAGAAAACTTACAGAAAGTAGAAGAATTTTACACAATGCAGACTGACTTTAACCCAGTTGAACCTTTTTGAGCCAGTTGTGGCTCTGTGCCCTGGGGTTACCACCTCCAGCTTTTTAAAATTAAAAGTAATAGCTTACAGAAATGGCTGGGGTAGGGACAGAAAGAATGGAAACTATATGGAGATATTAAGACATTCAACAGTTCTTTATAAGCTATAAATTATTAACTGACCACTTTTACTACATTTTTAATGCTTGAAAATGATGTGATTCTTTTGCCTCAAAACAATATATTAATTACATTTACTATGCACTAGCATAACCAACAGAACATACCATCTTATTTCTGTTCTCAAAGTGGAAAACGTTTTTGCACGTTTTCCACTGCTTCATATTGAGTAAAGTATAAGTAACCAAAAGCACTGTGCTTGTGTGAGTTCTATTTCAGTACTGAAAAACACACAGGCAATTGGTAATTCTGATGCTATAGAATTAGATTGATAGCAAGCATTTTGTAATGTTTCCCCATTGGTTTTAAATATAAAAAATGACTTGGTTCAAAATCTCAAACGTTTCCATTTTATTCAACCCATTTACTTGACTCTGCTTTATTTGCTTACCAATATTTATATAAAGTACTAGTTAAAAAATAATCTCAGACTTGTTACTACAGTTTTTTTCCCCTTCTTAGCAGTTTTCTTTTCATGACCTAGGTACCACCCACTGCGATCTCTCTCAAAATCACTGCCCCATTAAAATGTGACAGCATCATGTAGGATGATCATGGCCACGGCTTTATTGAAAATTACAAAGAGTACAAACTATCAGTTAACAATGTATCAGAATAGGCAATAACATTAAGGGGCAGATTTATCAAGGGTCAAATTTCGAGAGTTAAAAACCCTAGAATTCGACCCTCGTATTTTTCACGAAGTAAAATTCGCATTATTTTACTGCTTCAGGTCCTGAGCATTATGGATAACAAGTTCCATAAATGTGAATATGAATATCTTTTTTTTTTGTATCCCTTACTCTGTAACGCTCTGAGGGAGGTGATGGCTCTGTATATATTATAATAACACAGGTCATTAATTGCAGTCAGTCTACTATAAATTGGTAAATAAAACAAAGATTTACTATACACAGTACATATATATATATATATATATATATATATATATATGCATACTCTGTGAGTAGTTTTCTTATTGGAATGCAAAAACTGTCATTTATAGCAGCGGCAGTTAATTTTATTATACACTTGGCTAAAAACCAGTGCTTTGAATGTACGTTAAGTCTTAACTAGGATTCCAGTAATAGAAACATTTACATTTTTATCTGTGAATGGCATAATGCTGGCTTTCTACGCAGCCCCTTTCAAATAAGACGTATGGGAACATACAACAAGCTACATACAATTGCTACATACAGTATGAGGGCTTTCAGACTGAGAGGAAACTTGAAGTGCAGACATTTGCATTGACTTTGAGATGTCCCCTGGAGGGTGAGTGTCTCACAGAGTAGCACACACATCCCAGGAACTTTATTTAGAACATAAAATAAAGGCATATTTCATTGGAAAAAGCAGAAAGTGAGTCATTTCTGTTTTCATTGGCAAAAGCCTTCTGAGAATATTTTGAGATGTCATGATGGCTCAGGAATTATAATGCAGAGAGGCACCTGTGAAAAGCTTATATCTGGCATATTACTAGGAACTGAAAACTTTATGAAGTTAAGGCTGCATCCAGGCCCGGACTGGCAATCTGTGGGTTAGGGCAAATGCCAGATGGGCTGCTATAAGTTGCCATAGAAAGTCAGTATTTAGTGGGCTGGTGGGGGCTGTTTGGGCCTCTATGTGGGCTGATTGGGCCTCTGTGTACCTGAAATGTCAGGGCCTATTTTGATTCTCAGTCCAGTCCTGGCTGCATCCATATGGGATTTGTTCTCTAGGTTCAGATGGCCTTCATAATGATAAAAGACTTACACACTTTAGGATTTGCTTGTTAAAAAACCAGTATCACAAACAGTGGGTTTTTTCTTTTTACTTTTACACGTTTTAACTATTGATCAATCACCTAGAGATAAACTATTTCCTGGCAACAAGTGTCATATTTATAAGATTTTTCATTGTATAGTTCTAAAGAGAATCAGGAATGGTATTTGAAATCTGCTTTTGTTGTGTAACAACTAAACCCATGTATCCTGTACAGCTTATCTGTTATCTGCTGAGTAAACATGACTTTTGCCCACTTCAGTGTAAATAGCTGCCCCAATGGCTACACAGCAGCTTAATTATGCAAACTGTAGTAGTGTTTCTGAAGCAAACATGCAGTTTTGACCAGTGAAAGGTAAAGCTGGACATATAGTACATTGTTCACCTTTACGTTCATTTCAAGTATGTTATAGATAGTGTTGCCACCTGGCCGGTATTTTCCTGGCCTGACCGGTAAAAATGATGATTGATCCCAATGCTGTTAATAGGGAAAATAGAAAAATATATAGGAAGGCCGGTATTTTTTTCCAGAAAAGTTGGCAACCCTAGTTATAGAATGGCCAATTGGGTGTATGGCCATACACTCACATAAACTATATACTGTATACCCATATCTATACTAACTATAGAATTTTGTATCACAATAGCCTTGGATATCATGCTTGTCCAAGAAATCATCCAAGCCCCTTTTAAAGGCATTAACAGAATGAGCCATCACAACATCACCCGGCAGTGCATTCCACAACCTCACTGTCCTCACTGTGAAGAACCACCTACACTGCTTCAAATGAAAGTCCTTTTGTTCTAGTCTGAAGGGGTGGCCTCTGGTGCGGTGATCCTCTTTATGGGTAAAAAGGTCCCCTGATATTTGTCTATAATGTCCTCTAATGTATTTGTTAATTGTAATCATGTCCCCTAGCAAGCGCCTTTTTCCAGAGAAAACAACCCCAACCATGAAAGTCTACCATTATAATAAGTCGACAGACCGAGTAGGCAGCTTATTGGCCCGTGTTTGGGGCCATCCGACGGGGTTCCCCGATCGATATCTGGCCGAAAGTCGGGCAGATCTCGATCGGGCAGGTTAAAAAACCTAGTCGGATCGCAGGCGCATCTCTGCATATATTCTGTCCCGCGATCCGCCCGCCCGTATCGCCTCTATTCTGATCCGATGGTTGGGCCCTAGGGCCCATGATTAGATCAGCCCGATAACGCCCACTTCAATGTGGGCACATCAGGGAGAGATCCGCTCGTTTGGCGGTATCGCCAAACGAGCAGATCTCTCTGTCTATGGCCACCTTAAGTTCTTAATAGTGATCCCGTTAATCAATTTAAAAAACAGGTGGATCAGTGTTCCAAATTGGCCTTCGACAATGGATTTATTGCAGATGAATTAAAGTATTTTTTGAGTATGAATTTTCCAAAATGTCTGGTTCTATATTCTTTGCCTAAGGCAAAAATCTGCACCCCTCGGACGTCATACTGTGTCTAGTAGGGATAGTTTATTTCACCCCATTGGACTATTTATTGACACTGTATTGCAACCTATTGTACAAACTACACCAACATATCTGTGAGACACTGCACATTTGCTCAGCCTCATTAAGGAGTTTAAGTATTTTCTACTTCGAAATTCGACCCATAGTAAATCAGCCCCTAAGTCTACTAGAAAATCATGTAAACATTAAGTAAACTGAATAGGCTGGTTCTGCTTCCAATAAGTACTGTTTTATTTTTTACAGAAAAAAATTTAATCAGTTTTCAAAATGTGGATTATTTGAATAAAATGGAGTCTATGGGAGATGGCCTTTCTGTAATTCAGACCTTTCTGAATGACAGATCCCATGTTTGTATTAGGAATGGGTTAATGCTGCACTACATCCTAAATTGGTTTAAACAAAAGCAAAATTCCTGGGGAAATACCCTGTGTTTTCTCACTTGGGGTAAAAATTTCTGTGGCAGAAAATCAGCTCTAATTAACCAGTAGATCAAGCATAACATCAGCAAATTTTGGCCCAAAAACGTAAAACTGTGGATTTTCAAGTGGAGAGGACCAAATAGTTTTATGCCACAGAGAAACAGAGAAAACACTTTGTGTGCCATTACCCTCAGGATGACCATGAAATGCTTTTCTGCAATGTTTCTGGAACAATTTTACTGTGTATTAGTATTATTCTAAACACATACAAAGGCAGTATGGCTGATATCCACTTCTTTTGAACTAAATGCAATGCAATGAAGTTTAAAAAGCGTAACTTGAAAGCAAAATTCCAAAAAACCATGATTTATTATAA
Organism: Xenopus borealis; assembly: GCA_024363595.1. Classification (NCBI taxonomy): domain Eukaryota; kingdom Metazoa; phylum Chordata; class Amphibia; order Anura; family Pipidae; genus Xenopus; species Xenopus borealis. The sequence goes on along the minus strand of CM044444.1, from coordinate 28,278,176 downwards.
GAAGGCATGGAAATAATTAGCAAACAAATACTGAAGCAATGTGTCTCAAATTTAATGAAATTAGCTTTGCTTCGATTATTTGTCTCCTGACCACATCCCAAAATATCTATGCTCTAATCTCTCCCAGTTCATTAAAAAGGGACAATTAACTTTCCTAAAATTTACTTTTTTTCTCTCCCTAGCTTTCTAATGTAGAGACCCCAAACCAGTGTTAGATTGGGACACATGGGGCCTACCAGATAAGCCAACCCAAAGACCCCATTGCCCAGTCAGTGACATCATAAATGATGGCTCCTGAGGGAGAGGTGTACAAAAGAATTTTTGGCATGGTAGGTGGTTACTGCATGCACGTATAAAGTCCTGGCTCTATACACTGGTAAGAAGTAAAGTCCAATGAGATTCAGAGGAGAATTGTACGCCACTTGAATGGTTCTAAGACCTTGGGCTATCACTTGTGATATGTTAATACTGTAAGTAAATACTTTCTCTGCCCATTTGAGGTTCTGTCACGTTTTTATGTTTTTTGGTCACAAATAAATATTTTTTTATTGTGATTATTAGTGCACTAATCGTATATATAATCAACAGGACTGCATAATAAAAGGGGGTTATGCATTTAACAGATTACATACAAGTCCCAGCACAAAATCAAGAACCAATACAATACAAGAGGTGTAGAAGACCCTGTCCAAAAGCTTGCAATCTAACATTTATGCTAGCATAGTTACCATCAAGTACAAGGTAATGGATTATTATAACAGATAAATAGAAATGATGAAAAAAAGACTTCTTTGCTTAAACAGGAATCAATAGGAGAATATCATTCCCATATTTCAGGCTTTCTTGATAATACTTTATGTGGCCACCTGCCTCTCCCATATTTCAATCCAAAAACAAGGGTATTTATATAAAGTTGGTTCTCTCTTTGGGGCAAATTCATTATTGTGTGAAGCGTCTAATGCTAGCGCTAATTCGCCAGCGTGACATCAATTCGTCACTTCGGACACCGGCTCTGGCGAATTTACGCTAGCAAAGTAGATAGACTTGCGCAACTTTGCACCCTTACGCCAGGCGAAGTTGCGCACTGATGAAGGATCGTAAATTCGCAAATTCACTAAGATGAACATTTTCCTGAACGTTAGCACTTACGTTGGACGTTACTTCGCCTGGTCAGACCGAAGTGTGGCGAATGCTAGCGAAGTTAAAGCTAGCGAATTTTCGGATCTTAGTGAATTTGCCCCATTGTTGCTATACTATCCTGT
>CM044444.1:28230190-28261428 GCA_024363595.1 Xenopus borealis | reverse complement strand
GGATGTCTCTGTTTGAGGAAGCCCACCTGGTTTTCAGTAAGTATTGATGGTAGGATTTGTGGCTTCCTAATATTTAAGTCTGATAAACAGTTGTCATCAGAACATTGGCAGCAGCTTTAGTATTTCAGAGTTGTAGAAATTAAAATCACATCTATCAATCCTATCATTTCTACCAGAATGTATGTGGGGGCCGCGTCTTGCACCCCTAGGTATGCATGTATATTTATCTTTATTCATACAGCACCTCTCACACATGCTTTTTTTTAAATACATCAATGATTTTACAAACATAGAAGAAAAATATTACAATAAATTAAAGTAAATAAACAGGAACAAAGATCTAGCGCAATAAGCTAAGACACAGAGCAAGAAGGAGTTCTTTACCCCATAGAGCTTAAATTCTAAGTGGGTGGGTAACTTACAGCCCAATTAGTACTGCTATGAACATTGTAAGATACAGAGAATTCTGCCCTAAAGACAGATAACAAATCTGTAGAGTTTTATAAGTGTGAACCTCCCTTCAAAAGAATTTGGCAATTTCAAATTGGTATAGTTATGATATATAATAGTAAATCAAGGAGCTATACACTCTTGCACTATAGTGTGTGACGCTTCCCAACATAAGTTACTATTTGCTACTGACACCAACATCTCAGCCACCAACAAAAGTGAGCATGTGCAATACTGAACAGGATAATGGGCAGAGCTTAAGACCTGAATATGTATATATAAAGCATTGCAGTCAACAGCCAATATTTTCTCAACATATTTTATTGTTAACAAGAACTAATTAGGTAAGAAATACATTCATTAATCACAGCAGGAGCTTTACACTCTAGCTACATGTCTTTTGCCTTTTGACCGCTGGTGAGTTGTCAGTCACCTCATCCATTTCTTTTCTCTTTTTTGGATGTTGCTTTTCATTGCCTGTACCCTGGCTGCTTGGACTAGAGGTAATTTTTTCCTCTGTTGCAGTCTCTTGTGATTCAACAGCAGATTCAGGCTGTTCTGATCTGTCTCTGAGCCAGGCCCAATGAGATGGGTTATGCTTGGCCATCAGCTCGTCACATTCTGATTTGGACACAATTGCTCTATAGTCCATTTGCTGCAACAACTTGTCCCGCTTTCTAAGAAAATTTCTTTTCTTTTCTTTAATGTTCTTTCCTAGAACCCATGCAAGCATGGTCATCTTTGGGATCTCAGTATCTTCTTCAATGTCATGTGCCAGGTACAGGGACAGAAAAAAGTTCTGCCGATTAAATTCATGAATCTTTAGTCCTCCTCTTTTAAAATATATAAACACTATAGCAAGAAGGTATTTATCCGCTATTTTGTTAAAGCGGTCCTTGTGAAGGAAAGACATGATCTTTTTATCATTTAGAAGCTGGAAATATGCCTCAGCTGCAGCCTCTTCTACAAGGAGATTCTTTGGAGTTTTATCTTCTTCTAGCATCCCATCACAGTCAGAGTTTATGATTTTATCTGTTGTCTCTGCCATTTTCCTTTTTAAAAAGTAGTTTGAATCGTTTGTGCAAATATAGTTCCTCAGACTATACCAAACACCACCGATATCTTTCTTTAATGAGAAATGTAAACTTGTTCAATCCAACCGAATTAACTGTAACTGACCATAGTGATGTCATAACAATATCCAGTACTGCACATGCGCATGTTAGCTTATGCATATTTTGTACAAACTTTGTAACTAAAAGTGTCTCTTTTTTTTACTAGTTAGAGTTCAGCTGTGCAAAAATATGCTTTCCTAGGGGCTTTTACGGTATGTTGGAGTGCTGGGGTTAATTTTGTGTAATTTATATATCAAGTTGTGCCCATGTTCAACCAATAAAAATGGATAAGCTGCATTGTATTGTGTTTTACTAAGTACACCATCAACCTGCTCACAGACACTTCACTCCTATCTTGCCCTTTTCATGGTGTCAGCTGACTGTGAGCTGCTTGTCACAGCCTTGTCTTACCTGCTTAAGCATACCAATATCTTGTCCTTTTAATCTATGTTGTCAGTTTTATCATAAGGTCATTGATTATCAGGGGTGTGCATTGCTAATTAAAAGGGTGTGATTGTGCTGTGTATACTAGAAGAACTGAATTGCTGGCTTTTTGCCACCCCCGGTAGACTGCCCCGCGCTGTATCCTAAGACAACTGCTCTCATTTAACTTACGCTGGCCATATACTTGAAGATCCATTCACTTGTTAAGGTCATCAAATGAACTTCCCCAATATATCCACCTTGAGGTGGATGGTATTGGGTTGATCCACAATGGCAGAAATTTAGATGGTCAAAGAAATGATGGGGTCCTTGCTCAAACCTGTCTGATCCTTATCTGGCTGATTTTTGGACAGATATTGGTCGCGAAAACCCATTACATGATAAACTGTTCACTCAATCATTTATCATAGGAGCGGCATTAAAATTGATATTATGACATTTATTATAGTTTCTGCTTCTGGGGTACAGTTTATGGCAATGTAAATGCTTGTCTTATTCGTTATGCATGTGGAAACCCTGCGCTATTGAGTTCAAGGGATACACCTGTTTGGCTTAAAGAGATATAGGAGGTCATTTATACAATTCTCACATTGCATATTTTTTCATAAATGGTTGCATTGCCCATGTTTTTTTTCCTGAATGCAGAAATATTGTGCCCATCTTTTCGGTTTCTGCGAACAAATTGTTGCAAAGAGCTTGCAAATGAGCTTGGTGTTTGCATAAGTGTGCCCACTGTGCTAGGTTGTAGCATGAGGAAATTGCATCTACAGCAATGTAGATTCACAATTTGCGCATATTTTCTCAGCCACCAAAATTGTGGTGTAACTCAAGTGCAGATTATAAGTAATTTACATTTTTTGCCATATATAAAAAGATCTTATGGATATTCACTGTGTGGGAAAAAAATTGCAATTCTGTTTGCAAACACTCTTATCCAGCTTTATAAATGTAACCAATATTTTCACTGTGCAAATCATTCTGACTTGTGAAAAGTTTGTAAATGAGCCTCACTGAGTTCCCTTTAAAAAAATATTTGCAGCATTGCTTCAGTTGTTGACCTGTCATGTACCACAAATGACTGTAATCAGGGAGACAAAGTAAACCCCAGTAGCAGCTCCAGATTTAAAACTGATGTGCCTTTAGGTTGGTGGTGTTACATCACCCCATTCCCAGCTCTATTTCAAACTCTCTCTGCTCCAGATAGAAATAAATGTGACTGGGCTGCATGCTTCCCCTAAAATCACACGATCCTAGGCCCTGGCCTTCCCACAAATCTTAGCCTGCCCAGTAGCTGTCTGATTACAAGTAGGAAGTAGTCTAAATACATTACCATGAGCCTTTAAATACTACTGGGCAAGTGCCCAATAAGGCAACAAATGAGAATTTGCTGTCACATATCTGCCAGCACACTTCTCTCCAACTCTTGTCTTACAGTTGCCTGGAACAACTTTATGGCTTTAGTAGCAGCTGTGAACTCATTGAGACTCATGGTGAACACATTTTCACTTCCCTGACAGGTCATAGCCCTGCTTATATAGGAAGCAGTATCCAGCTGGCCCTTAGTTTTCTCTTGGTGGAACAAATAGGATCCTATCCAAACTTTTTTTTAATTGAATTAAATTATAGGCTTGAAGATTATTATTGCATTTCATTCTGGGGTGACCAAAGGACTGAAATGCTATTTCAAAGATTGAAGAACTTATATAAGGCTTGTGACACATGGTCAGATTTGGGAGATTTATTTGCCTGGCGACTAATCGCCATCCCGTGTCTTCCCATCCACTACAATGAAAAGTTCCCAGCGCTAAAGCACACGCGGCACAAGTAAACTAGGCGATGACATACTTCCAGGTTTACAGTCACTTTTTTGTATGTGTAAACATATATATAAATATATACAGTCATATGGACTCCTCCATCTGCATAAATGCCTTTGTAGATTTTGAAGTGTGTAGAATCATTGTCTTGTTGGAATATTCAACCCCTGCGTAACTTCAACTTTGCAACATATGCTTGTTGAATGTGTTGATATTGAGTTGAATCCATCTGACCCTCAACCAGTCCCTGAACTAGCCACACAGCTCCACAGCATGATGGAACCTCCACCATGTTAGAGAGTAGCTAGCAGGTGTTTTTCTTGGAATGTGGTGAGCTTCTTGTCATGACCACATTTTTGTCTCATCAGTCTAAAGCACTTTATTCCAAAATAATTGTGGCTTTTCTAAATGAGCTTTTGCATACAAGTGGGTCTGTTTGTGTCGTTAGTGCAGAGTGGCATGAGTGCAGAAAGGGCTTCTTTCTCAACACCCTGCCATACAGATGTTCTTTGTGCAAATTGTGCTGAATTGTAGAACTTTGTACAGATGCACCATATGCAGGAATAGGTTTTTGCAGGTCTTTAGGTTGCCTGTAACCATTCTCACAATCATATGCCGCTCCTGTATTTTTGTTTGCCTGCCAAATCTGGGTTTTACAGCAACTGTGCCTCTGGCCTTTCATTTCCTGATTCCATTCCTTACAGTTGAAACCCCTGAGCCTTCCCCTAAACCATAATACTGAACAATCTTTATTTTCAGATCTTTTAAGCGTTGCTTTGAGGATCCCATGCTGTCACTCTTCAGAGGAGAGTCAAACAGAAGCAAAACTTGCAATTGGCCACCTTAAATTCCTTTTCTCATGATTAGAGACACCTGCCTATGAAGTTCAAGGCGTAACTAGCTAATCCAACCAATGTGGTGTTGCCAGTAATTAGTATTGAACAGTTACATGCATTCAAATTTGCAAAAATTACCAGAGTACCCACATTTTTACAGCCAGTTTTTCAAATTTGATATTCATACAACTGAATATTGCTTCAATAAAAATCTTTGTTCAGAAAACACCCCAGTACTGGGAAATGAAAGACATACCATTGTTATCTTTTTTTGTTGAAAGTGGAGTAAATTATTATGCAGGCAGAGAGGAGTTCCCAAACTTTTTCATATATATATATTATCTTTCTGTAACTTATGTCTGATATAACTCATTTAAACATTAAATAAATAGGATATTATTATGAATTAATACAGCTTAATTTTGATGGCCTTCTCATAATGTGGAGCTTTCTGGATAATGGGTGCTGGATAACAGATCCTATACCTTTAGCTGTACATCTTCACTCTGCAAGGGATTGTGGGTCAGGGGGAAGTTAAAGCATGATGCCTTCCCTCTAACTTATTTACAGTGCCAACATTATCTTCACAGAGTAATTAACTGGCAGCATTTCCTATGGCTCATGTCACTTTGCAACAGTACAAAACCCAATACAGGACCATGAGGAACCCCACTAAGAACCTTACTACATGTAGAGCAGGGATCCCCAACTTTTCGAAGCCGTGAGCAACATTCTGAAGTAAAATGAGTTGGGGAGCAACACAAGCATTAAAAATGTTCTTGGGGCTGTGATTGGCCATTTGGTAGCCCCTATGTGGATTGTCAACTACATTGAGGCTCTGTTTGGCAGAACACCTGGTTTTCATACAACCAAAACTTGCATCCAAGCCTGGAATTCAATAATAAGCACCTGCTTTGAGGCCACTGGGAGCAACATCTAAGGGGTTGGGGAGCAACATGTTGCTCGTGAGCTACTGGTTGCGGATCACTGATGTAGAGAATAAACCATTAACAACCACCCTCTGTACCTGATCCAGTAGCCAGTTTCCTATCCACGTGCAGACGACTTAGTTAAGCCAAACAGACCTTAGTTTAGAAAGCAGACATGTATGGGGTACTGTAAAATCCAAATATCACATCTACAGCCCCCTCCTTGTCCAGCTTCTTACTAACCTCTGTTCTCCAGAGCATCATTTTCAATGTGATCCCTTTACAAACCTTTAAATAACTGGTAAAAGGTATGGAAAGACAGAAGAAAAGACTGGCCAAGTTGGGTTTATTCACGCTGGAGAAGAAGTGCTTGAGGGGTGATAGGATAAAAATCTCTCTAATGCTTTGCTTACCAGAAGGTCTTTTCAGTTGACAGGAGGACACCCATCTAGATATTCTGAAGGATTTTCTTACAGTGAAGATGTGGAATTCTCTCCCTGAATAAGTTGTACATTAGATAGGGGTTGGATGGCTTTTTAGCAAGTGAGTTAATACAGAGTTATGGAAGCTCATACTATATGTTGATCCAGGGTCTGGTCCGATCTATCTTGGAGTCAGGAAGGGATTTTTCCCTCCTCTGCAGAAATTAGAGTAACTTTATATGGGGGGGGGGGGTTTGCCTTACTCTGTATCAACTAGACAGCTTATATATATATAGACATTAAAGGTTAACATTGTTGGAAATCTTTTTTTCAACCTAACTTACTATGTAAGTATGAAACTGTAATGAGCAATGAAATGAAACAAAACTGTGAGGATGGGATCCAGTGGAATTATTCCTAGTACCCCAGTGGCCCAGTCCAACACTGAACAAAGAAACCCTTGAATCTTCAGGGAATGACATTGGAGTGAAATAGCATGATTTTATTGCGGCTTATCTCACCGCAGTAAACCAACACCTTATACTATACATTTGGGGGCCTATTTAACATGCTGTGTAAGGGGCAAATTTAAAAAATTCGTGTGAAGGATTCGAAGTTTGATCGAATTCGTTTGAATACCAATCGTATGATTTTTTTCAGCTATTCGAATATGCAAATTTGACCTCTTCGATCATCGAATACTGAATTATCGAATAAATTGAATGATCGGATATTCGATAATTCGATCAATCGATGATCAAAGGATTTAAAATTTTAAAATCCTTCAAATGCCTGAAACTGTTGTACAACTGTTGTACAGGCTGATACATTAGATAGCTTTAAGAAGGGGTTGGATGGCTTTTAAGCAAGTGAGGAAATACAGGGTTATGGAAGATAGCTCATTATACAAGTTGATCCAGGGACTAGTCCGATTGCCTTTTTGAAGTCAGGATGGAATTTTTTCCCCCTCTGAGGCAAATTGGAGAGGCTTAGGATGGTTTTTTTTGCCTTCCTCTGGATCAACTAGCAGTTAGGCAGTTAAAATAAAAAAAGAAAAAAAAGGTTGAACTTGATGGACGTGAATCTTTTTTCAGCCTAACTTACTATGTTACTATGCCTACTTCGCCAGATTGAACCTACCAAATACCAATAGAAGCCTATGGGAACCCCCCCATAGGCTTCTTTTGAAAAGACTTGCTCGAATCATACGAATTTTTCAAAAGTACGATTTTTTTTTCCGTTTGTAGAATGCTTAGTGAATTTTGAATGGATTCGTATTATTTTATGTGAAAAATTGTAAATTTGCCCCTAAGAATAAAAACAAAAAAGTGACATAATACACTACACATCACCAGGCAAAACTATGAAAAACAGGAATATTTTTCATGTTATGTATTTTAGCAACAAATTTCAGCAACTGCAAACCTCTATGTAAAAATCCAGTAAAAATCAAAGTAGCTGTTTGAAAATTCTATGGGAAAACATGGCATTCAATCGCGTTTGTTTCCTGTGTTTTTTCCACAATTGTACTTCCAACTAACTTGCTGCTAAAAAAAAGTTGTTCCCGTTAATGTTGATTGATTATGTGAGGTCTCAGGTAGTATAAAATAGTGTCAAATCCAGCATTTGGGCTGCATAAAATACACATCTGGATAATTTCTCTGTTTATTTTACACAACTTTTAAACCATTTTTTTCTGATATTAAGGGTGTTATTTACTAAAATCCAATTTATTCTGGTCGAGTTTTAAAGGGGAAAACACACTTTATCGGAGGGGAAAAAAGCCTAGATTTATTAAAACCCAACGCTGGTAAAAGTCTGATTAAAAAAGTTCTCAATCTCCGACTTGCAGAGGTCATTTAGAAGTTAATGGCAGATTTACAATTGGAAGATATCATGATCTGCGCTGGTTTTTTTTTACAATAATCTAAATAAATCATATTTTTTGGGCATCAAGTCTTTTCCTGAACCAGATTTTTTGTGGAGTAAATTTAGAGCTTGCCCAAAGTGGTTTTAATAAAATAGTGAGACATTTTCAGATTTTAGTTAATAACTCCCAAATTGTTTTACACAATATGATGTTGCAACAGCAATATATATTTTTTGTAACATATTTTTATTAAAGGTTTTTCTTTAAAAAATAAAAATAGGAATAGAAACATTATTATGTATACATAAAGCATTGCAGTCAACAGCCAATATTTTCTCAACACATTTTATTGTTAACAAGAACTAATTAGGTAAGAAATACATTCATTAATCACAGCAGGAGCTTTACACTCTAGCTACATGTCTTTTGCCTTTTGACCGCTGGTGAGTTGTCAGTCACCTCATCCATTTCTTTTCTCTTTTTTGGATGTTGCTTTTCATTGCCTGTACCCTGGCTGCTTGGACTAGAGGTAATTTTTTCCTCTGTTGCAGTCTCTTGTGATTCAACAGCAGATTCAGGCTGTTCTGATCTGTCTCTGAGCCAGGCCCAATGAGATGGGTTATGCTTGGCCATCAGCTCGTCACATTCTGATTTGGACACAATTGCTCTATAGTCCATTTGCTGCAACAACTTGTCCCGTTTTCTAAGAAAATTTCTTTTCTTTTCTTTAATGTTCTTTCCTAGAACCCATGCAAGCATGGTCATCTTTGGGATATCAGTATCTTCTTCAATATCATGTGCCAGGTACAGGGACAGAAAAAAGTTCTGCCGATTAAATTCCTGAATCTTTAGTCCTCCTCTTTTAAAATATATAAACACTATAGCAAGAAGGTATTTATCTGCTATTTTGTTAAAGCGGTCCTTGTGAAGGAAAGACATGATCTTTTTATCATTTAAAAGCTGGAAATATGCATCAGTTGCAGCCTCATCTATAGGGAGATTCTTTGGAGTTTTATCTTCCTCCAGCATCACATCACAGTCAGAGTTTAGCTCCTCAGACTATACACCACCAAAGTTGTGGTGTAACTCAAATGCAGATTATAAGTGATTTACATTTTTTGCCATATATAAAAATTTGCAAATATGTTTGAAAATGAAGCACACACTCTTATCCAGCTTTATAAATGCAACCATGTGCATGGCAAATATTTTCACTGTGCAAATCATTCTGCCCTTTGCGAAGTTTAGAAATAAGCCTCACTGAGTTCCCCTTAAAAAACTTTGCTGCATTGCTTCAGTTGTTGACCTGTCATGTACCACAAATGACTGCAATCAGGGAGACAAAGTAAACCCCAGTAGCAGCTCCAGATTTAAAACTGATGTGCCTTTAGGTTGGTGGTATTACATTGCCCCATTCCCAGCTCGGACACCACTCCCCTCTCAGCTCCTTTCTCTTTCAGACGCACTCACTTGTGTGCAGTAGATTTAAACACACAAGCTCCTGCCCTATTTCCAAGTGCTCCAGATGGAAATAAATGCGGCTGGGCAGCATGCTGCCCCTAAAATCACACAATCTAAAGCTGGCTCTTAGTTTTCTCTTGGTGGAACAAATAGGATCTTATCCTACATGTTTTTTTGCTGTGTATAAAAAAGGTGACATAATACACTATACATCACCAGGCATCACTTTGTAAAAAATTTTATATTTTTCATTTTGTGTATGTAAAAATCCAGTAAAGAAGTAACTGTTTGAAAAAGCTATGGGAGTTCATCCATCACGTTTTTTTTCCTGTGTTTTTTTCACAATTGTATTTCCAACTTACTTTCTACAAAAAATTGTTCTCATTAATGTTAATTGATTATGTGAGGTCTCAGGTAGCATAAAATAGTGTCAAATCCAGCATTTGGGCTGCATAAAATACACATCTTGATAACTTATCTTTTTATTTTATACAGCTTTTAACAATTTTTATCTGATTTTAAGCGGGTTATTTATTTTGTCTTTTTCTGGTCAAGTTTTAAAGGGGAAAACACCATTTATCGTAGGGAAAAAACCTAGATTTATTAAACCCCAATGCTGTTAAAAGTCTGAATAAAAAAGTACTCCATCTCCGACCTTCTGAGGTCACGTAGAAGTCAATGGCAGATATCTGTTTACAATTGGAAGATATCATGACCTGCGCTGGTTTTAAGATCTGTTCACGGTTTTTAGATTTTGCTGCTGTTGTCAGGCTACAGTCAATATGCTGCTTATCAATTTTCGAAATTTCTTTTTGGTTTTGGGGAAAGGTTTGCTCAGCAGCAATGTCAGTATGTCTTTAATTACTGTTTGATTTAGGACAGTGTCAAACAGTTTCAGCACTTCATCCCAAAACGGTTGTATTACTGGGCATGACCAAGAAATGTGAAAAAGTTTAACTTTTTCTCTGCATCCCCTCCAATACTCTGGAGGATGGTCTTGAAATGGTCTGTTTAGTTTTTGTGGGTTATGGTACCAAACATTATAATCTTATAGTTCCATTTGCTTCACACGTTACTAGTCCTCTAGCGTTGTGCAAAACAGAGTTCCAATCGTCCGCTGTTAGTACTTTAGGAAGTATAGTTTTCCATTTCTTCATATAAGTATGTTGGGTCTGAGTTTCAAGTAACACCTTATAAATGCTATATATTATTCCCTTTTGCGGGAGGCCTCTTTTTTCTGATGTAATGAATGGAGTTGGAGTTTCATTAGCTATTCTCGTGCCACAAAGTGTCTCAATTGGAAGTATTCGAATAGTTGCAAATGTACTTGTAGGTCAGTCCGAGTTATGTCCGTAAATAGCAGGAGCTGTTTGTTTACTGGGTTTCTGCTCATCTGCAGCAAAAGTCTGGTGACTGGCTTGGCGGGAAAGAAGGGTTGTTGAGGTATATTGTTCCCAGAGGTCTGGTAGCGTAGAGCTTTAATTTTCTTTTACGTCTTTTCCATACCTGTAAAGTAAGCTTTATAGAGTACAATAAGTCTTTTGTTTTTTCCCCTTTACCTGTCATGGACCCTATTGATGTCCTAGTTCATAGTTCAGATTTTCAATGTATCCCCATGCTGTAAGAGGCTCCCAATGTATCCATGCTAATATTTGTCTTAGGTGCGAGGCTTCATAATATTTGACAAACGACAAGCCCCGTTTTTGTTGTTAAAATTGATTCATATATCCTGTGCCTACAATTATTCCAAACAAATGTATGGCATATTGATTGAATCTCCTTTTAAGTTTTGTTTGAGACTGGGACTGGAAGGTTTCAAATAGATATAGAAATCTGAGTAAAATATTCATCTTGATTGATGCTATTTTGCCAAACCACAAGATGGGATATCCAGCACATTTGTTTAGTAATTTCTTGATCTGTTGTATCAATGGAATAAAATTGCTTTGTTTACAACTGGAAGTTATCATGATCTGCCTGGGTTTCTTACAATAATCTGAATAATTTTTCGGCATCAAATCTGAACAAATCTTACAAATTGTACAATTCGGATTTTTAAAGGATTTTATCAAGTCTTTTCCAGGACCAGATTTTGTTTCAAGTAAATTTAAAGCTAAGTACGGTAAAAATGTACATGAGAGTTTGGCCAAAGTGGTTTTAATAAAATCTGAGACATTTTCAGATTTTAGTAAATAACTCCCAAAATGTTTTACACAGTATGATAACTAGGCCCCTTAGTGACAAAGGGCATCTGTACCTGCCAAGGTTCTAACAGCGGACTGTGATGTTGGTCATTGTACAAAACATATATTTATTGCTGCTTTTTGTTCTTATTTAAGCATTTTCACAAGTTTTGAATAATAATAACCAATTGCTGGTGCAAGATATGAAGATCCATTCTGCCGTGATCTTTGGACCCACTGCTCAATTTATGAAATTGCTACCCCATATTTGCATATTTACTATTATTATTATTATTATTAGTGATGGGTGAATAAATTTGACAGGCATAGATTTGCTGTGAATTACTACTTTCACCGCCTGCGAATGTATTTGTTAAACATAGAAAATTGCTGCACAAATAAAAATTGCTGTGCATCAAAATTATGGATTACTGGATACCCATAGACTTTAATTGGTTTCACAAAAATTCACCCATCACTGTTTATTATTTATAATGTAATGTATTGTGGCATAAAAGTGGAAAGCATATCCCAATACAATCTTTAAAACACCTTTAATCCCCAAGGTTCTATTGGGAATACCAATAAATATAATAAATAATTAAAAGGTGTACTAAAGATGGCCTTTAGTACACCTTTTACTTAGTAACACAGTGCTTGCGTTCCACTGCGGAACGCAAATCTCCGGACCATTTCTCACTCCACACACACGTTAGCCACTTCAAGGGATTTTGGAGATATTGTCACCTTACATCGATATTCAGGGTTTTGAAGTACCACCGCACCCTGTATGAACAATATAAGATGCAAAGACATCTACGCTTAGGAAAGATAAAACATTTGTAGAGTTTATAAAAGTTTGAACCTCCTTCTAAAAGAATGTTGCACATTCAAATTGGTATAGTTATGATATATAACAGTAAATCAAGGAACTATACACTCTTGCACTATAGTGTGTAAAGCCTCCCAACATAAGTTACTGTTTGCTACTGACACCAACATCTCAGCCACCAACAAAAGTGAGCATGTGCAATACTAATCAGGATAATGGACAGAGATTAAGACCTGAATATGTATATATATAAAGCATTGCAGTCAACCGCCAATATTTTCTCAACACATTTTATTGTTAACAAGAACTAATTAGGTAAGAAATACATTCATTAATCACTGCAGTAGCTTTACACTCTAGCTACATGTCTTTTGCCTTTTGACCGCTGGTGAGTTGTCAGTCACCTCATCCATTTCTTTTCTCTTTTTTGGATGTTGCTTTTCATTGCCTGTACCCTGGCTGCTTGGACTAGAGGTAATTTTTTCCTCTGTTGCAGTCTCTTGTGATTCAACAGCAGATTCAGGCTGTTCTGATCTGTCTCTGAGCCAGGCCCAATGAGATGGGTTATGCTTGGCCATCAGCTCGTCACATTCTGATTTGGACACAATTGCTCTATAGTCCATTTGCTGCAACAACTTGTCCCGCTTTCTAAGAAAATTTCTTTTCTTTTCTTTAATGTTCTTTCCTAGAACCCATGCAAGCATGGTCATCTTTGGGATCTCAGTATCTTCCTCAATGTCATGTGCCAGGTACAGGGACAGAAAAAAGTTCTGCCGATTAAATTCCTGAATCTTTAGTCCTCCTCTTTTAAAATATACGAACACTATAGCAAGAAGGTATTTATCTGCTATTTTGTTAAAGCGGTCCTTGTGAAGGAAAGACATGATCTTTTTATCATTTAGAAGCTGGAAATATGCCTCAGCTGCGGCCTCTTCTACAGGGAGATTATTTGGAGTTTTATCTTCCTCCAGCATCCCATCACAGTCAGAGTTTATGATTTTATCTGTTGTCTCTGTCATTTTCCTTTTTAAAAAGTTGTTTGAATAGTTTGTGCAAATATAGTTCCTCAGCCTATACCAAACACCACCTATCTCTCTCTTCCTCTAATGAGAAATGTCAGCTTGTTTAATCCAACCGAATTAACTGTAACTGACCATAGTGATGTCATAACAATATCCAGTACTGCACATGCACACTCACTGGACATAGTAATGACATCACAATGATAGCAGTTTACATACCTGGCCACATGGCATGAATTTTTGTAGCGTAAACAATAAAGGGCCGTTTATTGACATGCACATGACATGCAATTTTTTTTTTTTAAAAATCGGAATTTTCTAATCCTTCACACAAATTTGATAAAGCTGCCCCTAATTGTAATTCCTGCTTCTGGGGTGCAGTTTGTGGCAAGGTTAATGCTTTTCTAATTTGTAACATTGAGTTCAAGGGATACACGTGTCTGTCTGAGATATTTGCTGCATTGCTTCAGTTGTTGACTTTAGCTTGCATTTGCAGACCTGTCATGTACCACAAATGACTGCAATCAAGGAGACAAGTAAACCCCAGTAGCAGCTCCAGATTTACAATTGATGTGCCTCTAGGTTGGCAGCGTTACATCACCCAATTCCCAACTCGGACACCACTCCACAACATTTCTCATGTGGCTGGGTGTCATGCCGCCCATAAAACTGCACAATCCTAGGCCCTGCCCAGTAGCTGTCAGATTACAGACAGGAAGTAGTGTAGATATGTTACCCACAGCCTGTAAATACTGGGCAAGTGCCCAATAAGGCAACAAGTGAGGATTTGCTGTCACATATCTGCCTGCTCACTTCTCTCCAACTCTTGTCTTACAGTTGCCTGGAACAACTTTATGACTTTAGTAGCAGCTGTGAACTCATTGAGACTCACGGTGAACTCATTTTCACTTCCCTGACAGGTCATAGCCCTGCTTATATAGGAAGCAGTATCCAGCTGGCCCTTAGTTTTCTCTTGGTGGAACAGAAGAGGATCCTATCCTACATTATTTTTCATTGAATTAAATTAGAGGCTTGATGATTATTATTGCTTATCCTTTTAGGGGTGATCAAAGGACTGACATGCTAGTAAACAGTATTTTTTTTTTCTGTTTCATGAGTAAAGAACATATTTTAAGGCTTTATGTATTTGCCACCTTAAATGCAAGATAAGAGGTCAGAGGGTATTGGAGTAATGATAACGGTAATGGGTTCTACAATTTAATTTACATTCATTCACTGAGCATACCTATTCTTTTTATCCGGAGTGCCGCCTGTTTTTCCTACTTTCTTATGGCAAAACCATGCCTTGTACTTGATCCCAAATAAAATATAATTAATCCTTATTGCAGGAACAACAATAATCTGGGTTTATTTAATGCTGAAAATATTTCTCATAGATTTATGGGATGGTGGTACAAATTACCGAGAAATTATCGAGAAACCCCCAGATCCCAAGTCCATTAACTCTAGTAGTAAACAGATCTTTTGCAGAACAGTACGAACAGGATTAGCAATATGGGTTGCAAAGAATCTTGCGGTGCTAAGGTCCAGAGTTTGTCTCTTATTAAGGCTGTATCTTCCTGTAGCACATATGCTATCCCTGTGCTTGTGCTGGTGTCTTCCAGGTACTCCTGTTACCTCCCACACAGAAATTGCAGGGGTATAAGGGGCCCCATGAGACCCTAATTAATGAGCAATTTCAACATATATTTGTAAAAAAGCGTAAAGTCAGGATTTGTTGGGGACCCTAAAATTTATTTGCTGTGGGGCCCAGTAAAATCTTGTTACATCACTGCTCCCATGCTCAAAAAAAAGTACAGGTTATTTATAAAAGGTACTGAAAAAATAATTAAATTGTGGGTTTTTATATGTTTATCAATCAACGAAAACCTTGAATTTAAGGCTCAAAAAAACCCTTGAAAATCTTGAAAGAACAAATGGCTTGAATTTTCTCTAGGACAACTAGGGGTGGGCCCAGGTGTCAGTAGGCCCTCATGCTGTTAAACATTTAGCCTATGTCATGGCCATTCCCTACTATGAGAACAAAGAGGCTAAATAGATGGAACAATAGATTATAGCATGTAAAGAAAAGAGACTCAGAGAATAGAGGTTGAGTGAGGAGAGGAAGGATAATAGTCCTGATCTATGGTTTGTGGTTGGACCCCTAGTCTAAGGTTCTGGGGTGGGCCCCTGGTGTCCCAGTTCGACACTGTGTATGTGTGCTACAAAATTGCAAATGTGACAGACGAGCAGTGTTTTGGCCACATACCTGTCACGATTGGCACCCTTAATCCAGAACAAGTGCTAGGCTCCTGGTCGCGGCTCGGCTTCTATCTTTAGCAACCACCTTTGGCTTTGGGAGGAGCCATCGGTTACTCAGATGCCGCCAGGTATTAACAGGAAAGGAATATAGATAAATGGAGGGCACACTCATCAATAAAAATATTAGGCAATCTAGTTTAGAGGTGCAGAAAACCTAAAGTTACCCTTACATAGAGTAACTAAATACTA
Source organism: Xenopus borealis (assembly GCA_024363595.1). Classification (NCBI taxonomy): domain Eukaryota; kingdom Metazoa; phylum Chordata; class Amphibia; order Anura; family Pipidae; genus Xenopus; species Xenopus borealis. Next base: position 28,245,536 of record CM044444.1, on the reverse strand, counting down.
AATACTCACAATATCCTATATCAGGTTTGCACACTCAAAAAAACTTTTATCAAAGACTCAGGTGTTATCACAAAAAATATACTTTACTGTTTAAAAGAATCAATTTGGCAATTACAGCAATGACTTGAATTTCTACAAAAACAGCGGATACACCAGATACCCTTCTTGTTGCTTTCTGTCTGCCTTATATACACCATTGAGTGGTACTGTATGTATACTGTATCATTGCTATATATGTTGGACTTTTTTTGTAGACATTGTTGTATTTGCCAAATTGATTTTTTTAAACAGTAAAGTGTATACTTTTTTATGCCACCTGAGTCTGACAAAAGTTTGTGTGAAAACCTGATATAGGATATTCTTAATATGAGAGAGGCAAGAGTTTTTGACAAGCTAAAGGGCACGATTTTTACCAAGGATTTAGGACAGAAGGCAACAGTTCAGAGTTCAAGCAAAGTCAGACAGGCCAGGTTGTTACAAGCAGCGTTCACAGGAAAGTCAGGCAGGCAAGGATCAGGATTGGCAGAGTTTAGTATAGTCAGGCAGGTAAAGGTCAAAACTAGAATACACAAATAGAATTCACTCCCACGAACTAAAACGATCGTTTAAATGTTCGATGTGTCCATCAACTAAAAAGACCATTTCAGGCGATATTGCCAGCAAAACTGAAGGATCACTGCCTGCTTGGCCCTGCAAACATAGGTAGATTGCATGGAGACCGATAAAGATTTTTTAACCTTGCCGATCATTTTTCACACCGATGTCAGACGAAATATCGTAAGATGTACAATCGTTCAAATCCCACTAACCGCACGATGATTTGACTGATTGGTCGGACTTCGCTAAGATCGGTCGTTCGGCAGAGAAAGATCTTTGCGTCTATGGGGACCTTAACTCCACACTTTATCCCAGTAATATTTTACATGAAGCATAAAATCATCAGATTCATTGTCACTGCAGCTTTTCCTGAGACATATTATAGATTACATTCAACTACAGTCAAAAGAACGCCCAATAAATATATTCAAAAATCAGAACCATAGATGTAAAAACATGCTCAGTGTGGCCAGGCTGCTTAGGGATCATAATAAATGATCAAAACAGGGAAAAAACTAAGCTGCTTGAGTTGTGCATGGCTGGGAAGTAAGGCGGGGCTCCACCTGCTGCTCATAAGTGTGATTGTTTGCCAGCATTAAGGGACCATCTGACAATTCCTATCCACAGCAGTAAATGAAGGGAGAATTTCACTTTATACAGTCAGGTCTCTTATAAAAACAGTACACATTTTTTAATTAAAGTATATTAGGGATAGGTTTCTTTTTCAATAAAGAAAGTAAAAAAGGGATTTTATTTTTTTGCCTTTCCTTGTCCTTTAAAGCTGTCTCCCCTCCTGCCCCCCTCAGTTTGGGAATCAATACCACAAAGCCAACGCAAACCCATAAAAGCTTAGTGCACAGCCAAGTGCTGATTCAGACTCTGTTTGCAGACTGTGGTTTCACCCTTGTTAGACCCTGACAGTATAGCATAGGATTTCAGAGCAGTGTATGTCAAACCAATTGTTAGTGGTTTCACACAAAGGTTTTCTCATATAGGCAGAGCAAAAGCTAAAAAACCCTTCTCCTCCTTTGTAAATTGCACTTTGTCTCTAGTTCATATGTTATTAGATGACACTAATAATCATTTCTAACCCCCAAAAGACATAAAGCAACTAAAGAGAATTGCTTGTTTAGTTGCAGATGCTACAAGTCCTACTGCCACGACAGCCAATACAACATGCCTTCCACAAAAACTATTCCTAATAAATTGACTATTTCTCGGAATGTAGTATCTACTAAAAATACTGTAGGTAGTGTTGGTGAGTCGTTTTTGGGGGACATTGGAAAAACTAAGGAATAAATAAAAAGTATAATATTTGCTTCACTTGGCTGCATTTAACATCTTTCAATCACATCACCAAGAAACTAAAAACTAATCTTTCATCTGGTGTAAGGGGTAAGCTCACTATAAACTATTTAGGGCAATGATCTTCACATTCCTCCTTCTCCATCTGATGGACCTCAAATACAGGAAATCTATCTTCACATTCAGACTCCTTTCGCGAGGAAGTGGCTGGTGCCTGGTGGAAGTTTAAAGACCTTTTCAATGTTTTTTTTCCCAGGACTTCTGCTGTTTTAAACTGGTTAACAGGGCAGTTTCCCTTTGTACCTTGCTGTTTATGAGCTCAGTGAGTAATGCCCTGCTGTGTATACAAAGCTTTACAATAAGAACGTAAGAACACTGAAGAACAGGAAGTGAAAAGTGGCCAAGAGCCTTGTTTTTCGTTAATCACAAACAAATAGATAATACCTGGTGAACAAATGCCTTTTAAACATTATGGGGCAATTTTATAAAATTCACGTGAAATGATCGAAGTTCGATCGAATTTAAAATCAAAACTTTAAAGTTATTCGACTGCCTACTTCGCCAGATTGAACCTACCGAATTGCAATAGAAGCCTATGGGAAGCTCCCCATAGGCTTCTGAGGCTAAGTCCTGCTCGAATACCATTCGTATGATTGGAGCGTTCGAATTGCAAGAATTTTTCGGAGGCTCGAAGGAAATTTCACGTTTTTTTCGTGAAATCGAACGATCAGTATCCAATCGTACAAACTCATTGAGAAATCGAATATCGAATATAGGAAACCACAAAATGGTAGCCTAAAATAATTCGATAAGCATTCGATAGTCGAATGCTTATTAAATTTCGAATTTGGTGGAGCTAATTTTGGGGAATAATAGTAAATTTGCCCCTTAGTATTCCGATGTTGTAAACATGAATTAAAATAAGCCATCTGCCTTCCAAGATGGAGCTCTAGTCTGACTGAAGTAGAATTTAGAATGATGTTCAGTGTATAGTAGATCAGGTCTGCATTTTAGGCCCCCAGTCTGTCCAAGAACTCCATAGACTTCTTATATAGGAACTCTATCTGACCTGCACAGGACTGTTTCACAGACTTACTTTATTCACTGAGACCCAGAATGAGTGTAACATGTTGGGCTCCATGCCATACCACAAAGCATGTAATATTTGTTTTCAGGGCAACAACAATGGCGTGAGCCCCTTACAGTTGTACTCCCTGGACACCCTGAGACATTAAAAGTGCCCACAACATAAAAATGAACCTGGGCAGCACTTAGGAAATCTGGAGTAAAAAAAACAGAATATGCCGAAGTTATGTTTCAAACTTCCTAAAGCACTATGTTATAGGGTGTCCCTGGAGAAGGTAAATGTTGAGGCAACATTTTATGGCATTTATCACTTCTGAATTTACCATAGAATTTATTTTCATATGTTGTGTAGTGTTTTAGAAGTGTTGAACCAAATGACCAACTTTAATAACACTGAAATCAGGCAGAGATAATAGTAATTATTGGCTAATTTTTAATATGGAGCCTTGGAATTTAAAAAAAAAAGTTTGAGTTTACTAATATTTCCACCATCATTTCTAATGCACTGACTAAGAGCCAACCACATTAAACTTTAGGCTACATCTGAGACATCTAAGAGCTGGTATTACATGACACATACTGAACCAATAGGGACAAGTCACAAGGCAAGAGGAGGAATGATTATTGTGGAAAAGCTGAGGTCTTCTTAACCTTGGTACCTCTTGTTGCAGCTGTATAAATAGAGAGGAATCATGTACAGGGAAAATATTCTGTGTGTGGGGGCTTAATATTAACTGTTCTCCTGAGGTTGGTTTACTTACATGTGAGACTGGATACATTTGAAAACGCCTTGAGCTTCAATTTCACTCTGATGCCAAAAAAGAATATCCATATTTGGCCAGTTGAAATTTGCTCAGAGTATTTATGGTGGACTGGCCATTGGACATTGTAAAGTAAGAAAATTAAAAAAAAAACGGGGAATGTATTTTTCCCATTTTATCTCTTCCAATAGTAATTAATGTATATTAAATGCATTTTATAAACATGACAGCAGAAGTTTGCTGGGCTTACTACATCCACATATATCAGTGATCCCCAACCAGTAGCTCCCGAGCAACATGTTGCTCTCCAACCCCATGGATGTTGCTCTCATTGTCCTCATAGCAGGTGCTTATTTTTGAATTCCAGGCTTAGGAAGCAAGTTTTAATTGCATAAAAACTACCAAGCAGAGCCTCCTGTAGGCTGCCAGTCCCAAAGGGGCTTTCTAATAGCCAATCACAGCCCTTATTTGGCAACCCCAGGGACTTTTTCATGCTTGTGTTGCTCCCCAACTCTTTTTAAATTTGAATGTGGCTCACGGGTCAAAAAGGTTGGGAACCCCGGACATATATGATGCTACAGACGAAGGAGAAAGATTGCCAGAGCACCATTTGCCTTCAAAAATAATTATTACACAAAATGACTTTGCAAAAGATGTAAGCTAACGTGCCATGTCAAGGCCCCTAATTGTATGTCCTACACTAACCATTAGCACTCTAAGTTTGCAGTGTAGTGTAGGACTAGTATTTGTCTCCCAAACCCCAGAATGAACCACAAGGTCCTGGTCTTGGCTCACAATTCTACCTATAGCAGCCGTCTTTTAGCTTTGGGAGGAGCCCTCCACTACTAAGATGCCACCAGGTCTTAATCTAAGAGGAACAAGGAGGAGGCTCTGGGCAGGCAAGGAAACCACAACTTATACAGGAATGATGTGGAACAGAGAGTGTACCAGCCAGACAGTGCAGTACAAGATCAGGAACCAGGATAAACAGGCCGGGGTCAAAACCAATCAGTAACATGGCGCCAAGTCAGGAAAGTGGTCAAGCAGGCAAAGGTCGTTTCAGGCAGTGATTTAGTCAAACTGGACATGGGTCAGGAACAGATGATCAAACAGGAAATAACACCCAGGAAATAGGCCTATGTTGGGCAATGAGTCAGTGCAGTGTAGGGGTTTTTATAATGGATCACCTGTGGTTAGATTGACAACAGCTGAAACGAGCCAAGCCTACTTTCAAATACACGGAAAGCAGTAGAGCAGTGGACCAAAGTGTGTACAGGTATGGGATCTGTTATTCGGAAACCCGGTATCCAGAAAGCTCCGAATTATGGAAAGGTCGCTTCCCATAGACTCCATTGTAATCAAATAATCCACATTTTTAAAAATTATAAAATTTTTCTCTGTAATAATAAAACAGTGCCTTGTACTTGATCCAAACTAAGATATAATTCATATTTATTGGAAGCAGAACCATCCTATTGGATTAATTAATGTTTACATGCTGTTCTAATAGACTTAAGGCAAGAAGATCCAAATTACAGAAAGATCCATTATCTGGAAATTCCCAGGTCCCAAGCATTCTGGATAACAGGTCTCATGCCTGTACTAACGCCTCATTATTTGTAATTATTTTTAAAGGCAAACTGGAAGCTGGCAATCTTTCTTCTTCTTTTGGTGTACAAATATTGACTTTTTATTATGGTTTATGGTAGCTGGTCAACTCCAGAATGTGTGTTACAACAAGCTCTGGCACAAGGGTGTACTTGTACTAGCCAGTTAACACCACAGCAAATGCTATAAATGAAGTCCAATCCAATAATTTGTCAGCTCTAAAAAAGAATGGAATGATTAACACTATTTTTGAATAAATTCTACTGTAGATGATACGATGCCTCTTTATTAGCCTAAATGTTATTGAGAATGCTGTTCTAGCTGCTGATATAGGCATTCTATCAATGTTCATTTTCCATTTTAACCTTCTAAAGACTATGAAATGTAATACTACATCCAGCTAAGGGATGACACTAACGAAGGCATGTCCATACCCCATGACTGAGGCCCTTGCTTTCTGTGCATTTAAATACCACCCAGGATTTAAGAGTGTTGATAGGAAAAATGAAGGTCAAATGCATTACCCTCATAATAAAGAAAAGGAAGGTCAAAAGCATTTGGGATTTATAGAGACAACCACAAATCCTACAGAAAAAGATAGTCTGTGGCTATAGATTGCTAGACTTGTGAGGCAATTTCATCGGACTTCGTAAATCGAAGCGCCGCCAGTGCATTAGCGCAGGCGATTCTTCATTCAAGCAGACGGAAGGCAGTTTGGTGATATTGTCATCGTGCAGAAGAGGCGATTGGTCGCTAGGCGACTAAATCTACCCGAATCTGCCTGTCTGCCACAACCCTAATATTCTGAAATTTATATTATATATATTGTATCCTGTGCATTACTCCCTAAGCTCAGTGAGTGAATCAGCAGAAAAGAAAACAGGGAGCTACAAGGACACAGATTTTCCCTGCTAAAGGGCTGTGGTTGCCTTGGGCTGGTATAAAAGCAAAAACAATAAATCTAAAAGTAAAGCTCTAAAGTTTTAGAATTAAAGTTCTAAAACTTAACTTTAAATCTAACTTTAATGGATTATGAAGAGTCTAGAAAATAGGGCATCTGCTTGTAGAGGACTTTCCCATAAAAACAACTGGCTTATTCTCTTATATCCTGAGTTAAATCTGTAGTTGGTGAGTCTGGCAATGCTTTCATGCTGCATAGATGTATCTCCTTATGTTTATTATGGATTTCCAGTTCTTGCATTTCCAGTTCTTGCTTGGCGTGACAGATCGAGGCTACAATCAGAAGTTGTATTGCTGCCATCTGGGAAGTATTGCATTCAATAGATATGCCAGTTCCTTATTAGCAGGATTAGCTGGAAATTGCTAAAAAGTTCTGAAATACACAAAATGCTACTCCATCCTGAATCTTAATTTTATAGCTATGAAATGAGTTACTGTTGATCGTTAACTTGAGTTAATTTGATTTTGCCCCAAAGACACTATTACCTTGCACATCCCAGCCCATGCTGGCATTAGGACAGACCGGGAATGGCCTATATTGTCCACATAAGTGCAACCAGCCAGTATTTTTATCATTTGCTCACAACATTGCACACAAAATATTTGTCATTACTGGCCAAAGTTTATTCATTCATCTGTTTGACTTTCCTAGCCAATGTACAAGAGCTCTATCACAGTTTTTAATATTTTACAAGAATGCCTGCACTGAATCTTAGGCAACACAACTGTTTGAGCAGTACCTACAAATTTTACTGCCGTTTAACCATGTTTTTACCTGTTGCCTCTTAGGTTGACAATTGTACAACCCCCCCCCCCATCTTTATCTTCATTTATTGTATCTAATGCACAGTTTGTGCACGTCACTAGCTGAATCAGTCATTTTGTACTCTGCTTAGGATTATTGTGGAAAGATGTGGTTGTTTTTGAAGAGCCAAGTCCATTTAGAGATTCAATATATTTAATGCCAAAGTTCCAGGAGTGAGGGAGAAAATGTTGGCAATTCTGTGTATTCTGAGTTGATAAAAGCACTTGTTCACCAATTAACTGTTATTAAGGTACGGAGTGATTTTCTGTGACAATTTGCAAAGTGGAAAATGATTATTGCACATATTCATTATTGCACCAAAAATACAGAAATGTTGTACTCTATATCCGTAGGCCTCATCTGCTACTGTATGAAGTATCACACTGAGCTCCCTTTCTGGAGGGACTGGGACTAATCTCCCCAAACACCTTCCCACTGTCAAAATAGGTCCTGGCATTCCAGGTACACAGAGGCCCAAACAGCCCCCACCAGCCCACTAAATACTGAATTTCTATTGCACATTATGGCTGCCCCTCTGGCATTTGCCAGAACCGACAGATTGCCAGTCCAGGCCTGGTTGTGTTATCTATTCCCAGGATGTAAACAGTGATAAAGAAAGAATCCATGCCTCATCTACACCAGCTCTCTGTGCTTAATGCTGTAGGATATTTAAGCTGCTTTCAATAAATTGTGTAACCTTGATTTTGCCCTGTATTATTCTGATGACTATTCAATATTAGGGATATGCATTATTCTCTCCTCTTGGGAATCAGAGGTTTGCTAAGAAAGGAAAATGCTTGAATCCATGTGAATCCATCCATGAAGCCCATTGTCCAAAACATTGCAGGGAATATAAAGAATATTTTTAAAGGTCAACCCAAGAAATAGAGCCTGTACCTAGTTCCAGTAAAGTAGTCCAGGCCAGTCACGTTATTTGTGCACTTTGTTGCATTACGTTTCAATTATTTTATTGCTTGCTATTCATGCTTATTTCTTTCCAATTTAGGGTCAGTTAAACTCTCAGCCGAGAGTGTTGATTGAAATTCCAAGATCTCGTTGAAGCTCTCTTATGCTTTGCTATGGCATGACTCCATAATGGTCGGTAATTGTGATTCCACTGTCCGCAGGAATTCCTGGAATGTTCACACCGCCTGCTGACTCAGAAAAGATTAGACAGAATGGTGCTGCCAGATCATGTGCAAACCTACTATTAAGGAGAAAAATTCATAGTAAGAATTTTAACCTCTGTCCTGTCCTCCTCATTTAAAAATCCATTTCTCTCACTTTACATTTTTTGTAGGCACTTGTTTAAAGGGTTGGTAAGTCTGTGAACCTGTACAGCCAAAATGTTTATTTCAATTTTAAGCAACTCCAGCATGTATGAAGTATTACAGGGAATTGTAAAAACTATTTGCCCAATCTGATAAAAAGCTGGAGAAGCAAAACATTTTATAGTCTTCGTTCCTTTGCTCTAACACCAGGGTCAGACTGCCGAGAGTACCGTCAACTCTTCATCAACCCTTTCTTATTTCTACCATAGGCCTTTATAATATACTGTATAACATTTGTAATATTAATCACTACAATATGTATGTTATTGCTATGAGAGTGGCCTCTGGTAGACTTTAGTAGGCCCGTCCCAACACAAAGCCCATCAAACTAGTGCGTTTCAGCCATAGAGGTATGATATGACCTCAGAAGTTCTCCTCTGTTTAATAGTTTGAGATGATGGGAAGTAGCAGAGTGAACACTTTTAGGCCTGGAAGGGAACAGGGGATGTTGCAATTATATACATTCAGAACTTCACAAATGATGTCCTGGACAGTTTCATTGCAGTCTGTGTTTCTGCCTGACCTATTTCTAGCTTATTACATGGGACCTGTCAATCCAGAATGCTCAGGACCCTGGGTTTTCAAGGTAACAAATCTTTCCGTAATTTGTATCTCCTTAGCTTGTCTACTAGAAAATCATGTAAACATTAAATAAACCCAATAGGCTGGTTCTGCTTCCAATAAGGACTAATTATATCTTAGCTTGGATCAAGTACAATGTCTGTTTTATTATTACACAGAAAAAATAAATCATTTAAAAAATATAGAGTCTATGGGGCAGATTCACTAAAGTGCGAAGCGTCTAACGCTAGCGCTAATTCGCCAGCTTGACGTCATTTCGCAACTTCGCAAATTCACTAACACGGAAGCTGGCAAATTTTCGCTAGCGAAGTAGATAGACTTGCGCAACTTCGCACCCTTACGCCAGGCGAAGTTGCGCACATTCACTAAGATGAACATTTTCCTCAACGTTAGCACTTACGCTAGACGTTACTTCGCCTGGTCAGACCAGGCGAAGTTCAATACAATAGATAGGAGGTTGAAGTCCCAAAAAAACGCCGGCGTATTTTAGCATAGGAGGGTGATAGTCTGAAAAAGATAATTTTTTGGGAGGTTTACCAAGTAACACTAGCACAACCAGGGCCGGATTTACAAAGCAGGCACCCCTAGGCCCACTGCTGTCGTCGCCCCCCACAATCTGCTCTTTATTTGCAAATGTTCATCATCAGGACAAGAGCAATGATAATTGGTGTATGGGAAATTTAAAGAACTATTGTATCTCCTGTGTTTCTGAACCAATGTGGGTGTGGCTGGGCGGCATGCCGCCCCCTAAAATACTGCCACCCTAGGCCCGGGCCTAGGTGGCCTTTCCACAAATCCGGGCCTGAGCGCAACTACGCTACCATTCACCGACCTGAGCGTAAATTCACACTTCAGTGAATTTGCGTAGCGTTGGCGAAAATTCGCCTGGCGAAGTGCGGCGAACGCTAGCGAAGCCAACGCAAGTGAATTTGCGCATCTTAGTGAAGATGGCCTTTCCATAATTTGAAGCTTTCTGGATAATATATAATAATTTATAATAAATATAACAGATCCCATACCTGTATCATATAATAAAATAATACATTTAAGAAAACAAGGCAAAGCAAATTTCATTTAAGTGTCAAAAAATACATGTAATGTTCTTTCCATTCTGTGGTATATGTATATGCAACTGCACTCCAAATCTGACATTTCCCAGCTGAATGTTCCTAGCCTGTAATTGCTTTACCATTATTCCCTATAGCCCTGAAAAGAACATGTCCAATTGGTGCCCCTTCTTCACATCTCTTGAGGATTTGCTTCCCCCTCCAGACTTTTTGGCAGCTCTCCTAGACTATACTAGCAACTGGTTTGACTTCCTCTCATACTGTATCCTCTTTCCAAGCAGACATGGTTAAGGTTACCCACCACAAAATGAAATACCAATTTATTTTCCAAGGCATGTAGAGGTGTGAACTATGCAGCAGTGAAACGTCAATGGCGTTGACAAGATGAACTAAAGTCACAATTTTAATCGCTATCAAAATGGTAAATAATTATAATAATAATAATAATAATAATAAACACTGGCTTTTCGTAGGAAAGATACAAACAATCAACACTGAGTTTTATATATGAATACAGTAGCCTTTTGGGCTTCAACATATAATCCAAGGCAGATTAATTGAAAGCCAGGAATGTGTTTTTCTTGGTAAAGCAGACATATATTTTGCATAACTTTACATTTCACAAAGAGAGAGAAACCAGCTGTCGTTTGATGTAATTGTGCCATAGCACATGCATACGGTTCCCACAGTAAGTAAGGCAAAGGGCATTGAAGAACAACTGTCTAATTATTGTGCTCTCTCCTGTTTACAGTTTTAGCTCAGACTTTTGGGCTTTATCTGACTTTTTCTCAAATTTTTAGATTTTTAGATGCCAGGTAGGTGCCATTGTTAGGTCAGGATGTGACAGCTAAAGTTTAACTAACGGGGATATGCCTCTGATGAAGCTGATGACGTCAGCGAAACGCGTCGGGCGAGTGTAAGGAGCGCTGCAGTGGGGACTAGGCCTGTAAGGAGAAAAAAAGAGGAGATTCATTTCTGCTGGCAGAGTGTCTTTCACCTTTCCTACCCTGGATTAACCCTGAACAGTGATCTGCAACGTTACCAAGTGAATTTTTCACTTTTTAAATGTGAGTGCACTGCTTATTATCATTAAAATTTTGTTTTTAGTACATATTGCACTATGGGAGGTCTGCTTTCCTTTTATTAAGGCAGGAGAAGCGCTGCAGGAGAACATTACCTAAGGTTTATTATACGTAACCGCACCAAGAATTGGTCTTGTAAGTAGGCATTTCTGCCACACTCTATACAGCACGGCTGTGGGAAATTTGGTGAATGCTAACTAGAAGTGGAAATATACCCGTTGATTAAACATACACCAACTGCAAAGAAAATTATTTCACTTAATTATTTCACTAAATGTTAAACTGACACACCCCAAAGCTCCAACAATAACACAACTTACTGCACTATATAGTGCCCTTCCCCTTTTTTCCTGATTTTCCCCGTTGCCATAGGCGCTGATCCCTATTTGGGCTTATTGGGGAGCCTGGTTCTTGGGGATCACAAACTAGATATTTTTCTTCAGAATTTAATGGACAAAACTCAACATGTAGGGAGGAGGGCAAAATACTGGTGAATTGGGGCCAGTGATGGTGGCTTAGAAGTTAGTTAATTTCCATTCAATCTGCACTCAGTAGATACCATTATGTACTTTATCCACAGGGTGTTTGGTATTTATCTTTTTTGGTAAGGCTATAGCCAGATTCCTCTAGGAAATTTACTGATAGTGTACCACTTACACAACTATTAATGGACTTCATAGTAGAATATATTACCATGTAATTCCTGGGCAAAATAAGTTTTGCCTCAAATTTCTGAAGGTACTCGCATTGGAAGAAAAAAACAAAGGACCAAAACAGAATTGGAAAATGTTCTAAGTGGATCAGGAGCCAAACACAAGATGCAGGTTGGCTGTCATAAGGGAGAAAAAAAGTCACTGATGTCATTGATGGTGCCTCACGCAGTCCTTAAATGCTTTATACTGCAATCTGAACCTATATGATATGCCCAGTGGGAAAATCTGATCCTCAGCACTTAATTGAATAGAGTAATGTAATTGAATAGAGTAAAATAGAGTTTGACCCAAAATAACAGGGCTTCTATTGAGTAGGGGAAATATAGAGTAGGGAAATGCCACCAGTCAAGATTTTGCACAGTCCTGGAGTAGAATAGTTAGAAAAATTCCCAGGCAGCAAATAACTGATACATGAGGAGCTGGTTTGACAGAGGACCATTTACACCAATTAATTACATTTCTCTTCTTAGGATGTATGTAATAATCATATGATTATTTTAGATGGATTAGTACCTATTTATTTGCAACCTAGCCTGTAGTGATCTGGATAATGTGTACATATGTATTATGTGATTTTGTACCAACCTAATTCAATTAGTGCAGTTGTGGGTTCCTTTAAATCAGGGATCCCCAACCTTTAGAACCCATGAGCAACATTCAGAAGTAAAAGGAGTTGGGGAGCAACTATATGGTCATTGGACGAGCACTGTATTTTGTAGGCTTGTTAGGGTGGCAGCAAGTGCTAAGGGGTGCCTGATAAGTGGTAGAGGGTTAAGACAGGGAATATATTGTTACATGTTTTGAGTAGGCTATAAATGTACAGCCAAAAGAAAAAGCACTTTAACACATACACAGAACAAGATATTGGTGGCAACATGTCACATAGCAAAAACCCCTATGGGAAGGATTTACTATAATTCAGACTTGCGAACTATTCCAAAAAATGTTTTTCACATGCAATAAGCTTCCTGACTCTGGGCAGAAACACTGAGCTCTAACACTCCACCATAGTGTTACTCCCCTCTGTAAACAAATTCAAACAACTCTATTGTGTGGTTGGATGAAATGTTTCAGCAAGGAAGAGAAATAGTTGAATCCTAAATGTAAAGTATTTTTTATGAGTGCATGGTGAATCTTAAATTAAACAATGGATGTGAACCTTTTTTCTTTGGCCACTGCGCTAACGCTCTGTCAGTACTAGAAAACAGAACTGAAAATGGTCAATTTGGTGACGGAAGTTGCTCAGTAGATCAGTTTCTGATCTGTTTTGGTTTTTCTTGTAACTTTTTCCCATGAAATCAGTCAGACCACGGAAACATTAAACACTATTTTTTTTTTATTTTAAAATATAAAATTAAATACAACTGTATTTAAAATTGGACCGTGATCCTAGAAGCACACAAACAGTTGAGTGAAAGCCTAAACAGAATGATTTTGTATTGGCTTATGTTGGCAAGGGCAAATGTTTAATGCAATGATACATTTAAAGCTTCTGCAGTCCCTGTTCATTACAAGCTCAATGTCTGCAGGGAGCTGCACATGGAGAGCAGAAATCTATACAAATGCCTCATTATCGGGGCAGGGAAAAAATCATTTTCCTTATACAAGACATTCAGACCTACGTACTCCATACTAACTATCTAAACTGAGATACTGCTGTTAAAAATCAGCTAATGACCTATACAGACAGGTCAAATGCATGTTGTTGTTGTACATTTACTGTAAAGCTGATAGTTATGTTTCAGTTTTGATAGCCCCCAGGTGCATGTCCAATAAATATACCCAACTTTTAGTTGGGAAAGTTGTTTGGCCTCTTTAAAGTCTGCCCTCTGCCAGAGACTTAACCTTTATTTAAGATAAGTCTAAACTACAGGGGCACCCAACTTCTTTTTACCCGAGTCACAAGTGGACAAATGTTGGAGAGCAACATAATCATGCAAAAATTCTAAGGGTGCAACATATGGGATGTGATTGGTTATTTGGTAGCCCCTATGTAGACTACAGGAGGCTCTGTTTGGCAGTACACAGCTTTTATGCAACCAAACTTGCCTCCAAACCCGATATTCAAAAAGAAGCACCTACTTTGAGGCCAACATCCTAGAGGTTGGTCAGTAACACGTTGCTCAGGAGACACTGGTTGGGGATTGTTGGTCTAAAGCAAATGGGCATCCTAAGTAGTCTTGAAAACATTTCACCCCTCATTAGAATGGCTACTTTAGTTCAACTTCTGTTCAAGAATACAGGTATGGGACCTGTTATCCAGAATGCTCAGAACCTGGTGCTTTCTGGATAAGGGGTATTTCAGATCTCCATACCTAAAGTCTAATAAAACAATAATTACAACAATAAATTAACCAAACAGGATTGTTTTGTCTCCAAGATGGATTCATGCAACGTAGTTGGGATCACATAAAAAAGCACTGGTTTTATTATTACAGAGAACACATTTTCAAACTTTAAAATGAAGTGTATAGGAGATGGCCTTCCAATAATTTAGAGCTTTCTAGAAAGTGGGTTTCCAGATAATGGATCCCATACATGTATTCAGAAAGTTGCTTTAGATTATCTCCATTAAAGTGGACCCGTCACCCAGACACAAAAATCTGTATAATAAAAGTCCTTTTCAAATTAAACATGAAATACAATTTCAAGTTTTTATTAAAGCATTCATAGCTGTTTTAAGCTCATTTAAAAATCTCAGTTGTCAATCAAATATTGTGTGCCACTCCTCTATGCCTTAGGCATAGAGGCGGGGCAGATAATTACTTTCACTTTCCATTCAGCACTTCCTAGATGCCACTGCTCCCCACACATTCCCCCAGTTCTCTTAACCATTTAATTGTGTAGCCAGGACATGGGGATAGACATCGGGTCCCCATTCTGGTGCACAAACAAGATTCTGAGATGATGCAAGGCTTGTCTTAATAACAGTATCCACAAAATGGCTCCTGCCTGCTTGCTAGAATTATGAATTCCCAGACTGAAGAAAACAAGATTAAAATAATTTATATAGTGTAATCAATGTTCATTTTGCTTGACTAACGTGATAAAATATAATTTTGAATATTTTTTTGGGGTGACGGGTCCACTTTAAATACTGTATACCATTACCGAGATAAATGAAACCTTCAGTTACGTTAAATGTAAATTTTTGTTCTATTTCCACACAATAGAAGTAATTTTCATACCTAATGTACAACTTTAACCTTTAGTATACAGTATATGTAATGTAGTTACTCAGTGTAATGCTTTATGTTAGCGACAGGTAAATAACATAATAATCACCAGTAAAATGATCTGTATGCTGAGGGGCCAACTTTGAGTGTTCCCTGCATGGTAAAAATGGACAACTTTGCCCCAAGGGATACTGTCATGGGAACAAATTTTTTTTTTTTTTTCAAAACGCATCAGTTAATAGTGCTGCTCCAGCATAATTCTGCACTGAAATC
>CM044444.1:28193294-28220175 GCA_024363595.1 Xenopus borealis | reverse complement strand
ACATGTTGTCAATCACTTTTCCCCAGGAAACCGGGGACCTTTTTGTCAACATACCACAGGAGTCAGAGCTTTTTGGGACACACCAAGGATATGGCCAGTCATAGCACACACAGGGGCAGTTTTTATGTATTCTGCCCTCTAAGCAATGTTCCAACTACAACTGGGTGTTCATTTAAATGCAGTTCTTCAGTGCAACAAATCAAGTGTTTTTCAGTGTGGGAAACTATTGCTGCCTTGGATTCCCTTTCTGGTTCAGAAAGATTACCATTGCTGATAATAAGCGTAACCTTCATAAGAATGCTAAATATCAGCATGGAAGCTGCCCACTCACTTAACAATGCCTCAGTGATTCTGCAATGCACTATATACAGGTATGGGATCCATTATCTGGAAACCTGTAATCCAGAAAGCGCTGAATTACTCAAAGGCCGTTTCCGATAGACTCCATTTTATCCAAATTTTTTTTATATGATTTCCTTTTTCTCTGTATTAATAAAACAGTAACTTGTACTTGATCCAAACTAAGATATAATTATTGGAGGCAAAACCAGCCTATTGGGTTTATTTAATGATCACAAGATTTTCTTGTAGAGTTAAGGAACGAAGAACCAAATTTTGTAAGGATCAAGAAAACCCCAGGTTCCAAGCATTCTGGATAACAGTCCCATACCTGTATGTTTGAATACTGAATTACAATACCCTAAGACATTACTCGTGACCAAAACCCACCTTTTTGAATAACTACGGATTTCCTAAGTGATTCCCTAAGCTTTATTTTGTGCCTTCTCTGACACTAAAGGTGGCCATACACTGGCTGATAAAAGCTGCCGACAGACCAAGTCGGCAGCTTATCGGCCCGTGTATGCGGCCCTCCGACGGGCTTTCCCGATCGATATCTGGCCGAAACTCGGGCAGATGTCGATTGGGCGGGACTAAAAATCCCATCGGATCGCGGCCGCATCCGTTCGTTGATGTGGTCCCGAGATCCAACCGCCCATATGGCCTCCCTTGTGATCCGATCGTTGGGCCCTAGGGCCCACAATCAGATCAGCCCAATATCGCCCACCTCAAGGTGGGCATATCGGGGAGAGATCCGCTCGCTTGGCGACATCCCCAAACGAGCGGATCTCTCAGTGTATGGCCACCTTTAAGCAAGTGTTTTCTGTGATTTTAGAACTATAGCCCCCTCCTACACCCTCTCAGCCACAGTGGATTTATAGTTTCCCAGTCAATTAAAATAAAGATAGGTGTGATGAGACAGAACAGTTACTGGTGCACAAGGAAAGTGTAAAATAGAATAAGGCTAGAAATGCTGTTTTTGTATACTAAACATAAACATGAACTTACTGCACCACAAGCCTAATCAAACAAATGATTTATGCTTTCAAAGTTGGCCACAGGGGGCTGTCATCTTGTAACTTTGTTATACATCTTTGTCTGACACTGGCACTGCACATGCTCAGTATGGTCTGAGCTGCTTAGGGATCGTCATAAATGATCAAAAAACAAAGCTGCTTGAGTTCTGCATGGCTGGTAAGTAAGGCAAGGGCTCCCCCTACTGTTCATAAGTATGATTGTTTCCCTGCCAGAAGTTAGGGACCTTCTGACAATTCCTATCCACAGCACTAAATGAAGGGAGAATTTCACTGCATACAGTCAGGTTTCTTATAAAAACGGTAAACATTTTTAAATTAAAGTATATTGGAGATAGATTTCTTTTTCACTAAAGGAAGTAAAAATGGGATTTTATTTCTTTGCCTTTCCTTGCCCTTTAAGGGTTCTTACTTACGAGCATTTTTACCTGCGCTCCCCTGCAGCAAAACAGAATGCAGGGAAAATGAGTTAGAGCCCTGATAGATTTCAGGGCAGAATTTGTTTTGTTCCCACATCACAGAATAGGGAATGAAGTCAAGCAGGGGGCAGACACGTGTAGTCTAGAACAAAGCTGATCAGCAAGTAAAATGCTTCCAACTATCCCAGAGATGTTTGTACAACTCCATGGACAGTTTCTCTACCTTTGAAGATTTGTATCTAGAAAGATCTTAACTACATTCTATATAAAACATACTCTGTAAAAATCTAGAAGCTTTCTTTTCTAAAAACGACGGTATAACAAAAAATGATTCCTGGAAGAGAAGTGTCAGAAATCCTGGTACAGTACGAGGCAGGTTCAATTCTGTCTAAAGTATAAAGATAAATAAATACCTTCTCTGTGCTATAATAAAATAACCAAAAAGTTCTTTGGCACAATTGTGAATCTGCAGCCCAGATATCAATGGAGCTGTGCACGCCATCATTGAACAAACAAGATGGCACCTTACCAATTGCAAAACTCCCATAAATGCCCAATACTCTCAGGATGAGAACTTTGAAAGCTTCCAGGCCTCAGTGCTACTGCACCGACTACATTGTGGCTAATATCTACTTTCTGGCATTTACTATTCATTTCCAGTAAACTAATTATTGACCCTCAAAAAGTCCTCAATTAAAGGGGAAAGAAATGGGTTCACTGGTGGGGGTGAGGGTGCCAAAAAGACACCCCACAGTTATTGTAATCGGGTTTATTCTCAGTAAGCACCACAGACCCATGCTCTCCTTCTGCTCCATGGCATTCACTAAAGAACCCCACGCTGCTGCAGTTTTCAGCTAACAGAAGCACCAGGGTATCAGGTAAGTGATTTTAATCACGGGGGGGGGGGGCTAATATTTGGCTTCCTCAGTGATTTCACCTTCCCTTGAAAAGGAAATGTAGCCTTTTAAATAGTTCTGAATTCCGGTATAGCATATTTTGTATTGTCTGTAGGTAACACTGTATAATGTTTATACATATTTATATTTACATAAATGGCAGATTCCATATTGTTTACACAATTATTATATGATCCACAGACTTTCTACATGTGCACATATATAAATACAAATCCCCAGAGAAGGAACGAGCAAGCAACTAGCTATTCCTTTATACTTTTCTACTAAACACCTTTCTGCTAACCACAGTATATATTTCCCCTTTAACTCAATGAACTCCATTAAATGCTTTTAATGAAGCGTGAATGTTGCAGGAACATTGTTTGAATGGTGTTTGTGGCCTAAGGAAATCATACTTATATGCTAAAATCCATGTGTATATAAAAGACATGCGAACAATTTACATGAATGGTTTACACCAACTTGTAATCTAAAATAAAGTCCTGTACAGAAAAGATAAAAATTCCAAACGTTATCAATTAACTTGAAAAATATACTATTTTGAACCTCCTAATATGGTTCCTAGGTTCATGTTGCTCATATATCTCATGAGACTTCCATCTTCTGCTTTTAATCATACAGGTTGCTTACTTCATATACATATATACAGTTTGCATATAAAAGGAAGGCCTATAAACTATCAGTATGATTTTCTAGCAGCATTTGTGCTTTAAATACAAGCAGTGGGGAACTGCAAAACAACCTCAGTGGAAAGGAACTATAAAATGTCAATTGAAGCAAACATTAATGACAAAGGTATAATAACCAGAGAGCAAAGCATTAAAGAACTCATATTTAGCCCATTACATACACAGTTTAACCTTGTGTGGGAATGGGAAATATAATGCAACATGAGTTAGAATCAACAGACTTTGGTGATTTTCATTCAATTTCATCTGGACCAACAGTTGTCCAATCAAGCCGCTGGATTTTATAGGAAGTACTCCCATCCAGGACTTGCTTTGCAGTGTGTTTTATTTGACCCCATTTAGCTTGTTGGACTAGAGATGCAGATTACAGTAACTGTGGGCTCACAGACTAGACAGGGTCACATATACAGAACTACAAAACTACAAGGTGCATCAGTGGATAAGAAAACACAATATGCAGTGCAACAACTCTATCCAATTTCAAACAGAATGTCTAACTTGTGTGCCACCTTGCAAACCCCACTCATACTACAACACTTAGTCTAGCCCACCCTGAGCACGGGGATAGATCAGTGAACAGACGTCTTGTTTCTCTAAGATATGATCACCCCAATGGAATCATTGTTTTTTTCTTTGTATGTCCACGTGTGACCAATCTTGAAGAAGAAGAAAAAGATTCATCCAACCTGTTGACCATGAGAACAGTTGACATTAACACTAACCTCTAAAGGACCAGCAATAAGTACCAAACAAAACGTATTACACTAATGAAATGACTCTGTATCTTGTCCTTGTGGACTGGACTTTCACTGTTATAAAGTAGAGATATTTATCTGACGGAGTAGTTCCATGAGTCAGTTATCATTCATTATATATACAAATGAGATATGAGAAAGGTATATAGATGCCTTCCCCACCATCATATCTGTTATAAAGCTACAGGCAGTATTGCTGAAATAAAAATATGAAACGTGCTGGTTTAAACTGGTGAAAGAATCCATATTATCCTTCTGATTATGACATTCCATCATCTGTTCCAATCAGGTACTTTTCTAAAATAATTATTTATTTTATTGTTATCAATTAATTCCTTTAAAATATCTTGGCTGGCAGATTTTTTATGTCCATTCTTGGGTTCCATGAACCGAGTCCCGTCTGCTGCAATGTCTTGTGATGGTGGCACTTTTCCTAAATGAATTCTCCTCGAAACGGAAGCAGGTTGGCGCTTTGCTGTTGCCAGCGATAGCGGAGCCGGCATAGGGGCTGGTCTTCTGCATTCTCAAATTCACTAAATGCCAGCTGATTCAGCACATCATAAACCCCAGCTTTGGATGCCACCTAAATGCAAAATGGAAACAATTTAGGGCAATGAAAACATTTTAAATTTAACAAATAGGAGTGACATCTCACGCAGTGCCAAAGCTTTATCAGGCTATGAGGCAACATTAGATCACATTAATGGCTAGGCCATTGTTCTTTGTAGAAAGTCATATGAAGAACATCTTTAAAGGGGTTGTTCACCTTTGAGTTAACTTTTAGTATAATGCAGAGAGTGATATTCTGAGACAATTTGCAATTGGTTTTCATTTTTTATTGTTTCTGGTTTTATAGTTATTTAGCTTTTTATTCAGCAGCTCTCTAGTTTGCAGTGTCAGCAATTTGGTTTCTAGGGTACAAATTACCCTAGCAACCCTGCATTGATTTGAATAAGAGACTGGAATATGAATAGGAGATGGACTGAATAGAATGATAAGTAATAAAAAGTGGCAATAACAATACATTTGTAGCCTTACAAAGCATTTGTTTTTAGATGGTGTCAGTGACCCCCATTTGAAAGCTGCAAAGAAACAGGGGAAAATTGCAAATCATTAAAAAACTATGAAAAATAAATAATGAAGACCAATTGAAAAGTTTCTTAGAATTGGCCTTTCTACAATATACTAAAAGTTAACTTGAAGGTGAACCACCCCTTTAAGAATAATTGAATTGTACCAGGTCCCCTAATCCATAGTAACAGATAAGTAATACATTTGGTACATTGCTGGATAACCCTGAACATAACCCTGGATATAGTGGCTAGAGTTTTACAAATGAGTTGCTGAGAGGAGGACACACCATAATGCCTTTTTAAAATAGGAAATGAAGCAAATTTGTATTATCACCAAACTGCTCAACAAAATGAGCATTTGATTCAACAGCCGGCTGTACTATAGAGGACCCAAAGGGAATATAGTAAGACTGCATGAAAAAAACCATATCAACCAATTTGCATTAACATTTGTGTCTGTGTGCCAATATAACTTAAATGGGTACAAAACAAAGAAAATGCATTTGTGTGTCCGTTTCTTGGGTCCATGGATACATTTGTGTAACATTATTTTCTAAACCAACCCTATTTAGGAGAAAACAGCAGGTAAATGCAACTGAAAACAAATGCAGTGAACTCTCACTAAAATATATAACGATGCATACAATTTTACTTATATTTACAGATCTTCACAATTTAGAAGAACCACAACTAGAACAATTTTTTTCAATAGTTTTTTTTCAAGTGCCGCATTCCTCTGGTAGGCATAAGGTTAAAAAAGGAAGGGGTCTGCCAGCCTCATAATTTACTAAACAAACTTGAGCCAGCCTCCATACATGAGAGCTGTAAAGAAAAGGATTGTAAAAATCTTTTTTCTCCAAACCATCAACAGAGTTCTTGTTTCAGTCCCTGCTGCCTTGAACTGCAGAAAAAAAATGAATGTAAGCTGTTTTTGCAGCCACTTTCATACTGCAAGGGACAGGAGCCTGCGTGTTTGCATCCAGCACATTCATCCTTACTGTTATGAATAAGAAGCCCTGTTCTAGATCCTCAGTGTGCGACAATTACCATCTATAAGCTGCATTGCTCCAGTAATACATCTCACTGTAGATTGGGGGAGGCACCAGGAAAGGTGGGTGTGGAGGCCTAAAGGTTTTTTGGAAAGCAGGCCACAGAAGACTAACAGATCTCACTTATTCCCTCTATATGTCTTGCTCTTTCTACTTCTTAGTCCGTGTGGCTTCTACTTTTCTATCCAATCTCTTTCAGTTTCTGTCTCCATCTTTACAGTGTGCTAGGTCCAACAAATGTATCTGAGGGAAATTCAAGAGACATTTTTTCTGATGTTTACAGTGACATGTGCCCCCATTGTTTACTATAGCTCTCAAACTCTCATAGACTTTCTAACCAGTGAGTGCAGCCATGATTGCACATCTTAGAATTTAAGCTCCAATTGACAGTAGAAAATAAGAATTGCTCTCTTTTGACCCGTCCCGACACCGGTCCCTGGGCCAAAAAAGGTTGGGGAACCCTGCTTTAGAACAGGGATGACGCCACAAAGCAGTTTTTTTACAAGCCCCATGCCAAGCACATGTAACTGTTACATCCCATAACATCGTATAAATGATGGGTTGTTGGCAGCAAATAACTAAATGGGTTAAATAACTGAGAAATAAAACAATTTTGTGTATGAATGCAATGGGTTAAATAAGTGAAAACTAATTAAATTCTGTGTATGGAAATCTTCTTGATCCTGACTTGGATGGATTCTGTTCTCAAGCTTAGTCATTATCACCTTGACCTTGAGGAAGGAACCATCTCATTGGTTATATGGGGCAGTTCTTTGTGCTCTGAAGTGATATCTCTATTCTCTAGCAATGGTAACTCCATTTTATGCCCATAAATTGTTATGACAAATGTTGGCAAGTTTATAAAATCTCTGTAATTTCTTTGTTCGGGGTTCTGACTCTTCTTGAGTCGAGTATCCATGTAAACTTTATCTTTTCACCTAAAGTGGTCTCCAGTTCTTGAAGCTACACAACATAAGAATGTGGCTTGAAAAGGGTACCCTATGTGGCTTAGTAACCAATGTATGCACCAATATATGCACATTTTAAAATCTAAAAAAATGTGGAAGACTATGCAGTCTCGCAAAGATATTTGTGTATGCAAACACAAAGCTGCTAAAAACCTGAATATGTAAATACTCCTCCTAAAACCGGCCAAAGTCATGTAAAAGTCAATGGCAGATGTCCCCTTTTACAATTGGAAGATGTTTTTTGCCTTCATTATGTTTGACATTGGTTTTCATTCAAAAAATCCAAAAATTTGAGTTTCTCGGTCGGCAATTAGAAAAACTCGCACAATTCGAATTGTTACTCAATTTTGTCAAGACTTTTCCTACACATGCAATTTTTGTTCAGATTTTTTTTTGTAAATAAGTGCCAAATCCAGGTTGGAAGTTACGTTGAATTATTGATTTTATTACCAAGTAGTGAACTGGAGATTTTATGATTTTTCTCATGACAGTAACCACTTCCTCTCATATATGGATGGGGTAGGACGTAGTAGAGAAGTTATACTGTAATAGGGGAATGTAATATACGTTGGTAACACAAAAATTATTCGCAATGCGAAAAGTTAAGCCTTTGCGTAAACAAATTTTGCTTTGTGCGAATGCATTATACCTTTTGCGAACCCAGAAACTGTTTAGCAACCACTTCCGCCAGCGGAAGGCCATTTGCGAATTTAATACTTTGCGCTAATGCTCTGTCAATGTAATAAAACTTCTTACTGAAAAAGTCACAATGTTTGCTCCAAAAGATTACGACACCTTCAAGCACTTCTTAAGAGTGCACAATATTACAATGCGCAATAATGATTCGCAATGCAATATCCGTTTAAGGATGTGGATTTTTACTAGTATTGGTGCGCAATGTTTTTCTCTTTGCGACTTTCATTACATTCCCCCCTTAGTTTACAAGGGCAAACACACGAATCATGATAAATGTAGGTATTGTGCAGGTATAGTATAAAGAACATTTGGAAATCTATAAATTCAGGACCTGCGAGCGAGTTTGCCCACTTTATGGTCTCCAAATACTGTAGCTCCAAAATGTTAACGGATAATTAGGGGGGCAACACAATAAGTTCATATGAGGGAACATGCACCATTCTTTAAAGCTCTGTTATAAAATGAATTTGGACAAGAGGCAAATATAAAGGGAATAAAATATTGCTGGTTTACGTTTCTCTAGTCTACATGTTAAACAGAGACAATTTAAAACTCTTTTAATACGGGAAACACTGGAAACTGGGAATGCTTGTGTGTCAAAATATTTGGCGACTGATAGTTTTAACTTTTACTTCAATTTTACAATCAACATCAGCACCTACTTGACAAATTTATGATCCAAATATCACAACCACAAACTATATATACACAAAAAAGGGGATTAGAGATTGCTGCTTTCCAATAATTTACTACCATGGCCTTTAGGTAGCAGATCTGGAAAGCGTCACATTTCAATACAATGCAGCCTTTCTTTCACACAATAATGCAAACGTTTGTCCACAAAACATGGGCAAACATAGAGAAGTATACGGGATATCCGTCTAGACAGGCCTTGGTCTTTAAAATGTTTTCATTATTCGAATATTAGGGAAGCCAGTCTGCTTTTTAAATGCTCAACACTCAAGCCAAATACTTTAGTTTTAATGATATCTTACTACTATGCAATAAGGTTCATATTTTGGCTTTCTTTTCCTAAGCCTATTCCTCACCATTCATGTAACACTCAAGATTTATGATATAACATTAATATGGCACATGAGAAAATGTACCTAAAGCAATAGGGGAGGCTTTTGAACAGGGGAGGTGCTATAAAATGCACTAAAAAACAAAAATTAGCTCTGTATTTATATTGAAGGCTATTTGCATTTTTCCTCTACAGCAATATTTGTTTGCTATTCTTTGCAGCCCTATTTAATTCTGTATGAATGGGGCCTCTCATATTCTTGTAATTGCCTTCCCCTAGCTGAGATGTGCCCAATATACTGTAAATGTGGCATATTAATATGACTGAGATGAAGATGTACACACTGCTACTTGGTCAAGTGGGTCAAACTCTTACCAATTTTAATACAAAATGGAACAAACTTGCATTACATCAGTTAAAATGTACATGTTCCAGGTATTAGGATGATAATCCATTATACCAAATGCTATGGGACTGTAATAAAACACTTATAGCATATAAAGACTTGTATGCAGTCTTAAAAATACCTTTTAGGGCCACATCCCACATAAACAGCCCTGGGGTATTTAATATACTGTAACGTATTAGTTTTAGCTATAATGTCAGTTCATCCATGCATTGACAATAATAACTTTGTATTCAGTTGCAAGCGGTTTCCCCTGAAACTTGAAAAACATAGTCAGGTTAACTGGCTCCTAGTAAAAAATTCCCCCAGTAAGTGTGTGCTGTATGAATCTGATAAACATTTCAATCTGCATCAGGGAAAGGACTGATAATAATAACTAACTGTGCATAACGAACAGTCTCTGTAACTCATAGGTGCCATACAAAGAACAAAACATAAATAAAAAATAGAATAACCCACAAATAATAATGTTCCTTGCATAGAGAAGAATATATTTTTTTCCTTCGAAGATGCCACCCAGCCCTTTCAGGAAAACAGAAAACAACTGCACCAGAAATCACAGATGTGGCAATAAACTCGTCGATCAATAGCTGTTAACTTCCATAAATAACGAGAGAGTGTGCCAGTCTATTATAATACTTGCATTCTGAAATCTCAGTGGATCAATAATTGGTTGTTGGCCCCATGATATGAACGGGGTTAATACGCTTACAGCTTTTGCCAGCAATCTGCTGCTACCCAAATTAATCAAATGTTTTACTAGTCCTCACCATACAAGTCTTTAAGGGGCTAGGCCAGTATTTGAAGGACTGCCCAGTCTTCAGCCACGTGTTCTAAACAGGATTAAAAAAATGTCAATGCACAAGTCTTCTGACATCTAAACACCCAAATACACTATAACAGGGCAGCGGATGTCAATCGATGTAGTATGTGACAGCAGCTGAATGGCCAGTATAAAGGCTAGCTCTTTAAAACTCTCCAAGCCACATTTGAAGGGTTTGTTATATTTTGCAAACGGTGTTGTGGTTGGCACTGTGCCGCACACGTTACAATGTTGCACTTGTAGTCAGTGAAAATGCAGAACTTTATTAAGTGGGTCAGACTGATAGGGCTTCAGTGTAAAGACCTCCTTTCATGCACAGTATACAGATTCTACCAGAGCTGCTTCCTGATGACTCCTTTCCTATATAAATGAATTGAGAGGGCCAATATGGTTTAATGGCACTTAAGAGGCAGCTAGAATTAATAACTTCAGAAATGCACAGAGCCATGGTACTTCTGTTTGTATCACAGTTTGGACAGAATCACTTTATATAGGTTATACAAACGTTGGTGGATTTTAGTCTTACCAACTGGTGAGGAATGTAACGTTCATTGACCTCTGTATAGTACAAACTTTTCCTCCCTGGTCCAGATGGCAGGCCCTCCTTTGTTAAATTCACAGAAAAATTATTGAGAATTATACTAAACAGACCAGTGCTGTGAAATAACATCCTATTGGGGGGGAATACAAGAGTTTTCAATCTTGAACTTTTTTTTCCCAAATAGCGGAGCTTTCTTTTGGAGAATTTAAAAAGCACATGGTAAAAGGACATATAGAAAATCAAAGGACAATACAAGATTGCTGGGAGAGAAGTAGAGACAACAGGGCTGGGCTACCTGACCAGGAAACGAAGGGGAGGGAGGAAGGGCAAGGGACAAAGGTAGTGGGTGACTGGGCAACAAAGGGGAGGGAGGAAGGGAGGTATCAGAGAGAGAAGAGGGGAGGGAGGAAGGGCAAGGGACAAAGGTAGTGGGTGACTGGGCAACAAAGGGGAGGGAGGAAGGGCAGGGAGGTATCAGAGAGAGAAGAGGGGTGGGAGGAAGGTAAGAAGGGGAGAGTGACAGAGGGGACACAGGGAGGCAAGAGAGGCAGACGGGAGTGAATCAAGACTAGTAGTAGGGAGAAGAACCTTGAATAGGCACCTGTCCAATGCCCCTACAACGTTACACCCTAGGCAGGTGCCTCTTCTGCCTACCCCTAGTTCCGGCCCAGACAGATGAGATGGGAGAAGTATTATACACATGAAAAAGGGGAAGGCATCAGAAAGGGTTATGGAGAAGAGCAGAGAAGAAAACTGGAAACAAAAAGAGAAAGTTAAGGTAGAGAAGAGTAGCAGATTGAGGAATCACAAGATAATGATACACACACATATATAAATACGTATATATATACAATAATGTAGGGTTATATATGCTGTGCTACAACGCAGGCAAGGTGCTGTGTTTTCAAAAGCAAAAGTGGCAGCTAAGAAAAGTCTGACACAGACTTCTGTGTAATTAATTGATGAAGATTCAAACAATACTGAAATAGAAAGGCCCAAAATCTACTGCTCCAGTCAAGAACATATTACTTATATGATAAATTGCATTTCAGCCAAGCCATTGGTATGAATGCTGTACAAACCCAATACAGGCAAAAAAGAGCAATAAGAAAAATACACTGAATTTAACACTTAAAGTTACTCCACAGGACCAATTCCATTTGCAGTGATCTCACTTCTTAAAGATTCAACTTTATTATATATATATATATATACACACATACATATATATACAGTATACTGGAGACAAACATTGGAACCTTTAGAGCAGGTCTTTACAAGAAAAAAATAAATACATTTCAATAATTTGGCATAGAAAATGTTTTCCATGACTTTAGCTGTATGATTTATATAACTAGAAGGGAGGACTTGTTCACTGAATTATAAAAGGGGAAGTTATGTGGTAATGTTATATATGTAAAGAAACATTCACAGGTGGGCTCCAGGGTAAAGTGATTAACGCTGAATCTTCCCAGCAGTGACAATGATGGGCCCAATGTGGCTTTGTAGCTAAACATTCTGCCACTATATTCCAGAGCAGTCTTATTCACTGCCAAGTTCCATTCCATGCTATTCATGGCTCCTAAGTAAGTTTATGAATTCTTGTGTGCATGCAGTGCTGTACAGAAATATTATAATGAACTGTATGTGATATTACATATAGAGTCCTGCATTATGCTGAATACCTGCAAAGTGTTGGGTTTTTTGGGTCTCTGATTTCCTGACCTAGTGGGCAGTCCGTGGGTACCCGGGTCTATTGCAGGATTGCGTTACTCCCCACTTCCCCAAGTTAAAACTTGTTTTCCCTCTGACCTAGCTGATCTGCCAACCAGACCCATGCAGGACTCTAATTGCATGCTTTTTAATTTGCAAGGAAGCACAAGTTGTCTTAGAGAAAGAGCACTTCTGCATGACTCCTGCATGACAGGCTGCAAATACTAAGGGAAATTTAAAAACGCGTGCTTGGATTTTTACTTTCCGGCATTTCAGCCGATCTTATTCCATCTTTTTTCCTGCACGCCTACTCATACTATTGCATTTTGTGAAAAACTGAATGTTTCTTCAGGATAATAACCTTGCAAATGGTAGCTCAGCTCGAATGAGCTAAGACATGGCAGGAAGTAGAGATTCAAGATGTAATTTACTTCCTCCGGTGAGCTTAAAATCTACCGCATGCAACATAGTATGCCCAAGGTTTAATTAGGATATGGAAACTTTGACAACTGTTTATGTGAATAGTACAGTATGCTCTTTCATATGAGCAACTTGCAAGGTGTAGGCTTAGTGGCCCTTTAATTAACACATTTTTTCCCCAGAGTCTGGCAGCTTAGAATCTTAAAATGTACTTCCTTCAGGGGTCGCCCTCACATCCATCAACACTCCAAATTATGTTAATAAAGACATTGTACAATTCTTGGTTGCTGTAAAAAGAAACTGCTTTTGGATGCACCCCTGGGGAGACCTTTGCGATGAAGGATAAAGTGACCCCCATACTTGCCAAAGGCTTATGCCATACAGAAATATTAGTGGCTACTAGTGTAGTTGGCTATAAAAGGTTTCAGTCTTTTCTGTTAGAAAGCTAGAAAAACAGTGAATCATTCTTTTAGCAATCTAAAGTCGCTGATTACCTGTCTGACATAACCTTGTTTATTATACCCAATGCAGTTGTCGAAAGTTTCTTCATTCTAACATGATCTGGCATTTACAAGAGGGGGTCTATCCTTAAAGGGGAACTCAGCTTTATATTAAAAGGATACTGTCATGGGAAAAACATTTTTTTTTTTCAAAATGCATCAATTAATAATGCAGATCCAGCAGAATTCCATTTCTCAAAAGAGCAAACTGATTTTTTTATATTTCATTTTGAAATCTGACATGGGGCTAGACATATTGTCAATTTCCAAGCTGCCCCAAGTGATATGGCTGGTTTGCTCTTTTGAATAATGGAATTTAATGTAGAAGTCTACTGGAGCAGCACTATTAACTGACAGTATCCCTTTAAATTTTCATTATGTTATAGAACAACCTAATTTTATGAAGTCCTTTTTCTTAATTATTTCTGTATATTGTTTGATTTATTTTCTGCCTTTCCAAACTGCAACTAGGGTTGCCACCTTTTTTTGAAAAAAATACCGGCCTTCCTATATATTTATCTTTTTTTCCTATTAATAACATTGGGATCAACCATCAAAAATACCGGTCAGGCCAGTAAAATACTGGCCAGGTGGCAACCTTAACTGCAACTGAAAAAGCTGTCTGGTTGCAGGGGTGACTTCAACTAGACCACCTTTATTTTATTATAAAAAATAAGCGTACAGTTAGTACAAAAAGCCATGCACAAGAAGGTAAAGCTACACACTTTGTAAAAAGGATGATAACCTGTACAGCAGGGTGTTATGTTTGGTAGCCGAGCACTTCCTACTTTCACTTTCCAAGCTGTACAGAAAGTCCTGTGTATCTGCATAGCACAAGTAATGTGCACAGTGACACCTGTTGGTCATTTGTATAAACACAGGGGGTACATCTGCTGCTCCTCATACTGTGCTGCTGGATGCAAGGCAATTTGTCTCTCCTACACTGTGTGGATAATGCCCACTGGGACACTGCCCATCAGCGATCAAATGCACAACTGACTCCTGATACAAATCTGACCACTATGCAATCCTCCATCCTTAAGAGAGTTTTTAATCTTTAAGGTGTATAGTTTTTGACTCTTTGCAATATATATATAAAAATGAATGGTCCTGGTTTCACCATGCTCTATATCTAGAAAAACAGTGATCTAAAAGCAATACTCACTGATTTAATTTGGGAATGATCCTGACTTGGGTTGTTATTTCTAAAGAATGTACATAGGTTCCGCCCTCTCCTGTTTACAGGCCAGCTAAAACAAACTGCAGAACCAATGTCTGTTCAACAAAGAAACAGAAAGACATTACAGTGGTCAATATACAAATGCTGAGTCAATAGATCAGTGGTTCTCAACCTCCCTAATGCTGTGACCCTTTAATACAGTTCCTCATGTTGTGGTGACCCCCAACCATAAAATAATTTTCATTGCTACTTCATAACTGTAATTTTGCTACTGTTATGAATCGTAATGTAAATATCTAGGAGTCTGGCAGAAGAAAAAAAAAACAAAAATCCACCAGAGGAAGGCCATAAGGAGACGTTGCATTCAGTCTTCAGCTCCCTCTAAAGCAGCTGATAGCACTGCACGCTCCCGGAATTGTCAGCTACTACGCATTCCCTTAATAACAAATGGCCGCTGCAACACTACTCTTTAAGACACCCTGTCCAAACAAAGTTTTTGTAGTTTGGACACCCCTTAGGTGACCCCTGTAAAAGGGTCGTTCGACCCCCAGGTTGAGAACAACTGCAATAGATGTTCTTCCCCTTCATTACAGGTAAAGTTGCTTCATTATCAAAGCTATTAGAATATTGTATAAACAAAGTCATGTTTGACATACACTTATATAATATACTAGACTTGTTTTGTAGGGATTAAGATTTATATAAATCTAAGCCTTCAATTTGGCAGCTTTAATTGTATGTGCTTTGTAATGCTAAAACTCACCATTAATCTTACCTGCTTTGTTGAGTTCCCAGGAATGGACACATGCTCTGCATGGCATTGGTTCTCAGGTAATCATTGTGCTCTGGAGTAAATGCTCTTAAAGGTACAGGAGCAAGTGGTGCAACACTGTGCCTCTTTAAAACTCATGCATGAAGCACTTTTGGAAACAAGCTGTAATCTGCACCATGTGCCAGATGCAACATCCTTAGGGAGTCCTCACCCTGTGACCTAGGCATTCTCTTATCTTGCACATTCATAATGATGCTCAAGCTATGGACTTCAATGTGCCACCCACCATTTGCCCCTTCAGTAAAAGTCAATTTAGAAATGTTTGTTTACATTTTAAGCCTTTTTTTTGCATTAGCCCGTTAAGCATCAGTTAACCTGTCTTGTCTTTAAAGGGATACTGTCATGGGGAAACATTTTTTTTTCAAAATGCATCAGTTAATAGTGCTGCTCCAGTAGAATTCTGCACGGAAATCCATTTCTCAAAATAGCAAACTGATTTTTTTATATTTCATCTTGAAATCTGACATGGGGCTAGACATATTGTCAATTTCCCAGCTGCCCCCAGTCAGACAATATTTATCCTTTTTGGTCAGTGGGATTATAAGCCATACAAACAGCCCTGGATATGATATGAATTTGAAATACAAATGCACTTTAAATTGGCCAATGCAGAGAGCATGCAAGTATGTTGCTGTATGTCTTTTTTATTTGTTATATGTTTCACCAATTTGCTAAAACTTGTCTCATTCCATTCAACTCATGAGAACAGGCACCGTTAAAGTAAGCTGTAAAATGCACATTTATTTTGGAAGTGAGAAAAATCCAAGAAATGGAAGAGAATCCTAACAGGACCTTTGAGAATGAAATTGTCCAGGCTTGGGCTTCCTATGTTCGCAGCTAGCTGACCAAACTGTAGGACAAACAACAAAAAAAGAAACAGTGGGCAAGCATTTTGCCAGTCAGTAAACAAACAAGTTCGGAACAAAGGGAGACCAGCAAGGCTTATGAATTCTCCTATGAGAAAAGCAGGAAAACTAGAAATTACTGATTTCCATTCCCGCAGCTGTAACCAAATGGGACCAGTCAGTAATAAAAACAGCAAGGAAAGAGTTTGTAATTTAAAAAATGCCATTGTATGTGCAGTCACTTCAGCTGTTGACATCTGATAACAGCTGTCTACAACTGGAAACATACCAGCAGAATCCAGTGACAAAAGTATTGCAGACCCCCTATGAAT
This sequence comes from Xenopus borealis, assembly GCA_024363595.1. Taxonomy (NCBI): domain Eukaryota; kingdom Metazoa; phylum Chordata; class Amphibia; order Anura; family Pipidae; genus Xenopus; species Xenopus borealis. Next base: position 28,203,620 of record CM044444.1, on the reverse strand, counting down.
AAAAGACTGCCTGGAATTCAGCTCTCATTTACTGAACTAAGAGGGCTTCCATTGTTTTGTGGCTTTGAATACCGAGGGGCAGAACATAAACCCTTATGGGTGAAATATATTTACAGCACAGGTAGAACACCACATCCAAATAAATGCAAGGGTAAATTTGAGGGTCAGAAATGCATCTCATACATTCATTCTATATAATGCTTCCAGGAAACCCTTTGAATGTCAGCCGTCATCTTACAGGAACCAGTGTTTACACTGCAGACAAATGTCGCTATGATATTTTCAAAACATAATTATGATGCTACTAAAGGATCTTGTTATTTGTTGATTCTTAACTGCACCAAGATGCAGAGCCTAAGCCCAGTGAGTAGGAGAGGTAAGTGCATGCAAGAGATGTAAGTGCATGCAAGAGAGGTAGCATTAGGCCTGCATGCACCCTTAAGGTGCCAAACAGCAACAAGTGCCTGCAATGCCCAATGCATGTCTTCTTAAATTATTGGATGTTGAACAAAACACAACCTCAAGGACGCAGTTTAGAACCCAGATATTATATTCTTGGAAGGAACTGATTGCTAAATGGACTATTTCAACTCTGATACAACAAAATGGATTTGCTTAGTTAATTCGCAGCTAGTGTTTTACAGGCTGAGACATTGTTGAAGAGCTATACAACAATATATGTTTAAATTTGGAGACTGTGCATCACAGCCGAAGGACCGATATCCATTATTTTTTACCTCATTCGTTTCACTTTTTTTTCTGTGTATTTTTAGTCCGTCATTATGACAAATGAATGCACTCTGGTACATGCATAGTATGTACCTTGCACCCCTAGATTTGGAGAAGAATAGCTGACCTGGAGGAATTCAGAAGATACTATATGGCTGCAAATAGTCATGTTATATTTGGTACAGGGCTGCTGTGGAAAGCTACTGCTGCAGTAAGTTGTTGCAGATTTGTTTTTCCCAAAATGTCTTGCATGTAGCCAATGTTAAATTTAAAGACACTGAAAGAAGCATTACTAGAAATATAAATTTGGTGATACACTCTATAATGTTAGATGTTCTAGAAGGAGCACCTTTATTATTTCAGCACTAATAGCAGTCACCAATAGGTTGCTTTGTTCTAGTGACACCAAATATATGACAGCTCTGATGTATACACAAAGAAATATGGATAATTAATGTTAAATAAATTCAATTAAGTGTGTCCTCGTTGGGATACTGAACAGAAACCTATAGATATATTTTCAATTAATCCGCTTCAAAGGGTCTGAATGATGAAAGCTGTTAAGGACACAGTGAGGTTCTTGTTCTTCAAAACCAACATTGCAGCATTTCTACAAGGTCAGTTTCCACTGATGATCTACAATGCACCCAAGAGTGACACAATCTGGTGTGGGTGACAAGGATTAACCCCAGGACCTTCCATAGCAAAGAGTTCTTCTAAAAACTCCAATGTCAACAGGCTCTATTGTGAAAAGCGTAGAATAGGCTCTACCATGTTGTTAATGGATGCTGTCATAGAGCTTTGGTGGTCCCTAGCATGCCCTGGATGTTCACAGTTATCATATTACTGTGAATATTTATTCTGTACAGCCAGCCCTCCCAGCATGTGACTCTACACAAATCAAATGCAAACCATAAAAAAACCTTAGTCTGGAATTTTTACCAGATCAAACCTGCTTCAGTGCCAGTGGCACACTTATAAATGGCTGGCTTGCTTGCAACTCTTGTGAGAAATCAGTAAGATTTTGCATTCATCATTAGCATTCTCAAAATACAAACAGACGTGTTCCTAGAAGCTGTTCCTGATTTTCACTAAAAATAAAACCATCTGTATCAGATCATTTGGTTACTGCACTGCAGGGGATCCAGTATTAGTCTAGCAAATCCAGCTCTACTTTCAGCTGTAAATAGCTTGTTGTGCACCAAGTCCTGCAGTGGGTCGGGTACCTGAGGGTTACCCGTAAAATCCTGCGGTACCCTGTGGGTTGCATGTAGAAGTTCTGGCTGCATGTATAGAAGAGGGTCAATGGTTCTGCGGGTTGGGGGTCAGGCCACGGATCTTCTCCATAATGATTTTTACTCCTTTTTTTCTGAGCACAGCTACTTTTGATGATGTCACTTCCGGTTTACAATGGCAGCACTTCCTGGTTCACTCCTTTTTTTCTGATCACGGCAACTTCCGATGATTTCACGTCCGGTTTACAATGACAGCACTTCCTGATTCTTGATGGTCAGCGGGTCGTGGGTCTGGGTTGCGGATAAGGTATTTTTATCCAATCGGGTAAGAATGCGGGTCGCGGGTCCCAAAAAATTGACCCGTGCAGGACTCTAAACCAAGCAACTCAGGTCACTGATAAATTAAGTTTAGGAGGACTTATTCAAAAGCAGCTAGGTAGAGAAAATGAAACTTCATTTGGGAAAATATTGATGCATTAATATGAGAGTTCTTTAACCCTTTTACTAATGGAGGGTTCAACAACACTTTTCATGGTGCCAACCACAAATCCTTAGAATACTAGAATGACAATTACAGATACCAGAATGTCATGGCATGGGTTTTTTAACTCATATGTTTGCATCATTTCTTTGGGACTGACCTTTTGTGTAAAAGTAAAAATAAACTCTGTTTATAAATAGGGGTTATTTACAATTTCATTTTAATTCAAATGACGGCATCTCTAAATAAAGGCAATGCAAACACTGAAGGAGTTACTCTTGCTGCAGCTACTTCTATATGGTTTAGTTTTCCAACAAATCTATGCTCATGTGTACACACTAACAACAAAATGTGGAGCATGTGGCAATGTCAACTAAAAAAGACTTCACTGTTCTACTGTATTTGCTCAAACCCAGCTACTGTTCTGTGTACATCTGAAAAGAATATTATTAGGGGTCCCTCAGTGGACTGGTAGTTAGTTTTATTTGTTCCTTTGAAGTTCTTTAGGACCACAAGTGAAAGGAAGTATTGGTGGCAGGAAGTACGTAAAACTGGCTTCATATTATTGTTTAGTGCCAGAAATAAAAGGAACCACAGATAATTCATAATTAAACCAATAGGTAAAAAGTACCTAAATTGTCTTATCATTATTAAAGCATTAGTTCACCTTCACAAAGTTTATTGTTTTCAAAAATAACTGCTTATTGCTTTCTTTTAGTTTTTTGACCACTGTTATATACAAATACATTAGAATCTTCATCTTCTTCCCACTCATCTCATGTTGCCCAGAAGTAACTCAACAAGCCTCATTGCTGACTTTATAAACATTTTCAGTTGATACATTTCGTAACATAAGAAGGGACTTGAGCCCCAACTAAATAACTTACTTTTCATAGCAATTATTGCAGAGAGATAAACAAAAGAAAATAAACAAAAGAAACACCAAGAGCCCCAATAGTGTAATATATATTGGTAAAGAATATTGAAATAAGAATAAATAACTTATACTCACAAACCAGGGTTACCAATAGGCAACCGCTGTAACGGCAGGTGGGGAGAATGTCCTGACCCCACTCAGGATTATGAAGTCGCTCTCTGTAGATAGGAAAAGGGTATCAACCCTCCACCGAGGGTGGACTTAGTATATGTATAGAAAGAACAGAGGCGCCAAAAGGATATGAGCGAATTTAAAAGCCAAAACTTGGTAATCAGAGGGGGCAGTGGTGGACTTACCTCCTCTAAGCAGACACAAAACGACTGTAATTAGGCAGTCAAAATTTATTAACGAACTCCAATCAGTACAACGCGTTTCAAGGGCTCAGACCCGCTTCTTCAGGCAATAAAAATGTGACAGAGGCGCTGAGTGTATATACTACTGCCAGATGCTGTAACTCCTATGTTTATTGCCTGAGCCCGGGTCTGAGCCCGTGAAACGAGTTGTACTGATTGGAGTTCGTTAATAAATTTTGACTGCCTAATTACAGTCGTTTTGTGTCTGCTCGGAGGAGGTAAGTCCACCACTGCCTCCTCTGATTACCAAGTTTTGGCTTTTAAATTCGCTCATATCCTTTTATCCTTTTGGCGCCTCTGTTCTTTCTATACAATTCATAGCAATTATGTCTGCTTTATAAAAGGTTTACCTGATGTTAAAGGGCAAGTTAACCTCTAAATAAATATGTTGTAAATTGACCTATTTTTAATTTGGTGTTTATCCTTTATTTGTATGGGTTTTTGCATTGTTATCCTTCCTTTCTCACTATTCCAGTCTGCAGCTTAATCAGACTCAACAAACCAAATACAGATTGAGTGTGAGGCTTTAATTGTCTTATAACTCGTATTGCTTAGGCTACATGTGGAATTTTCTCAGGTGCTGTGAACCACTATGATTTGGATTTCGGATAGAGACCCCACATGCAAAGCAGGGCAAAACTAATTATGCTTACATTTCCTAAAGCAGAGCAAGACAAGACAAAGGCAGCATAGAGGCCCTTAGCTCTATAATGTATGGTAATATGGCTCATTTTGAGCAAATAGCATACCATTAAATTTAAATATAGTAGAAGCCAAGAACAGAATGTCAAACATCCAAAAAGAATGTATCTTTGACTCTTGCCAAACCCAAACAACCTTTGCATCTTGCTTTTTAGTGACTAGCCCCAGCTGTCCCACTATGTCCATTAAAATACTGTGTATGGGTATTATATGCAGAGCATTCAGTGGTGGTGAGGGTATAGCTAGAACTACTGGAAATTGCCTTAAGCCCTCCAACCTCCAGGCAGGACAATATCTGGGCCCAGATGCCCAACCATTCCCTGTATGGTGATTTCTGATGGCAGCCCAGATTCAATGTTATATACTATATTTTATATATATATATATATATATATATATATATATATATATATATATATATATATATATATATATACACACACACACACACAACAATACCCTTAGTATAATTGTTCCATAATTCCATGTTATATGAATAGACTAATTAAGTGTACCTCTTAATTTGCTAAGACCCTTATCTCATCCATAGTAAACACTTTATAAAGAGTCCAAAATGGCAGAGACAAGAATATTTTTACAGAATATTATGCTGATATAAGCATACAGTTTGTAATAGTAAACTGTACCAACCTCATACATCCAGGTGCTAAATGGCCTTTGCCAAGTGTCCTTCTTCTCCAAGTGTAGATAGGCATTGAAAAGGATCAGGTAGATGTATCGCTCCAAGTACTGAAGGCTTCTGAGCTGGAGAAGTTTAATTTCCTTAGTATTCTTAGCTGTTTTAATCTGCAAAAGAAAAAGAAAAAAGGTGGATTCAGTGGATAAACCTAACCTGAGAACAATGTGAATTGCAATGTTAGAAGGAAATCACACTATGTGGTGTTATAATTGATTGTGGGGCAACATTACATTGGATACCCTTTAAATGCCCTTGTGTCAAAAAAAGCTGACTTTTAATGCCAATTTTTCATTTTCTTGTAGTGCAGTAATATAATGCTGTATTTATTTTAAATATCATTAGGCAGTTGTAAAATGCAATTCAGTAGCATATATCTATTAACCATTTCATTGAATCTCCTGGAGGCTATGGTTTCTTATTATATATGGTCAGAGTATTCCCTTATAAATATAAGACTACAAGCTTAACAGGAAAGGCAAGTGAAGAGATACCAATATTCCCAGCATCACATTTCCCAGTACTGGTTGGGTGGGTTCAGGTTGCATAGAAGTAATGTATAAAGCAAAAACACATGGTTAAGGGTTGGGTGTGGGTTAAGGTTTTGCCTGGAGTCACTGCAGAAATTAATGTTAGGTGATTTTCACTGAGAATTGTGCCAGAATGTGCCACTGTCCTATGACTTGGGGATACTACTGTTTTATAAGCAAAAGCAAGTATAGCCTCTTTTAAAAGTAGGCAGTGAACATCTCAAGAAATTTACCATTTCCAAATTTCCAAAGTTCTGGATCTGCAACTGAATGGCAAGATTAAAAAATATGTTCTAATTAAATAGCTCTTTCAGCATTTGTCTGCAAAGTAAACCTTGGCATGCAAACATTTGCCTCATTCTATTTTTTTGGATGGAAATCTACAATACAGCAAGGGGAAAAAGGCAGAATTTCCTAGTAAAAAAAATCTGCAGTGATAAAATGCCACTTAAAGTGGACCTGTCACCCAGACCCAAAAATCTGTATAATAAAAGTCCTTTTCAAATTAAACATGAAATCCAATTTCAGTTTTTTATTAAAGCATTCATAGCTGGTTTAAGCTCATTTAAAAATCTCAGCTGTAAATTGTCTGCCACTCCTCTATGCCTTAGGCATAGAGGCGGGACAGACAATTACTTTCACTTTCCATTCAGCACTTCCTAGATGTCACTGCACCCCACACATTCCTCCCGTTCTCTTAACCATTTAATTGTGTAGCCAGAGCATGGGGATGGACATTGGGTCCCCCATTCTGTTGCTCAAACAAGATTTTGAAATGATGCAAGGCTTGTCTTTTGTGTGTCCACAAAATGGCTCCTCCCTATTTAATTATGAATTCCCAGACTGAAGGGATCAAGATCCAAATAATTTATATAGTGTAATTAAAGTTCATTTGGCTTGACTGAGTTAACTTTTAGTATAATGTAGAGAGTGATATTCTGAGACAATTTGCAGTTGGTTTACATTTTTATTGTTTGTGGTTTTATAGTTATTTAGATTTTTATCCAGCAGCTCTCTAGTTTGCAGTGTCAGCAATTTGGTTTCTAGGGTACAAATTCCCCTAGCAACCCTGCATTGATTTGAATAAGAGACTGGAATATGAATAGGAGATGGAATGAATAGAATGATAAGTAATAAAAAGTGGCAATAACAATAAATTTGTAGCTTTACAGAGCATTTGTTTTTAGATGATGTCAGTGACCCCCATTTGAAAGCTGAAAAGAAACAGAAGAATATTGCAAATCCTTAAAAAAAAAATGAAAATGAAGACCAATTGAAAAGTTTCTTAGAATTGGCCCTTCTACAATATACAAAGTGTTAACTTGAAGGTGAACCACCCCTTTAATTTTTAATTTGGATCTTTGAAACAAAAGAGCAAGAATAAAAGGTCAGTGAAGAATTAGTTAAAGAATAAGGAAAGCTACAGAGGCATTTTATTGTCAGTAGATTAGCTGCAATAGTGCAAGCTAGAATGCTACATTTATTCTATAGAATGTTTTACCATACCCAAGTAAAAAGCTCTATAATATCTCTGTTTGTTTAGAATAGCAGCTGCAGTATTAGCTTGGTGTGACATAACTTCCTGCCTGAGTCTCTCCCTGCTCATTTATAGCTCTGGTCTCAGATTACAGCAGAGAAGGGAGGGGGAGGCAGAGGAGCAAACTGAGCATGCTCACGCCTGGGGCAAGGAGGTTTAAGCTTAAAACAGGAAGTCTGATACAGAAGCCCATGTGTACACAATAGAAGGAAAGAAATGCTGTGTTTGTTTGACAGAGGACTAAGAGCAGCACTACTTTGATGGTGTATTGTTTGTTTAGGTGGACCTTTCTGAAAAGGCTTACTTAGTTATAACCTTTCCTTCTCCTTTAAGGGACTAAATACTTCCTGCAAGGCACTGTGTTGTACCTATAATTAACAGTCTGCAATGGATTCCTACATGATCTGTTATCCAAAACACTTGGAACCAATGGTTTTCCAGATTACATGCCTTTGTGTTATTAAAAAATATTTTAGCATTAAAAACCCAGTAGAACTGTGTTGCCATCAGTATGGATTATGCTACTTTAGTGAGACGATAATGAACTGAAAGCAAATCAGTTAGAAATAAAGACGTGTTTAAACCAGAGCCCTGTGTGAAATGACTTTTCCTTTAACAATGTATCATGGTTAATCACATTATAGGTATCAGCTGGAATTCAGAAACAAAATCTGCTTGTCTTTTTTTGTTATTCATTTTACTCCAAATAGAAGTGCTTGTAATAATTTTAATTTCAGGAAGTTTTCCTCAGTGGCACAGCAAAGACATTATCTTTAATATCATAAACGATAGTAGTAGCAGCAGATCTGTGCATTTGTGGGTCTACTGTCAATGCCTCTGTTAGCTAAAACATGTGCAACGCCACTGCTGCGGCTGCTGTCAGTTCACTGTGTAGCATCAGGTTTTGACAGGTGTGGACCTTCCTACATAAAGGAGCATTCATTTCTGACATGCAAAACACTCATTAAAAATTACTTGTAAACATGGAATGTTTTGCAATTGCAATATGTTTTCTCTTCTGGTGTTTAAACTGTGCAAATTAAGGCAGTTGCCAGGCTGAAATTTTTACAAAATGCCATGGTATCAGCCCTGTAAACAGCAAGATACTGAGGTCTCTGGGTCATCAAGGAACATTAATCTTGCTATTTACAAGTGTTGGTAGAAAGGTGAAATATTTTTGTTACGTATACTGAAAATTCTCCCGACCCAAATGCCCTTAATTTACTAATAACTCAGAATGGAAAATGCATGTGAGGGAAAAAAAATCACAACAAAATTGTGCGTCAAATCGAATTGTGCAACTTCTTCCATTTATTGCCGGAAAATAAGACTTTTTCAATTTGATCCCAGAAAACTGCAAACTTTTCAGATTTTCAAACAAAAACCACACTGAAACTCTAGAAGATCATAAAGGTAAAAAAAAAACACCCTTCAGCTTGTTAAAGGAAGCTGGAGTATTTTTGGATTTTTTAGAAGCTTTGGAGCTTTTCCCCTTTAAAAACTCGACCAGAAAAATTTGAGGTCAGATAAACTGCAAAGGGATACTGTCATGAGAAAAGATAATTTTTACAAAAGTGTCTTCCCGTCCGCTACAATGAAAAGTCGCCAGCGCTAAAGCACACGCGTCGCTTCTTTTTCCGAATTCACCCAAAGTTGCTTCACGTTGGAAAACGAAGCACCGCATGTGCGCTGTGGACTTTTCATTGTAGCGGCTGGAAGAAACGGGAAGGCAATTCGGGGATGCAGAAGTCTGCTGGAGCAGCGCTATTAACTGATATGTTGTGAAAAAAGCATGTTTTCCCATGACAGTATTGTAGAATAACCAATTGTTATCATTTGTGCCTTTTATTTAGCTTTTTAAATTAGTTGCCTTCATCTGACTCTTCCAGATTTCAAATGGGGGTCACTGACCAGCATTCAATTATTGGCTAGTGGGGCTACAATATCATTGTTTTTGTTATTTTGTCTTCTATTCTTGTTTCACTTGGACCCTAGAAAACAGATAGCTGCTGAAATTCAAAAACCACAAATAAAAAATTAAGACTAACTGAAAGGAAAACTATACCCCCAAAATGAAAACTAAAGCAACAGATCGTTTATATAAAAATAAGTGGCATTTTAAGTAACTTCTTATTAAAAACGTAGCGATTTTAAAGATTTAGCTCTGTTTTCTTTTATTTAAAAAAAGATTTAAAAAAATGTTAATGTTCCTTTAATAGGTTTAATATGGTACTACTTACAGTAGCATTGCTACAACAAAATATGAAGAACTGTAAACTCATTTTTAAACATGCATTTTTGGTGAACCGCCAATATTAGCGTCAGAGTGAAACCAGAAAGCTGGCTGATGCCTTTTCCTAGCGAACTAGAGCTAGTTGGCTGGCGCTGTGGTCCCACCTGAGTTAAAAAATCTTGATCTAGGGAATTTTTATGTGCCAATGTTATTACCACTATGGAAACCAAACAACATAACCATGGAGGCTTTGACCCACAGGGAGTGAAGGAAATGGTGTTGCCATGAAAAACACTGACTGTGCAAAGAACAAGGCTGGGGGTGTAATGTAAAGCTGCCAGAAAATTTTGTTCTCTCATTATAAGGACAAGTTCATTTGTTTTCAGATGTTAGAAATACTTCTATTCACGAATCAAGTCATTCAGTGAATTTGGTACATGTTGTTTGTTGGATAATTTCACTTATTCCAACCTTAGCATTCATAAAAACTACTATTTCTAGATCCATTCATAACAACAGTAAGTGACAGCACTCAGGTTTTTGGTTGTAGGGTTTTTTACACCATTCCTCTGTGATTCCAACTTTTCAGTCCCATTTAATGAACTTATAAATCCTCAAGTGGGACAGAAACATTGAAATCACAATGCTATAAACAAGAGTTTTGGGCCTTATATCCTTTATATCACTTCTTTGACCACACACCTTTATGAGGACTCTTTGAGTGCAGGCTTCTTTGGGAGATGTATAGTGAATGATGTAATCCCTGTTGTAAAATATAAGGATATTATAAGTCACTGAGGAGTCTAATCACAAAGTGGGTATATTGTTACAATATATAAGCTTCAGTTACTATGTCCACTGGGGATCCTTAGGATATATATATATATATATA
>CM044444.1:28157346-28192974 GCA_024363595.1 Xenopus borealis | reverse complement strand
CCCCCCCCCCCCAGCAGCCCATCAGCAGAGCAATGGGAAGGTAACCAGATAACAGCTGAGGTAGACATAAGAACAGCAGCCAATAGTAGTCCAGGTCCCACTGCATTACACTGAGTAGGAGAAACAACAGTCTGCCAAAAAGCAGTTCCATCCTAAAGTGTGGGCTCTTTCTGAAATCATGTGACCAGGCAAAATGACCTGAGATAACTGCCTACACACCAATATTACAACTAAAAAAAATATACTTGCTGGTTCAGTAATTTATATTGTAGAGCAGAGGTCCTCAAACTTGGCCCTCCAGCTTTTAAGGAACTACAAGTCCCACAATGCATTTGCCTGACTGTGGCTGTCAGACTCCATCATTGCATTGTGGGACTTGTAGTTCCTTAACAGCTGGAGGGCCAAGTTTGAGGACCACTGTTGTAGAATTAATTATTTGCAGTGTAAACAGTGTCATTTAGAAATAAAAAATACACCATGAAAATCATGACAGAATCCCTATAAGTAATTTTCATTGGCCAAGCACTATTAATGATGGGGCCAGTAGTGTTACTAGAAAGAAATGTATACCTACAAAATTATAAAATTTGTAAGGTTCTGTATGCAATTATGTCTTTCCTCTGCCAAATGCTTTGATAATATTTTGCTGACAGCACTGAATGTATTTTTTAACCCCCAAATTTTCCTTGGCACTGTAAACTCTATACATTCTTAATAGTAACTGTCTTCATTACAAAGCCTGTTTGGCTTAGTCAATGTCTACATTCAATTATTGGTTAATTGCAAGTCTTTATGCAATATGAGGACATGATTAATGGGCTGAAAAAATACTGTTTCTCACACACATGAAGAAACCAATGTGAAAGCCAACAAAGCTGAGAGTTAAGGTAAATGGGTTGTGTTTAACACATTATCACATATGAAGCCCTTCCCTTTTCAGGATAAAAACTAAGGAATATAATGTGGTGTAGTGCAGGAAAAGAGAGCCCTGCACCTCTGAATCATACCAGAAGCCAGAGGAATGCACCAGCCGGTACCAGTTTACATCTGTAGATTACAGACAAGGCTTTACACAGAACACTGACCAGCACTTTTGGCAGTTACAAAAGTGTAAGTGGATACAAACATTTGATGCTTAGAGAATAGGCTTTGCATGGTTTCCTAGAGCTCTGCATAAGCCTTTGCATACGCAGAAAGTAAGGAATTTGCAAACAAGGGCAAAATTTTAAAAGGACTCTTTCCTCCCCCCATGTAATGTTTCATTAGTTTTTGTGGTGAGATCTTCCCTTCAGCCCCTCAGGCTTCAGAGTGGGCATTTTGCCAGCAGACAAATGTTACTACCGGATTTCAAATCAGAGGCACACAAGCCAATAGGAGTTTTGTAGTTAACTGTATTTCGGGAAAGACAAAAAAAAAAAAAAAAAGTCCAAACAATTTATAATATTAGTTGGCAAAGCACAGCTGTTAAATTAAAAAAATAAAAAAGATAACCAAAAATTATCAAAAAATAATAAACTTTAAATACTGAGTTTCAAACCAAATATTATTTTGAAATAAGCAGTTGTCATTGAGAGGTCTTATAATGAATAGAAAATAAAATATACAGGCTATCCAGACGCTCTTTTTCTACAGCGTGTGCAATATGTTGGCGCTCTATAAATATGTTATTATTAATACTAATAATAATAGATACTATGGGGCGAATTTACTAAAGGGCGAAGTGGCTAACGCTAGCAAAAATTCGCCAACGTGATGTCATTTTGTAACTTCACAAATTCACTAACTGATTCTGGTGAATTTTCGCTAGCGAAGTAGATAGACTAGCGCAACTTCGCACCCTAATGCCAGGCAAAGTTGCGCACTGATGAAGGATCGTAATTACACTAAGATGACCATTTTACTGAACGTTACCACTTATGCTAGACGTTACTTCACCAGGTCAGACCTGGCGAAGTTCAATACAATGGATAGAAGCTTGAAAAAAAAAAAAAGGAAATTGTTTTTACGTCCCAAAAAAACACTGGCGTCTTTTACCTTTTGTAGGACGATAGTCTGAAAAATAGTGAAATTTTTTTGGCGGTCACCCGCTTTCCCCCCTACATTTCCTAACATATGGCAACTCAGTGGGAACATGTTTAGGGCAATAGGACAACTTTATTTTATTTATTAAAGGTTTCCTGGGCTTGTGTAGTGTAATGTAGTGGCTGTAAAATATACTTCTATTATACTTTGAAATTTGCGCCGTATGCAAATTAGGCATCGCTAGCGTAAATGCGCTTTGCCTGGCGAAGAAACACTATGGCAACTACACTATGGTTCGCCGACCTGAACGTAACTTCGCACTTTAGTGAATTAGCGTAGCGCTGGCAAAAATGTCGAAGTGAGGCGAACGTTAGCGAAGGCAACGCTACCGCTTTTTTCCCGCTTAGTGAATTTGCCCCTATGTAGTGCCTAAAGGAATGGCCTACTAGGTGGATTGATACTCCACAGAACACATTTACTTAATTATACAGTGAGCCGAGTGCAATTTCTAATGCAATCACCATGTTTTTTCCCCAGAATGCATTTCTATATGCAATTGGACTGCTTTTGGAAAAACTGTATCCAATTTGTCAAAATTAACGCAAACTGCGTGCACTTCATTGCAAATTGGGCCAGATACTTCTGTAGCCTGCCTGTCATCATTTCCAGTGTTTGGCTTGTGAGACATGTCTGCACCCGATACTTTAGCTTCAACTGCGCTGTGGCGATTGGTGCAGGGTGCTTAGGGAACCCTGGAGCTGTCAGATCAGGAGGTGCTGTTAACTCCAGGGTTCTCCTGCATAGGAGCAGCAGCACAAATTCAAAACAGAAGGCAGGAAGGACTACAATGCTTTACGGAGGTTCTGTAAAATGGGCTGTGTGCAAGGTTTCTCACAAAATTAAGCTTTGTTTATGCCCTTGAATTACTTCCTAAAACTGTATTCCAAGTGCTACCGCTGGAGTTACTCAACTGTTTTATTACCAGAAAAAGACAAATGAATAAGTGTTTTCTACCATGTAATATCCTAACTGGTATATTATCTTCAGTGCTAGTTTAGAAAATTAGGCAAACAGCCCGGGTTAATTGGCTTTAAGCAAAAACATAGCAAAAGAAATTAGAGAAAACATTTAATATGTTTTTATTTTCTTATAACTAAATGAATGAGTAAATAGTGGACAATATTTAAGGCCCAGTTCTTTTTCAAACTTTTGTGGAGCGTGCAAATCATTAACAATCACACTTAGCACTCTAAACTCCTTGCTTGCCTGTCAGCCTCTGGTTCTGCTTCCCTTATTGTTACATTCCTAAGTGTCATGTCCATGCTCCTAACAGACAGTTGTTTAAGGCCCTTTCATGTATTCAAAACACTTTCTTTTACCTTTTAAGGTACAACGCTAGGGCCAAGCTCACATCAGTGAAATGTAGGAAGAGCTAAATATTAACAGGAACAATCTTTTTCTGGGCACTATCTAGCTTGGGCCTTACAGGATATAATCTGGCAGAAAAGTCAACAGAAATAACTAAAATCCCCCTCTATATATAATATTTCTGTTGCAACCTGCACCCACTCCACTTTAGCGGTCTGTACAACTTGTAGAGATGCAGGAAGCAGGCCTTGGAACTTACAGAAACACTGTTGTGCTCTGGCAGAACAGTCAACCCTTGGAAACAGGGCAGGAAGTAGAAATTATAAAATGATTCAGAGATTTGCTTCAACCCCACTTACAAAATGACTTGAAAAGATAAAATTTCCACTACTGGCACATTCATTGGCATAGATATGGCTTACGTTTTATTTTCCGGTTTTCAATTTTTTTTAATTCAAGCATTTCTTTTTGCTGTGGTGCTGACAGAGCACATAGAAAAGCTACCATATGCATCTGTCTTTAAGTTTCAGTGTCTATGCAATCTACAATTAATCTGACAATTAAGTAATTTGGGGCCTGGGCAGAAGGAAAATACTGGCAAGAATATAAAACAGTATTGCTACTCAGAACACAGGAAGAGCTGTAGAGGTACACCAATGAGTTTTTGAGTAAGAATTGCTGCTGAATAAAGAAAGACATCTGAGCAAGAGGAAATAAACAAAAGTGAAGATCATCATATATATTTTAAAGGCCTGTTACACTGATGTTTAAGTGATCTGTTCTAGAAGTGCCCAAAACTGGTAACAGTTATCTCTATAAATTTGTAATGGAAGTAATTGAATATTTTAATCATTTAAAGAATGTGCAGGAAATATACACAGACATGTATGTTATTTTGATAATTTCTATCATGTGTAGGTATAGAATCCATTGTCTAGAAACCAAGTAGACAGAAAGTTAAGGGACCAGTAACCCCAAGACATATTCAACTTTAAAATTGCAAAGTCTTTATTAAGAAATAATCGATAATAATAACATGATTTTAAGGTTACCAAATCACAGCAACTAAAGTAAAAAAATATTGATGGATGTAATGGTATGAGTGCCAACATATTGCGCAGTGCTTTACATAAAACCATCTGCTGATATATCACTTGTTTTTTCTCAGCAGAATACAATGCAAATCATGTACTTTTTTTGTGTGAATGGCATGAAGGCATTTTTAGTGGGATGCCACTGTTATAAAGTCTATTGCATAATAGATTGTATAAAATCTTATTGTAT
This sequence comes from Xenopus borealis, assembly GCA_024363595.1. NCBI lineage: Eukaryota > Metazoa > Chordata > Amphibia > Anura > Pipidae > Xenopus > Xenopus borealis. The sequence continues at coordinate 28,188,300 of CM044444.1, read as the reverse complement.
ATAGACACTATACAGGCATACTCATGATTGTGGCATGGCACACTGCTCTGCTGGTGGCACAAATTATAGCCTCACCCAGGCCCAGACCGAGATTCAAAATAGGCACTGGCATTCCAAGTCCACAGAGGCCCATTAAATAGTGACTGTCTATGGCATCTTACAACAGTCACTCTGGCATTTGGCAGAATCCACAGATTGCCAGTCTGGGCTTGGCCCCACCACCCAAACAGAAAATGGGAGCTGCGTAAGGGTGGCTATTCACCATGTCTGTGTTCTTATTCTCTACTTTGGGAGTTATACTACCAAATGACACCAGACTGTTACAAGATACACAGCACCATAATTTCTTCTCCTCTTATGAACATCAACACTGAGCAACAAAGAGCTTTAAATTAATGATCAATTGTGGTTATTGTAGAGCACTGAGCAAATTATTAGTTTACTCATTTTTCCCACTCTATGATTCATCAGTCCTGTAATTTAAATCAATTTATTTGTAAGTTGAAGAATCAAAGCAAAACATTTAATGAATGAAATCAATGTTCCCTCCAAGGTGTGAGCTCATGCAAGCACACACAAATTTATAGGCCAGCGCAAAGTACAAATTGTTGTGTGCACAAAGAATTTTGTGTGCAAACACATTTTTTTAAATTTATTCTGACCTGAGCACACAGTGTTTTAAAACTATGTTCACAAGTTTCAAATGTGCCCACAAAAGAACTGTTTTCTGCACATAACCAAGAAAGAATTAGAGGGAACAATGGACGAAATATGTGTAGAACAGAGGTGTCCAACTTGTGGCCCGAGGGCCGCATTCGGCCCAGGATGGATATGAATGCGGCCCAGATTAAAAATCTTGGTTCCCGAGGAAACTTGTATTGCAAATTATATAGGAGTAGGCAGGAGGGGGGACTCCATTGTCCAGTTAGTAGTAATAATAATATAATAATAATATGGCTATTTAATATCCAGGTGTCCCAGTGTATAGCTCCATCTGGTTATCCAACTAGTATTGTAGTTCTTTTCTGTGCATTTCTTTACTTTTACAAATCAAAAGTGTTTGTGTATTTCATGTGTGGCCCCAGAAAATGTTTCTTCTTCCAATGTGGCCCAGGGAAGTCAAAAGGTTGGACACCCCTGGTGTAGAACATGAAATTGTAAATGGAAATCTACCAAATCTAACACTAGTATAAACAATTAAGTGTTACATTTAAAAATGGCAGAGCTATAAATAATAAATAATAATTAATTTGGGTACTTGAATAAAGAAAAAAATGAAATTCCAAATAAAAATACCGAACGGGTATTTTAGTCTAGACAAAACATTTTCTAAGAAAGGTCTTATTATATCTTAAAATGGAAAATTAGTCACATGGTAGCATAGTAACATGGGAGGAAATAGTTTACCTTTCAGTAATTAACTTAAAAATAACTAGTTCTTGGAAAGACAAAGATATCGGCAGCAAATTAATGCAGCGTATGTCATCTAGCCGCATGGCAAAGTTAATTACAAGTTAAAATCCCCCACAGTTGTTCTTAATTTACAGACATTTGATACCAGAGGAGAGATCCTTGCCTATGGTGCGAGTCCAAACCAATACCACACACTGCTGACATGTTGACAGCATTTATTGTGAAATAATACAGTATAAAAATCTAGTAAAACCATAGTTGTTTTGCAAGGGTCTACTTTGGGGCGATTTCCACAATAGAGTACACATTGTTCTAGAGTAATGCTTACTTAAAAGGTTGATGTGGTCGATCCATATGTATTATAATTACACCCGTGAAAAGGCCTGTATAATGTTACAATATATTAATGCTACCACATCATTAAGAAGGATTGTGATGCCAAGTAAATGCTAGCATTAATATTCTAGCTTTGTTTCCTCAAAGCACTTATAAATAGTTCCATAAAAATGGAAAGGGATTAGGGTCTCATAAGTGGAAGGGCTAAAGGATCCAAATCCTGAAGCCTAAATGAAAAAGCATTAACCTTTTACTTTTGTGTTCTGCTATCGGAACAAGACACATGACAGAAACCCTGAGGTTTTAGGTTACTCAGTATCCATTCAAATCCCATTCTCAGACTAGGAAACCATTGCATAGAGTACCTTGACATTTCATGGTTACATGGACTAGCTGATGTCAATATAGAGCAATACAGCTTAGCAAAGCCATATTCAGCAATACATCTTGCATGATCAAACAGCCCTGCACTCTGATAATGATCCCATTAAATGTTTGATTTTGGTTGGTTTCAAAGATGTTATAAAGTAATTCCATATAGACAAAATGAATTAACATAACATTTCAGGGCCATGTGTTTAAAGGACCAGTAATACTTTCATCGAGCACCTACAATTAACAATGTCATGACAACAAACACCCTATTTTATATAAGAAAGGCTTTCACTTATAGAGCTATTAAGTATTTATGTAAGAACTAAAAACATTGAATAGTTTAATGCCATGTAATAAATATATACAGTATCTTGATGGATAAATAACTATTTCCAATACTTTCTCCAATAAACCAATTGGAATTTGGCAAACTATTATTATTTTTTTTAATACTATTGGCTATTTATATAATGCCAACGCAATTAAGAACCACTTTACAGAGATTATGTTTATTGTATATGTTTTGTGTACTATTCATATCAATCCCTGACCCACTGGAGGTAACAAATCCATGTATATTAAAGGAGGATTGACCGAGCAGTGCATGGCTCTACGCATTTCGTGACTACATAGGCCACTTCCTCAGAAACCCAACCTGCCTGTATATTTTTGGAGTCTGGGAGGAAATGGAAGTCTCCATGTACTACGCAGACATTTTTCTGATATCGCCCCAGCAAGAACTGAACTCAGGACACTAGTTTTGCAAGGTAGACGTGCTACCCACTAAGCCACTATGCTGCCCCATTAAATGATAACCTGGCAAAATAAAAAAGTGTACTTTTTCCAACTTTACCTTTTGCTACACAGAGATATATTTATTGAATACATAACATGGACACAAAATAAGCTTAAACTGATAAAATGAGAGGCTTGTTTGGGAGGAAGTTCAATTATTTAGCACACAAGGAGTCAGAAGGTTATTTAGGGCTTTTGTTTGCACAACAGGTAACTTTAATAGACTTTGCACACTGATTTTTATATGGTTCAAACTCAAGAAGTGAGCAGTAATTGATGACCATGGGGTAAACTCAGAAAAGCATGAACATCAGGAAACTCTTTTCTTCTCAGGGAACTGTAAATGTTTGGGAATGCCTACTGGGCATAATGAACAAGGCTACAAAACTGAAGGTAATTCAGGAATTAATTAGATGCTTTCCTTGAGAGGGAAACATTAAAACAAAAGGGCAAGTTTAATCACTTGGGCTGACCCTCTATCCCTTTACAATAATGACATAGTTTCAAGTTCAGCAGTTCTGACAGAATGATGAGTGTTCTAAACCCTAAACTATGTCTATTGAATAAATTCACAGGGCTTTACTCACATAAACATGTGTTTAACATTAAACTTTCCCACCCTATTATCAGGTAACTTTACCAACTGTTTCACCTAAATGTCAGGGTTTTATTCCATGTTTTAAATAAGCTTACATGTCATTTGTTGGTTTCCAATGACAGTCCCAAATTCAGGCAGATATTTACTGAACAGTGCCTCTGGACAAAAAAGGAAACTAAGAACATACTGTAGAACTCTGGCTAGACTGACTCTTTCACATCATTCTTACAGTAAGCATGTACAATACATCATTCAAGGTGGAAAATAAACAGACCACTTTTCACCTTGCTTCCAAGAGATGACATGGGGATTATTTAGAACACAAGCAAGGGGAGGCAGATTTATTAATTTTCAAAGAAATTGCTAGAATTTTTTTTAAAAAACTTGAATCTGAAAAAAACTTTTGATTGAGAGAAAATTTGCATTGTTGTATTATTTTTTTTTACAAACTGGACTGCTTAAAAAACCAGAATAGCACAATTGTTTGAAAATTGTAGAACAAAGTTCTTCCAATTATAGTTGCTCTATTTTTTTCATTAGAATTTGATATTTTTACAGTTGGTAAATCACTAAATTTGAGTTTGGAAAACTCAAATTGTAATTAAACTGCCCACTACAGTGCAAATACAGTTAATTATAATTACAATTATAAATACAACATTATTTATGCTGTAGTTTAAAACCAACACCAGAATAGGTCAACATCCATTCAGACCATTCAAACAATTAAAATTATGCTGTTATTACAAAATAATTGCAACTTCTATCTCACTGGAAACTTGTTTTTTAACACATATTTTAAAAGCTTAAGTTTTTTTGTTGATCTGCTTCAGATAACCTCTCTAATTAAGGTGGCCGTACACAGGCCGATAAAAGCTGCTGACAGACTAAGTCGGCAGCTTATTGGCCCGTGTATGGGGCCCTCCGATGGGCTTTACAGATCGATATCTGCCCAAAAGTCGGCCAGATGTCAATCGGACAGGACTTAAAATCCCGTCGGACCGCGGGCGCATCTCTTCTTTGATGCAGTCCCGCGATCCGACCACTCCGTATCTGCTCTATTATGTTGGGCATATCTAGGAGAGGAGAGTAAAATTGTGAATGTAAGGGTGGCAATATCGAGTGGATCTCTCCGTGTATGGCCACCCTTACACTACAATTTTACTTGTGTTCGTAGTAATGGTGTGACTTCCCTTACCTAATGGCTCCTCCTGTTTGTTGTGCCAATGCAACCATCTCCAAAGATGTGCTAACTTCACAGATCACTGCAATTTATTATTCTCTAGTTTACTTACTTTTGATTAACACTCAGATTATACTTTAGTTTATGTGTAAAATAGTGCAGATATTTCCTATATGAGGCCAGGTCTGTTAGACGTGATATGGATGGTTAGAGAATTGCCCCAGTGTTGGCAAATATGGAAGTCTCTGGCTTCAATGGGAACCTGGTAAAGGCTAATTAGTGATATTAAATACAAATTGAATGGGCATCCTTTGTCCTTAGCTCAACATCAAGTCATGGATGATATTGATACAAACATCTAAAGTTTTCTCAAGCCTTCATTCTCAAGCAAATGGGGATTATTGTCTTTGTATAACATTCATTAACAGGTAGTTTTGAGAACTCACTATCAAATAGTTACATCTACATTTGCGGCTCTATTTAATGGCTCTATTAAATGGCTTCCTAGGTTCATTGATAAAATATAAAATAACATACAACATCTTTGAAGGATCCACCCCTGTGTCTGTATGTTAAAGGATATCCAAGTGCAGTTGAATTATATCACCAGAGGAAATTATCTACTACAATCAGTAAAATCACGATAAGCTCCTTTACCATCAGTTAATGTGCACTGTAATCGACAGGGGTCATTATGAGACCTAAACAACATTCACGAACTCAAGAAAACAAACCCCCTTCTTTTTTGGACACATCACAGCTGACTTGCCACAAACCCCTGGGAGCCAGTGTATCAATGTAAGGCCATCGCACACAGCCATCAGACAACTATTCCTCTGAGAAATATGGGTTCTGCTTATTAGAAAAACAATGAAATGATATGTATGTCTGTGTAAGCCAAACATATCTATGGGGTGACATATAAATGTAAACCTACCTTTGTAAATTTGAAAATTAAAGGGTTACCCATCTACAGTAACAAATGGAATGAAACTAAAATGCAGAGCTTACACATGTAACTGTTTTCTGTTGAGTCAGTTCTTTTAAAGATTTTCATTAAACACCAAAATGATTCTATAAAAGTGAGGCAGCAGAGCCAACAATATGCTTTAATCCTAGAAAAGAACCAGACAACAAAACAAAAACCAGCCAACTTGCAACAGTCGTTAAAACTCAATAATAACTTGATCCCTAGGCAGCAGATAAATTATATGTCATATATTAAATTTGTCATCTGTATCCAGTTAAGCAATGTTCTAAAACCATGCATGATATGGACAACCAAAAAAAATACATACTACTGTAATTAGCCTGTTATACCAATAAAACACTATTGCCATGATTACAGGAAACAAAAATTCAATGGATTTTGAGGGAGTTTGGGAACATATTCTGGCTATGACTGCAATCTTCCAAATAATATATTTTTAACACTTATTACGTATGTGTGAATATAAGTAGAACACATCTGTATACAATTTTATGCAAAATACATAACACCTGTGTATTAAAAATATTGTATTTTCCCTGTATGAAGAATTCACCAAAAAAAAAAATACACATTACACTTTTAAATGTACTAATTTGTACAGTCTGTCATGAGGCATTCTCTACAGTAACGGGGACCCAATGTGCCAAAATCACATTTACATAATTTTCATAAGAAACCAGTTAACCTTCCTGAATATTTATGGAGTGCAGCAGGAAAGCAAAGTACAAGGAGACACTGGGAAACATCTTGTAGATAGTGCTTTGGCTGCTAGGATTCCCAGGAAGAACAGTGTATGACAGCACAAGTGAGACTTCTGAGCCAGCTGGTTGAAAAACTACATAAACTGCCTCCTAAACCAACCACTCATTTGGAGAGAGATGTCTTAATCCTCTAGTACAATGGTTTATCAGAATTATCAAGCATTTTGTATTAAAATGAAGAGGAGTTGCAGGAGGTGGTTTGTGGTGATTTCAGCTGTTCACAATTCGCTGAGCTGATATGCTCGGGACCTGGGGCTTTCCGGATAATGGATTTTTCTGTAATATGGATCTTCATACCTTAGGTCTAATAGAAAAACCTATAAACATTAAATAAACCCAATAGGCTGTTTTTGCTTCCAATAAGGATTAATTATATCTTAGATTGGATCAACTGCAACGTATTGTTTTATTATTACAGAGAAAAAGGATTTTAAAAAAAAAATTGGATTATTTGTATAAAATGGATTCTATGGAAGATGGCCTTTCCATTATTTGGAGCCTTCTGAATAAATTGTCTCCATATAACAGATCCCATGACTAATGTCAGTGGCATACTTGGGACTTATTTGCTACCATAGTCAGTATTGGTTAACCAATAATACTTTGGAAAGATCTATTTTTCACAAACTTATACTGAAACAACATTCAAGAGCCCCACAAACACACTATACTCTGGCAGCTGATGGGTCTCCTGTGTCTATACCTGAGCAGTAGGGGGTGCATATTTTAAAAAAGTGACCATTTAGAGTATATTAAAGATACAAGCCATTTTGGTATAAATATTGTTGGTGTTTATATATGGAATGTGGGGATACATATAGTAATTATGCCTGTGCACTAATGCTAAACGCTGCATTGGGCTGAGCAGTGGCCATGGCTGTCTCTCACTTCATGTCCACAGTTGAAAGAGACTTTTGTTTGTCAGAATGATCATTTAACACCACAACTCACTAAGGAAATTAAAGAGTTAGAGGTTTGTACCTTTTTGTTTCCTGTAGACAACATTTTGAGAATGATGCTTTTGACACATAGCTGGTTTAACAGGAAGAGAGCAGGATGCTAATAAATATGCACATATGTTGTCAATTACTGCCATGGGAGAGTGAAATGGTTATATGAATGAAACTCCAGAGTACCAGCCTTAGAATTTATTCGAGATCAGTTTTTTTATCCATTGAGTAATAACATGTCATTTAAAGTCACACTGCAGTCTTTATACACAGATATTGACATAAACTATTTTAAAACAGGCCCGGAACTAAGGTTAGGCAGAAGAGGCAGCTGCCTAGGGCTCAATGATTGTGGGGCACTGGGCAGCTACCACTAAATTTGTCTTCTGCCTAGTCCTAGTCCGCACCCCTCTAATGCTGGCCATACACGGGCATATAAAGTTGCCGATATCGGTCGTTTAGACATCCAACGGGTCTACCCGACCGATATCTGGACACAACATTGATCAGGAAGGTTGGATTTTCTTCCAACCGACCCATCGGAAGTCCATTGCGCTGGTTGTAACCTGATCGTTCGGCCATAGGGCCGAACGTCTGGATTACCCCGATATAGCCCTGACAGTTAGATGTTGCCAATTAAGTGGATCTTTGCATCTATGGCCAGCTTTACTTCCCTTGGTCAGTCTACCCTCAGTCTCTCTCCCCTTCCTCCTCTGCCCTCATTTAACAAAACTCTGGAGCAGGTATTGAAGGTTTGCAATCCGCAATTAAGATTCGCAATGCAGTAACAGCCTAAAGAAGAATATTACGTTGCGACAGGCACATTTTTATTAACAAAGTTTTGCTCTTCGCAAATTTTCTTACATCCACACAGTAGTTTCCTAAGCATGGAACAAATGCAAATGTTTCCATCTTTTAAACTGTGACAAAGAAAAGGGAACTGAGAAATTTGTACAGCCATTATGGTTATATAATCGACCTCAATGTAAAATTAATTCCAAAGCAGCCTGCATTGAAGGATACAAGGATTGATTGGATACAAATGTGGATACAGTAGATGAGGGCACAAGATGAATCTCAAAATGAAAATGACAGTAATTTGAACTAATTTTGTTTTAGGGACCACATGGTGGAATTTACCAGCAACACATGCTTGGCTGAGGCCGTGCCCAGTGTGAGGAAGAGTATATTAAAGCACACTTTATTTTACAACAGCAGAAATTGCTTTTCTTGTAGCACATACATCTGTTAAGCACCATTTAGTATATAATGCTTTACAGACATATCGTTGTTATGTAAACTGCTTCCTCGCACACTATTTCAGGTGGCCTGGGGCATTGACAAAAGGGAGGCTGTTATAACAGACATTCTCAGATAGGTTGATGCCTCTTATTTGCTAGCTATTTGCTGTATCTCTACTTACAGTATCCTGACTGTGCTTGTTATATTCTGGCAAATACTTATATTTACATACAATTAAATATTTTGCCCTTTTTGGATTCCCTGAGGACTTGACCATACACGTAGATTATAGATCATTCTTTGAGCAGCTGAAAAAAAAGAATCCTAAATAATTTGCACTAAATCCAAGACATTCCGTTTTCTTTAATTCTGTGGATTTATGTAAAAATATAATACAACTATGTTGACTAAAATTAACACTTTGAGATGGAATTAGAGATCAGGTGTATTGCTAGCAATTATCTGAAACCCTAAATCCTGCATTAAATCCAGGAAAGTCTGTATTCTTCAATACTGGGGATTTATGTAAAAATAAAACTAGGTAGACTAGGATCAACACTTTGAGATGGTATTAAGGATCAGTCCTAATTAAACACACAAGATATTAGGGTTAATCTACCAATAGAAAACCAACTAACAATGCAAGTTTACAGAAAAGCTAAGAAGCAAGTTTCAATGGAAATAAGCTAATACTATGCTAAAAGTAGAACCAGGTTATAATGGGAAATTATATTCTGTACAGTGGAAATGACTGCTGCCCTAGAATTATTGATAAATAATGTATGATTGGACTTTTCACAACATATTTACAGTCACTCACACCCTAGCAGACCACGGTTGTGCTTCCCGCTGTAACCTAGCGTCTTTGTATTCCTGCGTCTTTACGTTCTTGCGTCATTGCGCAGTGTAATTTGAATACAATTGCTGCTACTTATCTGTATGTGTGTGCGTGTCTGGGAGATTTCAGTGCTTTTCTATGTACTTGCTATTTCTGATGAATCGCTTGGAAAAGGGTCTCAGTGCGTTTTGGAGCTACAGGCGATTCACAAACGCGCTGTGTGCACAGTAGCTGGCGTTTTTCATATGGTTTTGTGCTGAGACAAAACGAGCGACATGTCGCCGCGATTTGCTTTTTAAAAACGCTGGCGACAAATCGTCTCGTGTGCCCTTAGCCTTAAACTGGAGTGTGACATTTTGGTGCATACAATTCTTACTGATGGCTACTTGCCATTAACACCAGTTTGTTCTCCTATCATTTGACTGGTAGAAGAGGGTAAGATTTTTCTATTGGGACCAGGACTGGACTGAGAATTAAAATAGGCCCTGGCATTTCAGGTACACAAGAGGCCCATCAGCCCACATAGAGGCCCAAACAGCCCCCACCAGCCCACTAAACACTGACTTTCTATGGGACCTTATAGCAGCCCCTCTGGCATTTGCCCTTACCCACAAATGGCCAGTCCGGGCCTGATTGGGACCACGCATGTCATTTTACATTTTTTACTTCAAGTCAGAAAATGAGACGTAGCCGGTGGTGACAATATTATTCATGACATGCTCACTCTGGATTCCTTACTTAACAGAATTTATCATTAATGCATCAGCATGTTTGAGTGAAAATAATATATAGCTGAAAAAGTAAATCCCACTGTTTCCTGAGTTTTTAAAGAGCCACATATGAACCATAGTATACCGTCCCTACAGCATCACCTTGTGGCCATTATAGGAACATGGTTTTAAACATGTATGTAGGTATATCAGAGATGATCAGGTTTTGCTAAATGTGTGCAAAAACCAGGGAGTTTTTATGAATCATACAACAAGGGTTCTGCATGCCACCAAGGGATATGCACCAGACTCTGCACCATGGAAATGCACAGCTGCTACAAATAGTTATACAAGGGCTTGTTTGGGTTCCAGGGCAGCTTTCTTTGATTGCCAACACCAATATGGCTCTGTATCTCCAGCCTGAGACAACACGCCTCAATATTAAAAAATACTCAAAGTTCATTGTAAATTCTTTGTTCAAACTCAAAGAAAATCAGACAGCACTCAGGATTCTCTGTAAGCAAAGAATATTATATCCACAAACTGTAAGTGGAATAAGGGGCTGAATAGGAAATTAACTAATAGATGCACTGAAAATAATCTACCGGAACACTTGAATAATAGAACTTAATCAACAGAACGGTATGAAAGTATCCCATTCAAAATATTACTAAGCCATACATAACCTGAGTGGACTTCTACAATGTGAGCCAGTCAAGGCTCACTTTGCTAAATGGGTTTGTTTCCCATTAACCTTTGAGACATGATATCTCTGTTATATGTGATATACAAGGAAAGAAACAGAGCCAAATGAGGAACGATGTAATAAAGGAAATAATGCCTCATTGTACTGTAGACGTACATCATGCTTTTTATCAGAATAAGAGGTCTGCAAAGGATTGTGATAAGGCCGCCAGTAACTGGTGAAAGAATAAGGGCTCTGCTATCATAGAGCAGTTTTTCAGGTTCCAGTGAGTAAAGTTAAAGGACCAAAATGACAAGAGCCATCTTTATCCTGCCTTTGCTTAAGCAGATAAGTATGTGCCAGAGACCTGAACACACTGAGAGAATGCCAGGCATAAAGCTAAAATATTAAAAACTTAATGCAATCTCCCAATACACAGACAAGGCCACAACCAAGAGGGTAAAGGGGTTAATGCTGTCAAGAGCACATTGGGGGGGGGGGGGGCTCAAAATGGAAAATTATGGTTCATGTGTAATGAAAATGGTGTGGCTTGTGGGAGAGTGGACAATGTTTGGTTGAGTCATGGATGGAGTTCTGCATGCCTGGAGAGTGGATAGGTGGATCACGGTCATTCCAGTGTATGCAAGAGGCATTTTTTTGTAAATCGGCCCTCCATTGTTGACACGGCCCACCACCCAGGATGCTCACTTGACCAGTGGGTTAATAATTAGGTTCACCTGTGAAGGGTCCTGTTAACTTAATAGTATGGAGTCCCATGATTACTGGTGGTGGTCTTGTACATTAAAAAAGTATGTAAAAATGATATATGATAAACTATTGTTATAAAGTAAAGTTTTTCTAACATCTGTCAGTTTGTGGGGTCTTTGAACAAGCACACTGGTTAAGGACAGTGTTAAATGTTACCCCACTGGTGCACATAAGGTGCAATCAACCAGCCCAGACAGAAGAGTGTACAGCAGCATTTTGTATCAATCCCATGTGGGCAGATCCTATGGATGTATGGAAAATGTGCACTTGTGTGACCAGCTTACATCTCATGTACTACCACAACATAGGAACATTTTACATATTATAATAAGACTACTACTGGCATTTTACCATAAAAAATCCTTAAAGGGAGCATAAATTGTCCACAGCAGTGCTGCTCCACCCAAATTTTTATGGATTACTCCCAGCAAACTCCAGTAGCAAGGACTAAAGGATAGTAGGAGCATTAGTCAAGCAATAGCAAGACTGGATCCTTAAAGCACATCACTAACTACGCATACACTATTATTTGCCTTGCTCTGTTATTTTGCCTCTTTTTAGCCTTTAGATAGGGAGTCATTTACCATGGCAGCTAAAGGCCAGTGCTCTTTGACCCTGTAATTATATTGTAATTATTACATCTTCGTACTTATCTTTCTATTCAGGTCATGGATTTCATATTCATATTCCAGTCTCTCATTTAAAAAAACCATCTGGTTGCTAGGGTAAATTGGACCCCAGCAACCCGATATCTGCCAAAAAGTCCAAACTGTAGAGCTGGCATACAAAAAAGTAAATGATTTCACTTTAGATTAACTCATTTTGGTGATTGCTGCATTGGGTAGATGTCACATTGGAAAGGTTCTCCATTCACAGTAACTACTTGGTAAAGCTAAAACATGCAAATAAAGCCCTCCAAAAACAGAAGGTATTTACTTGCCTCATGCCATATACATAACACTGCTTTAATGCCACGAATAAAAGGTTAATTCTCGCACAAGATATTATGGGCGGAGACATGCAAATTACTTCATTGTGTCCCTTTGGCCAATTATGCATTCAAAACGGCAGTTTTTATACAGATGTATTGTTATAGTTCAGATCCATATATCCAAACTTGCAGACAGCCTGTTTCTATAAAACCAGCAGTTTTGGCTGCATTGTTGGCCAAAAGGACATAAAGGAGTGATTTGCATGTCCCCGCCCATAATGGCTCTTTAAAGAGTTAAAGGAACAGTAACACCAAAAAATGTGTTCTTAAGCAATAAAAATATAATGTAGTGTTTTCCCTGCACTGATAAAACTGGTGTGTTTGTTTCACAATCTCTACTATCGTTTATATTAACAAGCCGCTCAGTAGCCATCGGGGGAGCCATTCAAAGCACAGGTTTCATAGCAGATAACGGATGCCCTCTGCAGAATCCCATTGTATGCATTAACTAAGCTTATCTGTTATCTGCAGTGTATCCTGTGCCTTTGACTTTTTTAGCTTGAATATATTTTTTATAGAGCAAACACAACTTTAATCAATACATAGCAACAGTACATTATATTTTAATAACTTTAACGGTCAGTCCACACAAAGTTATTCGCGGAGATTAGTCGGGCCAGCAACAAGTTGCCTCTTCTTTTGGCCACTAATCTCCCCAAACCAATTCCCCTTGTCTTGTGCCAGCTAAAATGAAAATCACCTGTGGCAATTCACACGCGGTGCTTCGTTTTCTAAAATCGCCCGAAGTTTCCTCATGAGGCAATTTGTAGCATTATGGCATAGTTATGTATATGGCACAAGGCAAGTAAATACCTTCTGTTTTCAGGATGTTACATGTCTTGCACACGAAGGGCTTTTTGGCTCCTCTAAGCCAGTCTCACCCTAACCAGGCTAGGTTCTCTGCTTGCCTAAGCTAAGAAATTCTACAATTCTACACTATACTTTTGCCACCAGAGGGCCACTGTTTCATTAAAGTCTATGAATGAAAAATTGATAGACTGCTCTCATGAGGCACAGAACAGCAGATGCCAGTGCCATTTAGAAAGGCTTCACTGTCAATATTATTTTAAATCAGCATGCACATTAAACCAAATTCTTGTGCACCTGTTCCATAGGGAGTGTTAATAGATAATATGATGTTTAAAGGTATTGGGCACATATTCTTAGAGGTGTTAGCTCTCCATTAAGGCCTTACTTACTTAATTATAGCTTTTGTGCCAGTTAAAACAATTTGCAGACCTTAATATCTTTGTAGGTGTAAAGCAATTAACGTCATTCCGTGCATAATGTGCTGCCAGATTTAATCTCATTTGCATGGAACAGCTGTTGGTAAACCAGAAGCAGCCATTCATTAAACCTAAACTGGCAGATTTTATAGAGAATCTTTAGCTTAAATTGTTGCAAACCACCTGCCTGCTATTGACTTGGCACATCAAGTGCAAGATACAGTATAGGAGAGATTTCATAATCGGTGCAGGAGAAACAGCCACCATCCATATTCTGGACAGGTGCTTCCATAGTGTATGGCTTGGTCTAAAGTAAAACCAACAGCCCACAAGACAAGAAAACACACAGTAACGTAGCAATCCAAAGAATTGTTTTTACTTTTTTTTTTTATTGATTTTCCAAATATAAATGCATAATGTTTAAGGACAAAGTGTCACTGACAAAAATGCATATATGAAGAAATACACTATATATTAATGTCTTATATCAATACTATATACATCAAACAGAAATCGTTAAGGAATACCTTTCCCGATTTATATGCATTTTTCTGAAAAGCTATAATAAAGCACAAGGTTAAATAAGTAATATTGTTAATAGACACTTTAATTAAAACGTCTACATTAATATGCCTGATTAGCTGTATCATTTTCAAGTTTCACTTTTTTTCCTTAGTTTGCTAGCAAACTGTAAACTTTTTGGTAGGGATGCACCGAACCCCCAAATCCTTCCTGAAAGATTCGGCCGAATACCGAACTGAATCCATATGCAAATTAGGGGTGGGAAGGAGAAAACATTTTTTACTTCCTTGTTTTGTGCCAAAAAGTCATGTGATTGGCCTCCCTGGCCCTAATGAAACTAAGGGGCAGATTTATCAAGGGTCTAATATTAAATTCAAAAAGATTTTTGGTGTCAAAATTCATTCATTCGAATTTTAATCCCCCTATTAGCAATTTCCACACAGGGGTAGAGTGTGCACCTGTTGCTCAGTCAGACAGGGGTCCCCAACCATCAGGCCTAGCCTAGCCCGCAATTAACAAGGTGCGCCAATATGGACCCCGGTGCGCCAGGATTAGACGCCGTTGCATGGAATTGGATGCTGATCCCCTCCGTCAACCCTCACGGCCCACCTCAACCCCCGAAGCCCCCACCCCCCGTTCCTTGAAAAATGTTTTGCCTCTAAACCGGTCCCCGAACCAAAAAAGGTTGGGGACCCCTGGCATATAAGACCCCTGCTCAGGGTCAGAACAATCTGCAATAAGTCCAAAGGCGATAAACTTACACACTAAATATTGCGTTAAATAGTTTAACTAGGGGGTGGAGCGTCATGAGGAGGTGGGAGGGAACATCCAATGGTGAGAGATTACGACATGTTTGCATTTACATATAATTAAATAGAAAACAAGTGCTGTATTTTTCCCACAATCCAATGTTCATATTTGTCTCAAAATCCGAATATTATACATGGATCATGTAAATATCAAATTCAAGTCCATATATAAATAAATAAATATATTCGAATATTCGAATTAAAAGAAATTCACATGAATTCGAAATTTGCTAAATGGGCTTCTAACTGAAAATTAATGTTCAATCTGGCCATTCTCATGAATTGGCAAATGCCATTGATCTTCCTCTTACTTCCAAATTCCAGTTCCAGACCTACCTATACCTTATACATATTCAGAGAGAAGGCTATAGCAGATATTAGAAAATAACTGTAATACAACAGCCTGCATAAACTGCCTGCTGACAAATGGAAGGGTAGTAAGGCTGAAATCAGACTGTGTTTTCTATGGCCATCTTAATTCCAAAAAGGAGGAAAGGTAAGCACAAATACAGAAACATAAAGAAATAACCACCCATTTTCCAAGTTCTTGTAGTGTTAACATAACTTCTATATAAACACATTACATAGTTCAAACATATGTACTGTTTGGCATTGGGTAACTAGAGAACACCTGTGATATTTACTGCTAAAAATGAATAAACCACTTGCCTGAGCCAAGTAAAAGAAATGATGTCAGTGTCTCCAGGTCAGGAAATCAATGTCTTTCCTAAAAAATGCACTTAGATATTCATTTTCAAAATAAACACAGCTACTTTGTAGCTGCAAGAAGATTACAAAAGCAAAACTGAAGACTCGTAAAAATCTTTGCAGAGATTAATAGGAGAATAAACAATATCGGAATAGTTCTAGTGGCATTATACCTGACTGAAATGTACAAGTTAGTCGTGACTTCGCTGTAAATTTCTGATGCAGATTTACTACAGTGCGCTATTGGCTTTTAAGTGGAGTCTATCACCCCATACAGCTACAGCTACAAATGTTAGTGATATCAATGTGTTGTTTCTGATCACAGTAAAAAAGGATGTTATAGACCAGTGATTTCCAACCTTGTGCCTCCAGCTGTTAAGAAACTACAAGTCTCACAATGCATTTGCCTGACTGTGGCTGTCAGACTCCTTCATTGCATTGTGGGACTTGTAGTTCCTTAACAGCTGGAGGCACAAGGTTGAAAATCACTGTTATAGACATGCTTCCCTACAGCTATCCTGGGCTACAGCTCCAGGAAAAAAATCAGGTGTGTTTTTTCAGAAGTAGCAACTAACCACTAAGTTAAACACTCTTTCAAAATGGCTTCCACGCATTCTGAAAAAAAAAAAAGTTCATAAACCTGGAGAGCATTTTGTCCAAATGTGTGAACTAATAAAGGTGAAAGAAATAGTAAGCTTTCTTTTGTTCATTAATGAAATCTTTCAAGAAACAAATTTACCCACCTGTCTGTAGGTGCAAATAATGATTTCCCGCAAGTGGTAATGCATAGGAGTCATGGTTTCACTAACACTGTCAAGAGCCATGTCAACTTCCTTCTTCATTTTGTGCCCATCTGGCAAAAGCTGGACAATCTTCATCACAACCTACAGAAAGAAACAAATATGCGGATTACATACGAATGAAGACTGATAAAAGATTCATTTTCAGGCATTCCCTTAATAATAACTCCTACAGAGTACCTAGTTGATCCAGAGGAGGATGAAAATAACTGAAACTGGGTTCAATATATATATCACAGGGGATGCATCAAACTGAAGCAGCTCCTAGAACACTTTTCTATATGTATAGAACACTATCACTTTCCACTTATATCTTCCCTACATTTTGGCACAGGTTAAATATTACTCACACAATACACAGCACAGGTATGGGACCTGTTATTCTCAGGACCTGGGGTTTTAATGATAAGGGATCTTTCTGTAATTTGGATCTCCATACCATAAATCTACTAAAACATTGAACAAACCCAATAGGATTATTTTGCCCCGATGTGGATTAATTATAGCTTTGATGGGATAAAGTACTGGTTTATTATTGCAGAGAAAATGGAAATCACATTTATAAATTAGAATTATTTGTTTGAAATAAGTTTTATATCTCAAAGTCTATGGATACATCTAGTGGATACCATACAGGCAAATTAGATAACTTCTAAAGGCATTACCTTAAAGAAGAAAGCTACCAAGGCAGATTATAGGCTATAGATTAGCTGCAAAAGTGCAAGCTAGAACTCTATTTATTCTGGAGAATGCTTTACCACACCTTAGTAAACAGCTCCAGAAGTGCTATCTGGTTGTTTAGGCTACAGCTGCCATATTAGCTTGGTGTGACATCACTTCCTGCTTGAGTCTCTCCATGTTCATTCATTGCTCTGGGCTCAGATTACACCAGAGAGGGACGAAAAGGGAGGGGGAGAGGCAGAGAGGAGCAAACTGAGCCTATGCCATGCTCTGGAGGTTTAAACTGAAAGAAGGAAGTGTGCTACAGAAGCTCATGTGTACACAATAGAAAGAGAAAAATGTGGACAGAGGACTCAAGAGTAGCATTATCTTAAAGGGATACTGTCATGGGAAAACCTTTAGAATTTTGCACTGAAATCATGACTTAGAGCAGCTGGGAAATTGAAAATATGTCGAGCCCCATGTCAGATTTCAAAATGAAATATAAAGAAATTTGTTTGCTCTTTTGAGAAATGGATTTCAGTGCAGAATTCTGCTGGAGAAGCACTATGAACTGATGCATTTTGAAAAAAAATACATTTTTCCTATGACAGTATCCCTTTATGGTTTACTGGTGTATTTATTTAGACTTTTCTGAAAAAGCTTACTTCATTTTCATTCCAACTAACTTATACTTAGATCATAAAAATACCATGCTGGCATACTATTATTTTTGTACATCCATAAAGAATATGACCACTGATATTGTATCTTTCAGTGTAAGACATCAGTCTCCAATTATCCAAAATTTATATTGTCTTGTGGATTAACAAACTGAGTACTTGACTCCCACTTAAAACTGTGGAACTAAATTTATAACGTTCTTACAGAACATATTTATTTGGTTTAATGGTTGTACTGCCCATGTTTTTTCCTGAAAGCTAAAATATTGCACTGCTGTGCCCGTCTTTCCAGTTTTTTTTGCAATCGCACAAATATTTGCAAATGGCTCATGAATGAGACAGGTGTTTACTAGAGTTTGTTATGCGGGAAAATAGTGTTGATGGTAATTTAAATTCACAATTTGCAAAACTGCCTAACTTAAATGCAGAGTCTGTGCAATTTGTGAATTTGCCATGTTTAAAAAAGATATTATAGACATTGCAGTGCAAATAAAAATTTGCAATTCTGTTTGTACATTAAATACGCCACTATACAGCTTCATAAATATAAACATGTGCAGCACAAATATGTTCACTGTGCGAACCATTCTGTGCTGCGTGAATTTTACAAATGAGTCCCAGTGGTCACAGAATATAAAGTTCTGTTTTACAGACACAGGTTTAGATGACGAACTCCAGGCAACCAGAACAGCCTTGGTACGCTGTACTGGAGATGATGTTCAGAACATATACAAAGTACTGAGTATAGCACAGCCTGCCACGAAAGCAAAAACTGAGGTTATGTTTTTTACAAGACTTTAAAAGGACTATTTCAGGCTCAGAGCATATATTATGTAAAGCAGTTCTGGACATTTCCTTCCTAATGCATTTGTAACAGAACCTAAACTCTAAGAAACACAACATTGATTTTAATACTACTGACACGTAGTTAAAAGTGAGGTTCACCTTGGCAGTGAAACAATGATATCCTGATATCATCTGAAACAGGTCTTCTATATATATATATATATATATATATATATATATATATATATATATATATATAAAATTGAGTATTTTTTAGCTACCTGTTGCTAGAATCCTAAACTGGAGGGCAGCAGAAATTCTAACCTGGAGGGCTACCTCCAAGGTACCATCAAAGAAAAACATTTTTAGCCGTTGTGCTTTTGAACGCTGGGTCAGTAGAAGGCAAACAAACTATAAAATATTTCTAAAAACTAAGAGCAGCTAAGTTACTAAAGTAAGCCATGTTAAAATTATTTTAAAGGTGAACTTAGCCTTTGTAAAACATGGAAATAGATATTTGTAGAATCAGAAAAGCACAGACCAAAGTATAATACAGGTATGGGAAAAGTTATCCAGAATGCTTTGGACCTGGGGTCTTCCGGATAACGGATCTTTCTGTTTGGATATTCACACCTTAAAGGAGAAGCAAAGGCTTTGTGCACTTGGGGTGCCAAATGTTAGGCACTCTCAAGTGATTGTAATGACTGACCTAAAACCCCGGGCCAGTGCTCCTATCAGCAGAAAACTGCACAGGCCTGTGGTTATTCCAATGAGCACCACGGAGCGATCCTCTTCCATCTTCTTCATTCTTCAAATTTCCTGGGGCAAATTGCATATTCAGTTGAACAAAATAGCTGAAGTTTTAGTTAAAGTTTGGCTTTTCATTCTACTGCGCACGCACAGCCGTGTGAAGAAAGGAGAAGACGGAAGGCTAATCGCTCCCTGATGCTCACTGGTATAACCCAGGGCCTGTGCAATTTTCTCCTGATAGGAGCATTGTCCCAGGGTTTCAGGTAAGTTAATACTATCACTTGGGGGTGCCTGTTGCATCACCTGGATCAAGTACAAGGTATTGTTTTATTATTCTAGCGAAAAAGGAAATCATTTTCAAAAAGGTGGATTATTTGGTTAAAATGCAGTCTATGGGAGCCGACCTTTCCATAACTCAGAGCTTTCTGGATGATGGAATTCTGGATAACGGATCCCATACGTGTACCATATGCACTGAAACATTGTATAGAGCAGCAGCATTATAATGCTGAGAACACGGATGCCTCAAGTAATTCAAAATCCTGAGAATCTAAGGGTGCAGCTTAGGGAGCCAAATGCACAAAAAAATCAAACAAATTATAATGCTTGAACAATCAGATCAAGCCCCTCAGGCGTGCCATTAGAGAATGTATACATGAAGCACCCTTCATGGTATATTTCTGTGGAAAGAAATGCAGATATTGAGTTTACCTGGAGCAGAAGGATCAGTGGAAAATATGTTTAACTACAAAAATTGTTTACAGGGCATTTTTTTAAAATTAACATAGATAATTGCAAGGGGTTTATAAACTTTAAAAGGATACTAATGCTAAAGTATACATTGTTGTATGATTGAGAGATATTCGGGTCAGCCATCAGTGTCATACAGGGATTATAATCTTTCTGTAACAGCAATTTATATTGCATGCAATGACTTTTAGTAATTTAAAATAAGATGTAATGTTCATTTTTCAATACTCACGTGGATTATCATAAATGGAAAGTATGCAACAGAAATATGCATTTCTGCATTAGTTTAAAAGCACCTAAAATGTTAGAACAAAAATCTTATGGCAGCTAATCTTCTCTTTATATCACCCCAGGACAGCATACTCTCAGTGGAACTGTGCTGTGGGAGACTGTTGAGAGCATAAAGTTACTGAGCACAGAAATCTGATCAAGAGACCTGCATTAACACTGAGCCCACAATATGTCCAGAGTTTAGTTGCCCTTTAACAACAATAAAAAAGAACCATGTGAAATATTCCAGCTACTGATTAGCTACCGATGCGGGTAACTGTAAATCTGAACAGATAAGATTGCTGTGAGTTTGACACTCCAGGTCAAGAGCTATAAAAAGACATAATAAAGATGTTTTACCTCAAACTCTCCCTTGGTGTATTTGGCGTCTGGCACACTTACAATTTCATCCTCAGTAATTTCAGGAATGCTCTGCAATAAACATAAAGAGGTTGGTTGGCAGATTGTTGTTGTTAGATCTATCGTAAGATCAAAGTTCTGAGCTGCACACTTGTGTATACAAATAAGTCCTGAATGATGGTGCAGGTAATGCAGAGAAACACTAGCCAAAATACACCACTGGCGGCCACTGGGAACACACATCAGTCATGTTAAGTGCAAACTTTGGGGTTAATCCCTTTTTGGGTGTATGAAATTTCCTGAGACTTCAAAGGGAACAATACCAATGTATGTAGTTCACATCCATAAGAGTGCAGGACATGCTTGCCCCATTAGGTTCACTATTACACAACAGCAAAGAGAATGTTCTGTTGTCTGCCTTTTTATAGCCACATTGTGATACTTTTCTGCTGTGTTTTACCTGTGTGAGGGCCAAATGTAAACACTGTAAAAAACCAGAGGAAGCAAGCCAGATATGAGAAGTGCAACAGCCAGTCGGGCAGATAGTATGAGACACTAAAATTTTTTTGCATCCACCAGCATATTTACATTATGCCAAATTCGTAGCCCCCCTCTAAGTTCCCTGCCTGCTAGGCTGGTCCACTGAAATACTTCTGATATTTCTCATCCAGGTGTGCTATGTGCCTGGACACGGAACTATAATGGTGCCAATAATTGTATATTTCAATAAATTATAATACATATAAGTATTTAGTTGCGTGTTTATTGCAACCTCAACCCACGGACAGAGTAGCCTTTAAGCCTTTTTTATGTATGCTAAAACGATTAGAACTCACCACAGAAACACTTGCTTTCTTTTCATTCCTATGGGATTTTAAGAAGCATATTTATCAAATAGTGAACTCCATTGTTAAATATGATTCTAAAAATCCCAAAGCAATGTCATTTTACTCTACTGAGCACTTAGAGCAATTCAATTCTTTCCTTGACTGATCTCCATGATCATCAACTTTCAGTAAACACAATTATGTGCATATAGTTATAATTATAGCTAGGGTTGGTTTATTACTGGAATAAGAGAGAAAATATATGTAGCTATGAGCATAGCTTCTAGAAAGCTGTTTAAAAGGCAGTATATTTACCATCATTTTCTGCCATTAAAGGGCTGTTTCTGTAAAGTCTATGGGTAATATGGGTAATTTCCTTTGTATAAGTTTGGAGAAAAAATAAAAGATAACCAACACTGAACTCAAAAATCCATACAGACAAATGCAAAAATTGCTGGTATACTATGTAAAAACCAATCATGGAATGAAGAATTACAAGGAAAGCATATAGTAAATAGAAGTGAAAGCTAACAACGACAAAACAAAACCAGTATTGGTGCATTGGTGATTTTTTTTAAATCATCACTTATCCTAATGTACTTGTTATAACCTATTCTATGGCAGCATCTACTCATAGGAACAAATGCACATATGTAGATCAATTGTATAGAATACTAAAGGTGGCCATACACAGGCCCGATAAAAGCTGTCAACAGACCGAGTCGGCAGCTTATTGGCCCGTGTGTGGGGCCCTCTGACAGGCTTCCTAGATCGATATCTGTCTGAAAGTTGGCCAGATGTCGATCAGATGGGACTAAAAATACTGTTGGATCACAGCCGCATCTGTTCGTTGATGCGGTCCCGCGATCCGACCTCCCATTTACACTTCGTTACAGTCCGTTATCACCCCCCTTAAGGTGGGCATATCGGGGAGAGATCTGCTCGTTTGGCAACACCTTAACTGCACAATTACACAAGCACAAAGCAAACTTAATACAGTTTGCTTTAACTTAGTTTTTTTTTTATCAAATAAGGCACAATTTTTATAAAAGTTAAATGAAAATATCAAACTTACCAATTAAAAAGGCCCTTATCATCATTGTCTCTACTATAGCAAATACTAGAAAAAATACTAAAACTAAAGGCCCCAATACATGGGCCAATAACAGTTGGCGACAGATCAAGTAGGCAGCTTATTGGGACGTGTGTGGGGACATCCGACAGGCTACCTTGATCGATATCTGTCAGGTTAAAAAAATCCTGTGGTCCCGCAATCCGACCAGCTGTATCGCCTCCATTCTGATCCAATTGTTGGGCCCTAGGGTCCACGATCGGATCAGCCCAGTATCCCCCACTTGAATGTGGGCATATCGGGGAGAGATCCACTCGTTTGGTGATATCGCCAAATGAGCGGATCTCCCTGTGTATCGCCAGTTTAAGCTAAAAACTTACATTAAAATGCCAGAGGGTAAGTACAGCGATAACCATAGCAGTAGTTGTCCTTCCTTTGCCGCCATGACAGTTAAATACAAAGGCTGCACTGGAGTCCTCTGCTAACGTGCTTTTCATAGACTGGAGAAGCATGTCAAAATCCTGCAAAACAAAAGACAAACAAGTTCACTGCTTGAACACAAACGGCCTTGTCTGCTGAGAGATCAACTGAAATAATCTACTATAATCTAATAACTGTGAGCTCTTAAGGTCAAGTTTTGTTTTATCTTTTATATCACAGCAAATTTTAAACATCAGCATTAATGCCTGGTACTTACTTGTTCCCTGGGAGCACAGAAGTCTGGAATGGGAATCCTTCTGTACACCAAACCTGGATAGGTGCTTCTGTGTTGGTTGAAAATCTCCTGCATAGTCCGACAGGTCTTGAACATTTTCATTTGCTTCTCTTGTTCAAGGCAGACTTCAAGCCACTTTTGGGAGCTCATGACATGGTTTGATACCGTGGCCTCCAATTTCTAATTGGGAAGGAAACAAAAAGTTAATGACGCATTGTTCTTTAGAGAGATATCTGTATTGGTCTTCTATTTCTATGGTTTGTGATTTGTCAATTATTCAGTATTTTATTCACCAGATTTATGGTGATTATCTAGTTGCTATGGACTAGTTTACTGTTGCAACTGGGCAGTAATTTGAAAAAGTGAAGATGAATAGGAGAAGGCCTGTACATAAAGGTTAGAAATAAAAAGTAACAATAACAATGAAATGGAAGACTTACAAAGCAATGATTTCTGGATATTGGGGTCAGTGACCTCATTTGAAAGCTAGAAAGAAAAATGGTTAAAAAAAACAAGTGAAAACCAGCTAAATGCTTAAGCAAGAAGTGGGCATTAATATGCAGGCTGGGAAACAGCTTTTGAGATGTTGCTACAACTACAGGAATGTGTTGGCCTGGGCACAGACATACAGTACTGATAGAACACACAGACCATTCTTTTATATATGTAAAGTTAAAGTGAAGATGAACTACCCCTTTATTAGTAATACGCATGCTACCCATTACAGGAAGTGGTGCATTGCATAGGTGATTATTACTATAAAATAAGAACTTACTAATAAACTCTGCGTTGTCTAATTTGTTCTATTCAAAATTAGTGATGAGCAATTTTTTTTTGCCATGTATGGGTTCTCAGTGAATTTGTGTGTTTTGCACAACAGCGTCAAAAATCAGCACAGGGTAAGTTTCGCATGCAACAAAAAGGTCTCTCGGAAGACAAAAATGTTACACAGTAAACATAAAATTTTGCAAAAAAGTTACCCATAAATATAATCTATTTTGCTACAAAAAAAAGTCCCCCATAGACGTTTTTGTGTTTCGCAGATTTATTTGGTGATTCTTCTCATAGTTTCATGAATATTTCAGCAAAGCAAAATGGGACAGAATCGCTCATCAATATTTAAAATGTATTGCTGATTGGTTAACACTGCCCACTGGTGCAATTTAGCACCTATTCCAGTAATTTAGCACCTCTGGGTACCATATCCCAAAAAGAAAATTACATTTGTGACATACTATCCCTAAAAATCCAGACATGTAAATGAGCCCTAATGTAAATGCTCATAGACTGCAGAGACAGGATAATGGCACAGTGACCAATCCTCTGCCTTCTGTCCCGTTTATGTGCTGGTTGAGAGGTATATTATCAGCCTATAAGCTCATACTAAAGGCCACCATACACGGGCCGATAAAAGCTGCCGACAGACAGAGTCGGCAGATTATCGGCCCGTGTGTGGGGCCATCCGATGGGCTTCCCCGATTGATATCTGGCCTAAAGTTGGCCAGATCTCGATAGAGCAGGTTAAAAAACCCTGTCAGATTGGATCGTGGGCCCTAAGGCTCAATCAACCCGATATCGCCCACTTCAATGTGGGCATATCGGGGAGAGATCTGCTTGTTTGCCGACATCACCAAACGGGCAGATCTTTGTGTCTATGGCAACCTTAAGTGGATTTCAGGGCAAAGACACATACAGTACTTTGCACACAACATCTTCTACTGTGTGTGTACTTAGATGGCGGGGCAGACAATTTCTTTCACTTTCCATTCAGCATTAACTACATGTCACTGCTCCCCACACATTCCTCCTTTCTCTTCACTGTTTAATTGCGTAACAGGGCATGGGGATGGACATTGGGTCCCCATTCTGGTGCAAACACAAGATTCTAAGGTGATATAATGCTTGCCTTAATAACAGTGTCCACAAAATGGCTCCTGCCTGCTTGTTATAATTATGAATTCCCAGACTGAAGGAAACAAGAATCAAATAATTTATATAGTGTAAATAAGGTCCATTTTGCTTGACTAATGTGATAAAATAGGGGTGACGGGTCCACTTTAACCATTTTTCAGAGAATATGAATGATAACACAAAAACTTTTCTTTCACTCATGGTTAGTGGTTGGCTGAAGCCATTTATTGTCAAACAACTCTGTTTACTCTTTTTTAACTTTTTAAATCATAATCACTACACAAACTACCCAAATGACCCTGATCAAAAGTTTACATACCCAGGTGATTTGGCCTGATAACACAACTTGACACAAAAGGGTTAGAATGGCTATTAGAGGTAACCATGTTCACCTGTGATCTGTTTGCTTGTAATTATTGGGTGTGTATAAAAGGTCAATGACTTGCTGGATTCCTAACAGACCCTTGCATCTTTCAGCCAGTGCTGCACTGATATTTTTTGGATTCTAAGTCATGGGGAAAGCAAAAGAATTGTGAAAGGATCTGCAGGAAAAGGTAGTTGAACTCTATAAAACAGGAAAGGGATATAAGAAAATATCAAAGGAATAGAGAATGCCAATCAGCAGTGTTCAAACTCTAATAAAGAAGTGGAAAATTAGGGGTTTTGTTGAAACCAAACCACTGTCATGTAGACCAACTACAATTTCAGCCACAACTACCAGAAAAAATGTTTGGGATGCAAGGAAAAACCCACAAATAACTTCCGGTGAAATACAAAAAATACTGCAGGAAAATTTGCACTCATCAGCCCAGAAGCTGCGCATGGGACGTATTTGGAGATTCCAACATGACAATGATCCAAAACACAAGGCCAAGTCAACCTGTCATTGGCTACAGCAAAATAAAGTGAAGGTTCTGGAGTGGCCATCTCAGTCTCCTGACCTCAATATCATTGAGCCACTCTGGGGAGACCTCAGGAAGAATGGGCAGCTTTACTGTCTAAGAAGATAAAGAGCCTCATCCACAACTACCACAAAAGACTTCAAGTTGTCATTGATGGTAAAGGGGGCAACACAGAGCATTCATAAAATTGGGTTTGTAAACTTTTGATCAGGATCATTTGGGTAGTTTGTGTAGTGATTATGATTTAAAAAGAGTAATGGTTAAGAAATCATTCATTCTGCCAGGGTGTGTAAACTTATGAGCACAACTGTATAGGCTGATTCCATACCTGTCAGTATGTATACACACACACAAACAGAAGGAAACAATGTACCATTAGCTTTTGATTCCATTTTCAATTGTTGAGTTTTTATTTTTTAACTGTTCCCATCAAGTACACAAAACTTCTTAGTAAACTTAGCTGCCTTTTTATAATAAAATTTGGTAAAACGTGATATATTCTTTCCATAGTGTACAAAGTCCTCTTTATCGATGTATCGCACAATTATAAGTCTTATGATTCATGAAGTGAAAAGAATCAAGTTGCTTGTTGTCTTTGTGTGATACATGCCGCCACCTAGTGGTTACAGAAAGTCACAAATCGAAGGAATTTAGTGGCATATTTACTCACGTTCCCATTTTCTCCTCGTTTAACTTCACCAAAGTTTGCATTAATAAGTCTGGTGTATTTTCGCAGTGATGCTGCATATTTAAAATTATAATAATGGCACTGCAAAGCTAATGAAATTTAAAAAGGAAGAACAAGTAGTGAACCCCCACACACCCTACACCTTTCGTTAAATGAAGTGCTAATGGTGTTGCAATTGATGAATTAAGACTATCTGATGAATCGCTGGCAACAAAGTTAATTAGTGATTCAATAAGTTATAAAGTGCCTGTGCAATTCATATTATGAGGTAAATCACTGTTGAAGAAAATTAATAATGAAGATAATTGATATAAAAGTGCCTGTGCATTCAGTAGAACCAATAAATAAATAGCGCTTATTTAATCATGCCTGAATTGATATAAGTGAAATAAACCAGCTGGATTTAAAATAGATTAAAGTTCCTAGTCACCATACAAATTAAGAGAAAATAATTAATTAGAAGATACAAATTGTGCCTAAGGTGTGAACCAGTGAATTCATTAAGTTAAAAAAAGTAAAAAAAAAACAGCATTTAGGAGAATATGCAGATGAGAAATAAGAAAATTAAAGGTGGAGAAGTCCCATAGAAACTGCTGCCTAATTGTGTTCTAGGCCCTGAGACCCCACACAGTGGAGAAAGGCGAGCACTGAGGACTGTGATCTCGAAAATTACCTTGCTATCTCATATAAGGAGCTATACTTTCCCAAAAAACATTACAAAGCGCCGTGTAGTAAGAGAGTAATGGAGAAGGTTAAATGTGGTTTAAAAATCAATACAAAATAGGAGAACTGTTAAGAACAAAGGTTTGGAGTCTTAATCCGATAAACCAGGTAGGTTTTGCCAACGCGTTTCGCCAAGGCTTTCTCAAGGGAAAACTAGAGTAACACGCTGAGCATTGCGTCTTAAAGGCTTCCAAATTGAAGAAACCATGCAATATCAGCATCTTTTAGGGACGTCATTACGTTTCATCCCAAATGAGCGCGGAAATAACCACTTTCTCATGCGCACCTAGAACAGCATCATTCGATAACGTCATTGCGTTCCATCTGTGGAACGCATAAGTTTGCAATTCTTAATGCGTAGATTCAACTAAACAGCGCATATCAAATTGAGGTTCGGGGCGAGTGTCCAATAGAAATATAGGGAGGTTAATTGCAAACATCTAGGCTAGGGAAACAAGTTTGATCATAAAACACGTATAAGGAGAAGTCACTATTGGAAATTTAAAGGAGACCACATGGATACAGGTGGAAAACTAAAAAATCTAATAAAGAAAAATTGAATTGTATTAGATCATGAAATGATATTGATAAGACACTACCATTAGATAAAGCCATAGAAGAGTAAGTTTTCGTTAATTGCTGTTTTTTTTTAACTTTTTAACTTAAAGGGCACCTATGGGGCTAGAAAAATTCCCCAAACCGAAGGTGCGGGCTGATAGAGCCCGCATTCCGGTTTGGGGTTCTAGAAGTTAAAAAGAAAAAAAATTTCCCCCTGGCTGCGCTGGCTTACTCGCCTGAATTTGTGGCAGCTTTTCATTCGGCTTATGAACATGACGTCACATGCGCATGGGCTGTCATGGCGGCTCGCACTGGGAGCTCCCTCCCAGTGCGAGTAAGCCAGCGCAGGCAGGGGGAATTTTTTTTTTTTTTAACTACTAGAACCCCAAACCGGAATGCGGGCGCTATCAGCCCGCACCTTCGGTTTGGGGATTTTTTTAGCTCCCTAGGTGCCCTTTATTGAATTCACTGGTTCATACAAACACAATTTGTATGTTCTAATGAATTATTTTCTCTTAATTTGTATGGTGAATAGGAACTTTAACCAGTTTATTTTGGTTTATTTCACTTATATCAATTCAGGCATGAAGAAATAAGTGCTAATTATTTATAGGTTCTATTTAAAGTGAACCTGTCACCCCAAAAAAATATTCAAAATCCTATTTTATCACATTAGTCAAGCAAAATGAACATTAATTACACTATATAAATTATTTTAATCTTGTTTTCTTCAGTCTGGAAATTCATAATTCTAGCAAGCAGGCAGGAGCCATTTTGTGTACACTGTTATTAAGACAAGCCTTGCATCATCTCAGAATCTTGTTTGTGCACCAGAATGGGGGAACCGATGTCTATCCCCATGTCCTGGCTACACAATTAAATGGTTAAGAGAACTGGGGGAATGTGTGGGGAGCAGTGACATTTAGGAAGTGCTGAATGGAAAGTGAAAGTAATTATCTGCCCCACCTCTATGCCTAAGGCATAGAGGAGTGTCAGACAATATTTGATTGACAGCTGGGATTTTTAAATGAGCTTAAAACAGCTATGAATGCTTTAATAAAAATTTGAAATTGGATTTCATGTTTAATTTGAAAAGGACTTTTATTATACAGATTTTTGTGTCTGGGTGACGGGTCCACTTTAGTGCACAGGCACTTTTATATCAATTATCTTCATTATTAATTGTCTTCAACAGTGATTTACCTCATAATATAAATTGCACAGGCACTTTATAACTTATTGAATCACTAATGAACTTTGTTGCCAGTGATTGATTGATCAGATAATCTTAATTAATCAATTGCAACACCATTAGCACTTCATTTAATGAAAGAAGGTGTGGGGTGTGTGGGGGTTCACTACTTCTTCTTCCTATTTACCTCCACTTCCTTAAGGGCCCTTACACACAGGCGTTTTTACCTGCGCTCCCCTCCGTTCCGTTTTGCTGCGTTCAGCCGCAGGGGAGCGCAGGTATAGACGCACTCCATTATTTTCAATGGGGCTGTACTCACACGAACGCATGTAGGCGCCAAACGCAGGAAAAATGCAGCATGTTGCGTCTGAATCTGCGTTCGGCGCTTACACGCGTCTCGTGGGTACAACCTCATTGAACAAAATGAGGTGCGTCTAGACCTGCGCTCCCCTGCGGCTGAGCGCAGCCAAACGCAACGCAGGGGAGCGCAGGTCCAAAACGCCCGTGTGTACCGGCCCTTATGGTGATTTATTGTAACATTTAGGTTCTAGTACCTTTTTCTTCTGCAATAAACTGCAAAGCTAATGTTCTGGCATAAATACTTTGTATAATTAAAGAAGAGTTAATGCAATAAATCAGGGCTGGACACACTATTCTGTGTCAACTGCACAATCCAAAGTGGCTTCATCTGTATATGGCAAAAAATTGTAAATGACATATAATCTGCACTTGAGTACCACAACTTTAGTGGCTGAGAAAATATCCGCAAAACAGCTTCGCAAATTGAGAATTTATAGAACTACTATTTCCTTGTACACCTAGCTCATCTGCAAGCCATTTGCAACAATTTGTTCAAAACATGAATTTGCAGAAACCGGAAAGACGGGTAAAACAGTGCAATAGTTCTGCGTTCAGGAAAAAACATGGGCAATACAGCCATTTGTGAATAAATATGTAATGTGAGAATTTTATAAATGACGTCCAGTATCTCTTTAAGCCAAACAGGTGTATCCCTTACTCTGCAAAGCTTTGTCACCAGGTGGCCAGGTATGTAAACTGCTATCATACTATGTCCAGTGAGTATGCATGTGCAGTACTGGATATAGTTATGACATCACTATGGTCAGTTACAGTTAATTCAGTTGGATTGAACAAACTGACATTTCTCATTATAGAAAGATATCGGTGGTGTTTGGTATAGTCTGAGGATCTATATTTGCACAAACGATTCAAACAACTTTTTAAAAAGGAAAATGGCAGAGACAACAGATAAAATCATAAACTCTGACTGTGATGGGATGCTAGAAGAAGAAAAAACTTCAAAGAATCTCCTTGTAGAAGAGGCCGCAGCTGAGGCATATTTCCAGCTTTTAAATGATAAAAAGATCATGTCTTTCCTTCACAAG
>CM044444.1:28140567-28151604 GCA_024363595.1 Xenopus borealis | reverse complement strand
ATCTGTTTAGGCCTGACTCTGCTCTCCCCCCCACCACTACTAGAGAAGCTGGTCTCACGGTTGTTAGAGAGATCAGCCCCATCTAGAATTGCCAATCCAGAGTTCACACTCCCATAAGTATTATCTAAGGCCCCACAGGTTGGGCTTTGTTTAGATAGCAAATAACATATTATTTGACAAACTGAATGGAAATATACAGAATGTTAAGTCAAATTTATAGTTTTTGTCTATAGTTTAACTGGTTCTTAATCTTAAATTCCTGTACATCTGCTGTGATCATATGTATTAATCGGTCAATATTTTCAGTAACGTAACTAGGTGGGGGCTGCAGCTGGCTAAAGCGGGCGTGATCTGCAGGGGTGCGGTCCCTGATCCACTTGCACCCCCTGCTCCCCCAGTAGTTACGCCACAAACATTTTTCACCTGGTATAGAAGACACTTGCTGAGGGTAATAAGCGGTGCCCCTGTAATTTGTATCACAATTCTGTTTTTATTCAGAATTTAAACCCAAAAGAAAACAAAGGTCTAACATTAATTAAACAGTAAAATGGTTAGAAACATAAAATACTGTCAATATACAATATAGATTTAAAAAGTTGTATCCAGAAATACTTGAAGTCAGTATGTATAAATAATAAACATAATAAATAATTAAAAGGTGTGCTAAAACCAGATTGTACAAATATTGATAATGTATTACTTTTATTAACTATTAAAAGATTTAAAAACACTTATTGATCATTTAAAAACTGTCCAGACAGAGCTCAGAACTCATTCAATATAAATTAATAAATTTATAATTCATTGATTTACAATTCATACAAATCAAATTCATTCAATTAAAAAATAATTCCATTTAAAATGTCATGCATGGTCATCCACCTGATCCCCATAAAACTCTTAGTGTGAGAGTGATAGTTCTGCAACAGAAATCCGTATCAACAAACAATTGGATTAGATGTTAATTTAGAAACTACACTAACTTGGTGAATGCAAATTATAGATCCCAATTTTATGGTGCAATCTCCCAACTATTTGTGTATATAGAAAGAAATAAAGTCTTGGGTAAAGGGTTTGTTGGGGCGCCTTCCACCCTCTGTTCACTGCACGCAGACCCTACAAAATAAAACAATCTCCCCAGATCATGCGTTCCAGTCTTCACTTTAGTATACTGATGCGCCTCTCCTCTATGTAAACTCGCTTATCACCAGTTGAGTGATATTCGCAATGTGAACCACGATTGAAAGCTCCTTTCTCTATTCCAAGACGGTGCTAGATGTAATACAAGGCATTTTGGAGATATTATCACCTTACAATGATATTCAGGGTTTGGAAGTACCACAGCACCCTGTATAGCTACTGTGACGCGTTTCGCCCCCGCAGGGCTTTATCAAGCAGATTTTTTTTTCTGTATGTCACAGTATCAATACAGGGTGCTGTGGTACTTCAAAACCCTGAATATCGTTGTAAGGTGACAATGTCTCCAATGAATGACGTATGTGGGATAATAGCATGATATGACATAGTTAATGAGATGTCTTAGTGGTTGCTCTATATTTATTATGGTAGCTTACAAGCCAGGAAAAATTACATTACACAAGTATTGGCACTGATGATAAATAGCCCTATTTTTAAAGTTTCCCATTGGTGTAATCAAGCCTGATAAAAAGACATGAGTTTGCATCAATATAAAATGAATGCCAAAGCATGTCATTGGGACATAGTAAATTGCCGATCTTAGGCTGTCAGGTCCCCTTTAACAAGGGATGCACCAAATCCACTATTTTGGATTCAGCCGAACCCCCGAATCCATTGCGAAAGATTCGTCCGAACACCGAACCAAATCCTAATTTGCATATGCAAATTAGCAAGGGGGAGGGCAAAAGCGTGCCGCGCACTTTGTGTGCAGCAAAAAAAAATTTCACTTCCTTGTTTTGTGACGGAAAGTCACATGATTTGTTGGATTCGGTTCGGCCAGGCACAAGGATTCGGCCAAATCCTGCTGAAAATGGCCGAATCCCGAACCGAATCCTGGATTCGGTGCATCCCTACCTTTAACACAGTGCAGCTGGGACTCATGCATTCAACAAAAAAAGTATTTATTCTTTGTAATGTAGTCACTATTACTGTACCTCTAGTTGCTCTGGTGAAGCTGCAGGCACTGCAATTTGTTGCTCTAAATTATCTGGTTCACGTGGGGTGAATATTTGTTCATTTCCTTCCAGTATGATATCTTCTCGAAGATTTACCCACAGAATGTTGGAAAACTTCCGCTTTGCATCAGTCAGATAACTGAGCACACTACCTGTAGCCTGGTGTAATATACAAGAGCAAATAATTAGATTGCACTCACATACCCCAGCAGAAACATTATTAGCAATAAGGTAATTTTTACAAAGTAATCAACATTTTCCCTCTTTGACTTGTCCCTTCCTGTTATAAAATACAGTGCACAGGTATTGGTCCTGTTATCCAGAATGCTCGGGACCTGAGGTTTTCCAGATAATGGATATTTCCTTAATTTGGATCTTCATAACTTAAGTCCAACATCAGTTAAACATTAAATAAACCCAATAGGCTGGTTTGCTCCCAATAAGAATTACTGTTATCTTGGTTTGAATCAAGTACAAGGTACTGTTTTATTATTACAGAGAAAAAGGAAATCATTTTTATAAATTGGGATTATTTGGATAAAATGGAGTCTATGGAAGACATCCATTCAATAATTTGTAAACCCTGTACTTTGGACTTGCTCATACTTCATCAGAATAGGCTGAATGGCTAATCTCTTTGCATTGTGCTTGCAAATGATGGACAATTCTAGGGATATTTAACTTATATGCCCAGTGAAGTATTTTTACATTACATTTAGCTTATTTGTCTACAAAATGTGCCAAACCTCTCACCTTTGAGTTTGGTTGTGCAGTACCATAAACTGGCATTTTGGGCACTCTTCTAAAATTGGCAACATTCATCTCTTTTAGGGTGCTTAACACATCAGGAGAGAACCGATCATCCAGAACCTGCAACATTGCATAAAATATCTGTTAATATTAACATTCACACCTGAGTGAAAGTCATCATAATACTGTACTCACAAATATTTTCAAATTCCAATTTTTGTAACTGCAGAAGGCACAACTATCTAGCATTTCTTACATGCTACTTAATACTAAGGCTATGAATAAAGTAAAATGCATCGTACAAGCACACTGTGACCACATCTGCATGTTAGATTTCACTCTCACAAGTTGGGCCCTCCCATTATGGACTTCTAACAATAACTAAGGGGTTGCACTCTAAATGCTTAAGGTGACCATACACAGTGAGATCCGCTCATTTGCCGATTGTGTCAAACGAGCAGATCTCTCTCCGATATGCCCACCTTGAGGTGGGCGATATCAGGCTGATCCGATGGTGGGTACTAGGGCCCAACGACTGGACCAGAATGGTGCAAATACAGTGGTCGGATCGCAGGACCGCATCAACGAACAGATGCGGCTGCGATCCAACAGGATTTTTAATTGGGGAAGCCTGTCGGAGGGCCCCACACTCAGTATGTCGACAGCTTTTATCGGCCCGCTTAAGTATATTTAAGTATAATGGAATATTTTAACTAAGCCTTTAGAGTGCTCCCACAACCCCCCTTTTTTATATTGTTTTGTAGCTGGAAGCTGTGACTTAGCTTCTGTGGTTGTAGCACCCAATACTCCCCTTTAAACTAATGGTGGTCCTATGCTTTTAAAAAATGGGTGTCGGTTTGGAAATCTCTCTCTCTTAAAAGCCGCATACTTGCATTTATACTGAACTACTTATGAGACAGGGGTCCAGGGAATGTGCTTTGTTAGTAGCACTTCCATTATACTTAAATATACTTTTACTAAGCCTTTAAAGTGCTCCCACAACCCCCCCCTTTTTTGATATTTTACAAATACACATTTGTAACTATGTGCAACTAATCTAGTGAAGTGAAATTATATAATTTATGTGTTTAGATGCATGTTTATGGATGCTTGCCTAACACTGCTAAAGACACTTGGGTAGTATTGGAAATATGAGGGAGAATCCCGCTACATCCTAATCCCTTGCCAAATGCTATATTTACTTTGCACTAAATAGTAAACTTTTTCTCTCGCTACTGAAGATTGAACAGTCATATTGGTTCTGCTCTGGTGATGTCAGTAATCATCAATATCTCTTTAAAATACACAAAAGCCATGTATATATTGTAAATTATATCCTTATAAATGGTGACTAGTGATGTCATCAGTAAAACTTGTGTATTATTATAAAGTATTATAAATAAAGTGTTGGAAAATATAAGGATATTACAAGTAACTTTGGAGTTCCATGACTTGTATAAAAGCACTCGGCCTTCGCCTCATGCTTTTATATGGTCATGGAACTCCTCGGTGACTTATAATATCCTTATATTTTACAATAGGGGGTACTTTATTCACTATATTCTGCACATGTGCACATATCCAGTGATACTGACCCCTGCTTCTGACATTAACACTAGGCTGTTTCAATGTGTTGCTTCAATAGGCTAAAGATTTTGTGATTCTATAAAACTGTTCTGCCTCCCACGACTGATGGCCATATAATCTGCAGAACGTATTCTTAACCAATGACTAAGTTGAAGGCTTTGTTGAAGGCTCAGGGTGGTGCACCTGGGCCTTTTCCTCTTATGTGGTGAGTTATTACTTTTTTTTGGGGATCTTTGATCTATTTATCCCATATTCTTTATAATTACCATAACCTCTGACCTCCTGCATGCAATGTTTTCTACTACTCTTTACTCCGCTTTATTAAGAATTGATTATGAAAAGTGCAGCAATACTCACTAAAACACGAGTTCCCTTTGTTATGAGTTCTCCTGATAAAGTGAGCTCAGACAGATTGAGGCTCGCTTGCAGTCTGTAAATCCACGGCTGTGTACACATCCACTTGCTGAAACTCATTGCAAAAGCCAAGGGATACTGCAAGCAGGAACACAAGGAAAGTATACCAACATGAGATTTTGAAATCCAGCATACAATTGACTAAAATCGCTTAAATGTCTAAATGATTTTTAGCATGATAGTGGTAACAGTATTGTAAGAACACTGAAATGTGCTAGTAACTAAAAAGCATAAAGATAATGAAAATCCTCAAACAAATTAATGTAAAATTGCTCTGAGCATGTACAACTTACATTACTTTTTTTTTAATCAGAGAATATTATACATTATGGGGCAGATTCATCATCAAAGTTTAAATTTAGAACTTACCACAATGTA
Organism: Xenopus borealis; assembly: GCA_024363595.1. Lineage (NCBI taxonomy): Eukaryota > Metazoa > Chordata > Amphibia > Anura > Pipidae > Xenopus > Xenopus borealis. The sequence continues at coordinate 28,146,322 of CM044444.1, read as the reverse complement.
TTAAATATGATTCTAAAAATTCCATAGGAATGAATAGAAAGTGATTGAGTCTTGTTGTGGAGAGTTCTAATTTCCCATTTTGATAAATATCCCCTATATATGTAGGGTTGACTGGGAACATCACTTCTGGTCCATGGCTACCAGGCACTGATCACTGAACAGATGCATGTGCCCCGGAAGTCAATCTGTTTATAGAAGTAACCCAGCCATGGACAAAAGAACTATAAGTAACCCTGCCAAACATTGCAGCCTTGCAGCTCTCCTTTTTAATAATAGGTAAGGTGGAGATGGCCCAGCCTTGGCAGTCTATATGATGTGCAAGGCCGTCATTAGAAATCACGGGACCCCGCACAACAAAAAATTAGAAATCACGGGACCCCGCACAACAAAATCGTTGGGGCCCCAGGGCCCCGCCCACCCAGGCACCAAAAGCCCCGCACCTGATCCCCACTCCGCATCAAAGTTAAAAGACCAAACATACATCAGCGCTAAAAAAGTAACCCCCCAGGGCTCCCGTATAAGTTAAAAAAAAAATTGGCGCCAGGGCCCCCCATAAAAATTTTTTTTTTTTTTAAAAGCATTGGTGCCAGGGCCCCTCATACAAGATAAAAAAAATTGGGGTCCCAAAAGATATTTAAAAAAAAAAAAAAACATTGGTGCCAGGGCCCCCCCATAAACGTTTTTTAGAAAATTGGTGGTCAGGGCCCCCTGACAAGTTAAAAAAAAAAAAAATTATTGGTGACCAGGGCCCCATACATACACACGCACACAGGTGAGCTCTAATATCCTCAAATATTACAACAATGTTTACATTATTAATACACAAGTTTCAGTGAGTCACATGACTGAAATTATATCACCAAGTGAAGAAATATGAAAAAGTAATACATCCCATGTAGTTTTTTTTAACACATGTGGACATATTGATATTAGATCTATATTCAGACCTTCTAACAAAAAAGGGCAATGTGAGCACAAAAAAAGGAAAGTTGACCTTGAAATAATTTATTTAAAAAAAATGAGTAAATATCCCTTTTTTTTTGTGGGAACATGTACATACACAAAGACACCACAGGCTGTCATGTAATTCTGCAGCTTGCCATGTAGAGGAGGAGATATGGCATCAAAGCATCTGGAGAAGCATGGGTAGTGCTGAATTTTCAATCACTACTAAAAATTCCAGCCTACTGCTTCACATAAATTGTAATAGCTTCCAATTTAATGAAATAATTATTTCATTCAAATCATTCAGAAAATATAAAGTAACCATGAGCCCCCCAAGTAGTCAAGTGTGATTTTTTTTGTCAGCTTACCTGCTCATGAAGGTAATAGTTGAAAGTTATTAAATAAAAATATCGCTCCAAACTATGGAGGGTTCCTTTGAGAAAATATTCTTTGGTTGAGCTTCCCTGTAAAAGAAGAAGGCATTATAATAAGACTGTCAATTAATAATCACTAAGTGGTGAACATTTATAGGATTAACTGCACCTAAACACTTATTTTTAAAGATCTTTTCCCGCATGCATGTGAAACTCTTTAAACAAAAATGTGTCATTGGAAATTTCAAATCTAATCATATACATGGGGAACTCAAACAATTATAATATGAAATTTAAATGGCAGAGCCATTAATGTCAGCACAATATCCTGAACCATCTTTCCACTGTATTTGAAAAAAATATTTTTATAAATAACCTTAGCAATTTTGCAACAACCATGCAGATAAGGTATAAAAGCAGCCAATCAGGTTTTGCTTTAATTTTTACTTTTCATTTTCACTTGTGTAATTTAGCACCTACATATGTAAAAGTGAGAAAATATCTATAAAAATAACTAGGTGCACTTCAGCACCTTTCTATATCTTGGATTCCCAATGATTAAATGGTTTCAGGAGAAACAGATGGCAGCTGCAACACTCTGGTACTGCTTCTAACATTTTGCTCTTTCCTAATGTAGATGATACTGTGTTTAAAAATGTTATTACCAATGTTCACAGTGAATAAACAGCTACTGTGATTTAATTTATAGCAAAGTCCAGAGTAATTTTCCACTGACATCATGTAGAGCTCTCTTTAACCCTTTCACTACCCGCAACACTGTGATCTCCATATGGGCCGTCCCTTTAGACAGAGCTGATATGTGGACGTCCAAAAAGACCACATCATCAGTGTGCAGGCAGCACAGCAAAGATTACAGTAGCACTGGATATAGCAGGTATCCTAAGGTAAGATGACAACTGTAAGTTGTACCTTTGCTGCTCAAGTCAAAACCCTTCATTTCCCTTAAATGAAGGGTTAACGGAATATGCGTCTTTACATGGGGCTTTTGTGAAATTTAACACAAGGCTTGCATTTCTAGGGAAACATTATGTTCCTTGAACTAATGGTGAATTTTAAGAAAAGCAGATTGGGGTATAAACTGTAGATTTTATTTTTTTTATTTTTTTTGAAGCATTGTGAAATCTGTGAATCTCTTTATTTTGTGTTTAAGCGTTCTGATTTCTAAACTTCCTAAACTCACTCATGATGGTAAATTATTGTATAACCACAACATCTAAGATCAAGATTAGGCTGTGGGAATCAACAATTTCCAGTCATACAAATAAGAGCAAACCTTTATCTAGAATGTATAAGCTTCTCCTAGAAGTTAGACACCCAAGTTTTGACTCACAGCGTAGGAATTAGGGTAAGGAGTTAAATACGGAGATCTTTGAGGAGCTGTGGCAAGAGGTTATAAAAACAATTGATAGAACCTCTAAAGCAAGCAAAACTAGGGAAGCCTCATATAAATTACTCGCACGGTGGCATTACACTCCAACCAGAATAAAAAAGATGTACCCAAATAACTCTGATATATGCTGGAGATGTCAGGGAGAAGAAGGGAATCATACACATATATGGTTTTCATGCCCACTGTTACAATCGTATTGGGATAATATTTTAGACGCGATTTGGAAAATAACGAAAATGCGATTTAAGATGGGGAACCCCAGTGAAATAATCTTTAACCTACAATATGATAATGGAACGCTGAAAACGGGGGATATACCTACATTTAATGAGTGGCTTAGAAGAATGGAGGATATATGGCAGATGGAGGAAATGACTATGTTATTACATAATCAGAGTAATAAATACTGGGAAATATGGTCCCCTTGGTTGAATTACATTAAAACTTGAAATACACAAGATGTGCTATATGGTCGACCAGTGTATGGTACCAAATATTTGTTGGGCAGGTCTATTGTTCTAAACATGTACCAAATCTAGCATTTGTTGTTTTTTTTAGCTAAACACAGCACACGGGGAAACTTAAGCTTGATCCTAGCAAGGTAGAGGATTCGATAACCACCACGCACCCATATTATAGGGCGATTATCTATGCACTGGTAATATAATTATCTCAACTAAACATAGAGTAGTTAAAATTTTCCTATTTCAGCTAACTAATCTTTTTTTTTAAAAAGCTTTTCTTTATTGATTTTATAGAACATATCAACCATAACAAAAAGTAGGAAAGAGGGAGAGAGAAAAAGAGAAAAGAGAAAGGAAGTATGAGAAAGAGAAAGATATTTAAAGGGGTGGGCATTCCCTTTATATTATATATTATAATATAGCATATACATCCGATTTAGGAGTCTCCGTCGCCATTGGTTCCTACATCATCTGTACTTATTTGTGTTTCTGTGAGCCACTTGTTCAGCTAACTAATCTAATCAGCTTGAGGATGTTTGGCACAAGATGAACTTGTGCTGAAAAATGGAATATAATGGCCCTTTATATACAGATGCAGCCACTGGGATTTTTGAGTTAAATGCGTCATGACTCAGGTTAATTGAAGAAACAGTGTTATCTAAAGTCATGTTAATTCATTTAATGCATTTAACCTTTTCATTAGCATACCAAAGCACCATTGTTTTCAATGGTGAACTCTTTAATTGGATGGAATGCTGTGACACAATATTCTGTGCTAAGTGGGATAAATGGGATAGATGAGTTAAGTTTTCTGTATCAAATGCACAATCCAAAGTGGCTTCATCTGTATGACTCATATTCCACATCATCTGTTAGAATATGTCTGGAGGCTTGTAGGTCTCACTGCATGTGTGTCACAAAATTAATGGATACTTTCCTATAGTTGTGAGGACTATAAATAATGAGTAGCCAGGAAAGGAAATGGCAACTTTTAGCAAATTTTGCTAAATTTCAAAAACAATCTGCTCTGCAAAAACATTTCAAATAAAAATATATTTTGGATTGTTTGACATGATGTCAATGATTTCCACTGAGGTTTAGTTTAATAACATTTGTAAATAGCAAATGGTGTATGAGATAATGAATGTGGTCAGTGAAATGAGCAAAGGCTAAATAAATGCTTTCCTGTAGCCATGTATTTTTCTTCACTAAGATACCTTTCATATCAAGATAAATATGGCCAATGATTTTTTAACTGGGTTTAAAAATATATGAAACGTTCCCACTACCTGTTGCAAGTAAACATGTAACAACATATTAAAAAAATAGCAAAACTGTATATAATGTAGATTAATTTGAAGTGGGGCTTACTTTAATAAAATAACTAATAGAACACCGGTATGGCTTCTGGTCATGGACTAGATCTTAAAGTCAGTATGACATAAAGTTAAATACATAACACATTCATTGATATACAGATAGAGATTGACTTCCCTAAAAAGTGCTTTCTTGGAATGCATTGCTTCCTGTATGACAGTTTGTATGGGAGACGCATAGCCTGATCTCAGGATCTCTAAGACTGCTCATCAGAAAGTCAGCCAATGTTAAATGCACCTTCCTGACACTGTTTACATCAAGTCTGTCCTGTTTATACATTGTACACAGATTGTTATGAATCAGAACAAGACAGTTTCCTTCCTTTTATAGACAAATAGCCCCCACCACTGCAAGCTAACCATGTTGTGTATGCAATGTGGTTATAGTTTGAGTAGGTGGAAAACACCTGCAATGAGAATGACTGCATTACATATAGCAAATTTGCCAAGCAGAAACAATCTGGCAGTATCAATAGTAATGTTTACTGACTATGTTTTAACTAGCTATTAAGCTAGCTTTCATCTCTGCTGCTGTACGTAAGCCCTACATTACATATTGAGTGGAACAGTGCAGTACAGCTAGTTGAGGATATCATGTAAGAGATGGCTAAAGTGAACTATTTAACTAGCTTTCAATTAGGATTGGCACATGTTTATTATTGAAACCAATACTAATGACTAATAGATTTCAGGGAGAAGTTGCTAGAACAGTGAGTAACATTAAAATAACAATAAGTGCAGTTTTTTTATATTGTTTATTATGTTTGTTCTCTAATGCTCAGGATAAATTAGCCGTTAATCACTGAAAACAATATTCCTGTGTCTATAGAAATATGTCAAATCAACTGGACTTGCTGTGTTTTTTCCTTGAAGATGTTTCACCAGTCATCATACTGGCTTTCTCAATTCAGAATTACGTTATTCTGAATTGAGAAAGTGAGTTGGATGACTGGTAAAATGTCTTCATGGAAAAACAAAGCCTGGTTGATTTGACTTATTTTCAGATATACCACGACCTGGAATTTTCAGAAACTAATATTCCTGTGAGCTGGTTGTGGTCTAATACTGGCAGTCCCTGAACAATGTTTTTTACAATTCTCCATAAAAAAATAACATTTAATGCAGTGTACCTGAATTTGGTAGCCTTCTCCAATGCCTTCCAGCTTCTTCTTACACTCATATATA
>CM044444.1:28120052-28131428 GCA_024363595.1 Xenopus borealis | reverse complement strand
TATCTTAACTCATTTAATGCATTTAACCTTTTCATTAGCATACCAAAGCACCATTGTTCAGATTGATGAACACTTTAATTAGATGGGATGCTGTGACGCAATTTTCTGTGTTAAATGAGACAAGTGTGAAGTCTGAGTTTAGTTATTCTGTGTCAAACACACAATCCAAAGTGGCTTCATCTGTAATTACAAGGGCATCAAGGAATGAGAATCCTAAATATTACTCCAGCAGGCCTTCATTTGGACCCCCACATGCTTTGCTGTGGACTTCCAGATTTCTATTGGTGGGTTAGCCCTCCAGTTTTGAGAACCAATATATTCAATATTTATAAAAATGGTGAAATGTTAAAAAAAAAAAATGGGGATAAATACCCAATTTATATTCAAGAGTTCATTAGAGAAGTCCAGTCAGAAAAATCTGTTCAGCAGCTAGGAAAGCAATTTATCGTATTGTGGTAAAGAAGCCAGTCAGAAAAATATTGATTATCTGAGTTGAGCTGGTGTTATGCCTTTATTTTGAATATTTCCTTTAATACTGTTACTGAATATACAGTGTATCAGTCAAATATTCTCCATTGTTTGCTGTGCTTAAACTCTGTCTTTTCAGTGTGACCAAAAGAAATATTTTGGAAGATCAGCTAACTTTTAGTTAGTGCCATGACATTGCACTAGGTACTTTCATGCTTCTGTATCAAGTATTTGGCATAACGAATGTGCATTTAAAATAGGGATGCACCAAATCCACTATTTTGGATTTGGCTGAACCCCCGAATCCTTAGAGAAAGATTCGGCTAAATACCGAACCAAATCCATCATATGCAAATTAGGGGTGGGAAGGGGAAAACATTTTTTACTTCCTTGTTTTGTGACATGAAGTCATGCAATTTCCCTCCCGCCCTTAATTTGCATATGCAAATTAGAGTTTGGATTCAGTTCGGCTGGCCAGAATCCTGCTGAAAAAGGCTGAATCCTGCATCTGGTGCATCCCTAATTTAAAACAAACATCTAAGCCTGACCAGTATATTTCTTCAGCCCAAATCCTATATGCGAGTCTCTTTTTGACAGTGAACCCACCAACCCCCCAGTTAATTGTACCCCTCATGCAGGTAAATTAACCCACACACTACCTGCAATACTCCTGCACTATAAGTGTCCTGAGTGTACCCAATCAACTGCAAGATTTAGCGTTGACATTAGGGTGCAAATGTGGGTAAAATAAAATATTATTTATGATAATTGCATCTGTCCATGCACCAGAATGAAACAGTTACTGTATTACTCTACTCACATGGCTAATTTACAAATGCCTTACCTGTATGCTGGTAGTAAGAATACAGGCCTGTTATACACCTCCTCTGTGACATGGATATCTTCTTCACATTGGATTTTAATGGAATGGGGATCATCTTTAAAATGTTCAATATCATTGTATACATAGTAGCTGTTTCCACTGAGCTGGGCAAAGTCATGTAGCTAAGATGGAATATATACATCATTAACATTTTATTTAAGCAGATAATTCATTAACTATGCCAGCAAAAATATTGTTTCATGTCAATGTTATTAAATGTAGTTAAAAGGGAAAACACATTAAAAGATAAGAAGATATGTATTTTTCCAGGAAAGGTGGCAACCCCCATAATATTTAACATAACATTTACTTTATGTTATATAGATATTTGAAGATCTTCCATGGTTTTTAATATCTTTATAAATAACAGTTGAAATGTACTTTATGACAGACATAAAAGAAGTATATTGGTTTTTGACACATGTAAATGCCCAGTGGCTGACTATATTTAAAGTATTAAATAGGCAAGTTGCATTCCAAAATGAATCATCCATTCTTGCATAATTCCCTTCCCAAATCTCAAATTGTTACCTGCTATAAATTGTTGAAGAGGTCTCATGTCATACATACTGATGAATAACAATGTAAACAAAATGCAATCAACTTTTCCATGCCTATTGGCATGTTGTCTTGATATTCAAATATTTCCTTGATGCAAATGTCCCCTTCAACTTAATTAATTAATTAATTAATTAGGGCTATGTGAGGGTATAGATGGCCATACACGGTGAGATCCGCTCGTTTGGCGAGCAGATCTCTCACTAATATGCCCACCTTGAGCAATATTGGGCCGTAGGGTCCAACGATCGTATCACAATGGAGGAGGTATGGGCAAGTCACATTAAAGAAAGGATGTAGCTGTGATCCGACAGGATTTTTAGTCCCGCCGGATCGACATTCAGCCAGATGTTGATCGGGTAAGTTCGTCGGAAGGGCCCCACGCACGGGTCGTTAAGCTGCCGACTCAGTCTTTACCTTTAGTGTATGACCAAAGACCTCATTTAGATTTACAGTAACTTCTTTAACTTAGTTAGTCAATAGCCTAACAGCTCCGCACAAACATTACAGAGCTGTGATGTGTACATGCCAACTCTGATGCTCTGCCGATGCATTGGACAAATGTCATGCTCATAGAATTATGAGGTTTCCAAAAAAAATTGCTCTTACTGATATTTACTGTTTCCTTGTCCAGGATAGTCTTACCTTCTGCCATGGCCATGGCCTTTTGTAATGGTGAGACAGTAATTATACCCTTCCACCTTTTTAAAAGATTTTATATAGCTTTCTCAGCATTTTATCTTCCTTGTATTTCAGCTTTCCCTATATATAGTGGGACATTAAATATACAAGAGACTTGTGAAGTCATGATCTCCTCTACCTCTTTCCGGATGGTAAGTTCAAGATTTTCTGCACACTGGCCTTTCTCCAAATCATGCAAGTTTTCATGCAAATTATCCTTGTGTCTGGGAGTGTAAGGCACAAAGTCATCCTCCAACCGCAAGAACAGTACAGGTTCCTCACGTACACAGAAGAAGACACATTCCTGTATAAAAGATAACACAATAGCATATGGAATGATGATTTATTTAATAAAAATTTATTATAAAGAGTGGTATCTTAATTCATTTGTTGGCCTCAATGAGATATTTCAGAAAAGATGTTATTGCAGCAGGTCTTCAGAGCACAGCTGGCAACTAGACAACTGATAGTAATTACTTTGCTAGCCTTAAATAGTTTGATTGCTATCTTCAAGTGCAACATCTCTGCACGCTACGTTAGTACACACTACTGAACCTCAGCAGTGCAGCGAACCATTTTCAGAGTGGTAAATGCTGAGCCTGTAAAGTATTTGTAATAAAGATAAGACTTTGCACAGTTCTAATGTGTAGCAGCATTTCCTTTTTTCTCCTTTCTGACACCCTTCCTCTTTTGTTATTATTATATGGCTTGCGAGCAACATATTGACCACCAACCCCTTGGATGTTGCTCCCAGTGGCCTCAAAGCAAGTGTTTATTTTCAAATTCCAGGCTTGGAGGAAAGTTTCAATTGCATAAAAACCAGGTGCACTGCCAAGTAGAGCCTCCTGTAGGCTAGCAGTCCAAATAGGAACTAGCAATGAGCCAATCAAAGCCTTCATTTGGCATCCCCATGTACTATTTTTCATGCTCGTGTTGCTCTCCATCTCTTTTTAAATTTAAAGTTTGGGGACATGGGCCATTTTAATCAATAGATATGAGATTAAAGCTCACCCCAGAAAAACGTGTCCACTTTCTAGTCATTCCTATTGGATTTTTCGAAGCATATTTATTAAATGGTGAACTTTTAACATTCACCCATTGATAAATAAGCTTCTACAAATCCCAGAGGAATGAATAGAAAGTGAGTTTTTCTGAGCTGAGCTCTAAATTTTCCTAAAAATGCCCCTTAGCTTGAGACACATGTTATATGTTGTCATTTCATGTTAAAACCCTGGCAGTTTTTAGGGATCAATAATTTTAATAAAATTGGTACTTTGGAAAGATTAGCACCTGAATAGCCGTGGTGCTAAAAACAAGGACTATGTGAGGAACAGTTCAAAACATCTGACATTATGTTATACTATGCATAGTATAATTATACAATGTATAACCTTAAATCTGCATTATCACTTTAAATTTGCTTTAAAAATAACCAAAAATATTTTTCCACTGCATTCCATTACCTTATGGCCATCATTCTGAAGCTTTTGCAGCACTTGTTTGAAGCCATTTAAGCTGGGCTGGCCCATTCCATAAACTTCATATCCTCCTCTAGCTTGGCGAAAGTTTGGTGCCCCACAACTACTAGTAGTCTTTAACACATCCAACTTGCTGTATACGTCATGTACCATAAAGTATTTACCCTGAAAGGGAAAAATCAAACACTTGTTTTGTTTCTTTAGATATATTTCCATTAGCCTGTTACTCACACTTAATATTAAATCTTTGGCAAAAAAGGGTTTTGAACAAGGTTTCTTTTCTCCAGGGAATCCTTCCTTGTCTAAAAAATCTACTAATCAATTTGAGCAATGGTATGTCCCTTCTCTAACATTCCATCATACTTAGAGTGCATGGCTGATTATGAATTTGAATCACAGAGACTGGGGTAAAGACAATGAAATATCAAAATGTGGTTAATAAAAACTTGTGAACGAATATCACATTCCCAGTGATACTCTGCAATGTGAATCTCCATTTGACACCTGAAGCAATAAGCTTCTGTTCTGTAAACCACTTAATGGCTGTGGTCTATGGTAACCACAGTGGGAACAAAACAAAAATGAGTACACAAGAGTGACATTCCCTTAGGCACAACATGTACTTATTTTCTATTGACATCTACTAAAGTAACAAGAGCTCATATATGTACCATGATTTATAGCTCATGTTACTTATATATAACTTTATAAGTTGTTACTGTATATGTGCTATACAAACAGAAAAAAATGCAAAGGTCTGTGTAAGGCCAAGGGCACACAGTTAGCTGTTTTTAGCAATCCGAAAAGTATCCATATACAAGTCAAAAGCCTCCAATTGGACTGCCCTAGTCCTTACCTGTACAAGATAGTGTTCTGGCATTGTCTCAGAAATTCTTCCAACTGAATAATTAGCTTTGAGCAGATCATCATGAATCTGAAACTCTTCTTTGCAATTATACCTGTAAATGGTTGCAAAAATAGTGTATTAGCTTGTGTATGGAATCTACAGTAGATTTTAATTAATGTGAAGAAACGGCTGGATGAAGTGGTTTGCAGTCATGTCAAATAAAATAACGAAACACTATTTATTAAAAGAAGTCCCTTCAATTAAAATAACAAAACATTCTACATTAAAAGAAGTCCCTTCAATTAAAATAACTAAACATTCTACATTAAAACAGCATTTAGATTCGAAGTACAGCCCACTTTAGCTCCTGTTTCTATTAATATTTGTATGTAAAATATTTGTTGGATGTAAACCCCACCTATTGTACAGACCTGTGGAAATCTGTTACAGATTTATAAATACTTTTTAATAACATTATGGGGCAGATTTACAAAATTCACGTGAATAATTCGATTGAATTCGATCGAATTCCGATCGTACGATTCTATCGAATATGCAAATTTGGCCACTTCGATCATCGAATATGCAAAATTCGATCGTATCGAATAGATCGAATGATCGAATATTTGATCATTCGACCATTCAATGATCGAAGTACTTCAACTTTAAAATTTTATTCGACTGCCCACTTCGCCAGATTGAACCTACCGAATAGCAATAGAAGCCTATGGGAGTCCCCCTATAGGCTTTTTTTTCTATCACCTGGTTGAATACCATTGGTACGATCGAACGCCTCGATCGTTCGAAACATACAAATTTTTCGAACAATCGAAGGAAATTTCACGATTTTTTTTTTTTTCGCTATTTGAAGGTACGCACTCACAATAAGACACCATCACTTCAGAGTTTTTGGATAAGGTTAAAAAATATGAGCAACCAATAACAAGAATAAATTCAAACATGCTAATAAATAGTGGGTCAGTATTAATTCAGTTAGAAAAAGGTTTATTGCATGAAAACTCATGGACGATATTCAATTTGCGATGTAATTTAATTCAGAAAAACATATCTCACGGTTTATCCAGCCCAGGTGTTTTTTGTCTACCTTAGGCATTTCAGGTGGATAATTAAAAAAAAGGCTGAAGCCACAATGGAGAGCTCTGTATGTGAGCCAAATTGGATTGCAGGATAATGATCTGCAGGTTACCCTTCAAGCCCCTGCCCAATCTAACCACAATTAACATCTCACCACTGCACTGTTGGCAGGAGAACTTTGCATTTTTGCTGTCATACACATAGTAAAATCCTGATGTACTTAATATGTTGCTAAATGTGGACAATAACGTGCTCTGATAAATGTAGGACTTATTTTAGGATTATTCAACATTTTAGATGTATACCCACATTATTAGTACAAGCTTAGTAGAGCTTTTTCCATTTTCCACTGGCCTTTCATGTCCTCTCTATAAAATGCTTCAATGGACCTAGAATGGCTGTTGCAGTGCTCAATTTAATAACTCCTTAACAATAAATTCTAAAGTATAATAGGAAATGTTTGGCTCGGAAACAGAATCAAAACGACAAACCTGGGATGGCATAGGATTTATTTTATAATCATATATCATCAACAACCTCAGCGCTGTTATTATATTAAAAATCCAATACCTGCATGTTTCCTTCAATACCATAAAGTGATAGTACAGTCACACAAGAGCATTAAATACTCACGTGATTACTACAGGTGCCACCTTATTGGTGATTATAGACTTTGCCTTGTTGTGGATGCCAACATTCTGAAATGACTGTGTGCTCAGGGAATTGCGATCTTCAGCATTTGAACTTCTGCTGCCGTTACCCTGGCCATTTTCACTCGAGGGCACTGTTGAGGGAGCCTGCTGAGCTGCACTGGCAGTTGTACCCATACTCCACAAGCGCCTTCATCAAGAAACAATACATGCAATAACAATAAGAGGGAAAGGGAGGATGAGTGCATATCATTTACATGACAGATACATTAGAAACATCACTTTTACCAAAGCAGAAAGTATACATTTGCCTGAACCTCAGGCATTATTCACATAATACACAGCAAAGAGGCTAAATATAAAATGACTGCACAAGGAATGTGAAGGCCAGTGTAAGTTTGCAGGATGAAGGTATTAAATTGAGGATAAGATGTCAGATAGGAACCCCTGGCAGGAAGCATCAGTTCTAGATTTCAGTTTCACATGCTGTAGTACAGATGTTTCTTCTGTTGTGTATAGGCCTGCACTCTGATCTGAAGTCTATTCCGAGTGCTAAACAGATTTCAGATCAGAGTGTAAAGCTATACACTACACTAAAACCCATACTACAGTGAGTGAAGTCTGTTTCATGCTCAACTCTTGTTATTTTAATGGTTGTTATGGTTTACTGACAAAGGAGACAGTTCAAGGCAGATTAACAAGGGTCTTATCTGAGAAAGAAACTACATGGGCAGAAACTGCATTTATAAACTTAATATCAATATTCTAAGAGCTTCTTACTTCCAGTACAGGTAAGGGACCTATTCTCCAGAATCATCGGGACCTGGTGCTTGCCTGATAACGGGTCTTTCTGTAATTTGGATCTTCTCAAGACTACTAGATCATATAAACATTAAATAAACTCAATAGGCTTTTACTTCCAATAAGGATTCATTATATCTTCGCAGTTGATCAATGACAAGTTACTGTTTTATTATTACAGAAAAAAAGGAAATCATTTTTAAACATTTGGATTATATCATTATAATGGAGTCTATGGGAGATGGCCTTTCCGTAATTCTGAACTTTCTGGATAAAGGGTTTCCAGAACGGGTCCCATACCTGTACAGATTTTATATTTCATCCATACAGGGAAGTATGCTCCTTTTTGTAAAATATAAAGATACCGTATTAGAATTTACCAAAGAATTCCTTGATCATATAATTTTAAAAAACTACAGGCAATAATATGCTTTTCTTGAAGTCATATTATGTACTGATATGAGCATAGGAGAATCCTGTATTTTACATCTGCCAGAGATTAGGCTTTATGTACAGGATTTCCTTATGTATGCTGAACCCACCTACAGGCATGGGGCCCATTATTTGGAAATCCTTTATCCAGAAAGATCTGAATTACAGAAAGGACACCTCCTGTAGACTCTATTGTAATCAAATAATCCAATTGTTTTTAAAAGGATTTCCTTTTTCTCTGTAATAAAAACAGTATCTTGTACTTCCTCCAAACTGAGATATACTTAATCCTTATTGGAAGCAGAAACAGCCTATTGGGTTTATTTCATTTTTAAATTTAGATTTTCTAGCAGATTTATGAAGATCCAAATTACGGAAAGATCCATTATCCAGGAAAGCCCCAGGTCCCGAGCATTCTGAATAACAGGTCCCATATCTTACTAATATTTCTGCTCTATCCACATCATTCACAAATGAAGGGTGTATGAGTGAACATCCATTTAATACCTGTGTGATGTCCATATTTGCACTGATAAGTGTTGAGCAAGATTTATTAATAAGTGCAAGAACTGCGCCTATCCTTTGCATCTAGCTTGAAGTAAGGCTGCAATTCTTGGAAAAATGTTGGATTGTTGATATCAAACACAGACAATTGCAATTTTTGCAATTGGAAAACAAGGTCATATACCCCTGTTTCATTCTAAGGGGTCTGTTTACTAAAGTGCGGTAAAAATTTGCACACAAAACAGACAAATTGAACTCATAATATGTTTTTGCGAGTTTATTAACCTGCGGTAAATATACATTTGCACATTTTCTTGCACAAAAATATGTGCTCGCCAGTTAAAAGCTACGTACACATTAACACCTGGTTCGCTAAACAGCAAAATGTGTGAACGACAAAATTAACGGCAGAATATTCACAACATTTTACCGCCATCTATACAGTGGCGTTAAAGGGCACCTATTGGGGTAAAATGATACCCCCAACCAAAAGTGCGGGCTGATAGAGCCCGCATTCCGGTTGGGGGTTTCACTGTTTTTTTTTTTTAAAAATCTGCCCCTCGCAAGCGCTAGCGGCCCCGCTCCGGGAGGGAGCTCCCGGAGCGAGCAGCCGTATCTCCATAGTTGCGCGTCTTAATGACGTCACGCGCATGTGCAGAATGAAAAGCTGCCAGAATTGAGGCCGCTTTTTCATTCTGCACATGCGCGCCTATGGAGAGACGGCTTCTCGCTCCGGGAGCTCCCTCCGCTAGCGCTTGCGAGGGGCAGATTTTTTTTTAAAAAAAAAGTGAAACCCCCAACCGGAATGCAGGCTCTATCAGCCCGCACTTTTGGTTGGGGGTATCATTTTACCCCAATAGGTGCCCTTTAACTTGTTTTTTGGCCAGAAAATTCTCAATGGGAGTTTAATTCTCATTAAACTGTGCATTTAAATGATACAAAGAGATAACTGGTATGATTTCTTGTTCATAGGATTCTATTGACTGTGACTGTATAAATGAAGTATGGGTTTATATGATGCATACATGTTTGATTGGTGTTACTCTGGTAATGTTGTTGGATGGTATAATCATCAGTCAATAAAGTTTATGAGTTTTGAAGATGCATTTCTGACCATAAATGTCACAGTAAAAATTGCCATAATTAACGCCATAAAAGAAGACTAATGTATAGCATAAATATTTGCAAACGTAATTTGTCGCCATAAAATTAGCAACTTGCTAAAATTACCGCTAATGTAAGCTGTTTCGCTAACGTAGTTACCGCAAGCGATCAATGCTTAGTAAACTTAGTTGCTGCGAATATTCTGGCAAAAAAATATTCTGAGCAATAACATGCGGAAACTTAAAGTCAAAATTACTGCACTTTAGTAAACGGACCCCTATGTATGCCTGGTAAAACATGAGAAATCTGGGCAGGGGGTCAGTCACATTTTTTGTCATCAATGTGTTTATTCATTTCAACAAACAGAAGTCATGACAATAACGAGATAACCTCATGAATATGTGTCCTCCAGTGGCCAAAACATCATGAAAAATAATGGAACGTACAGTATACTGAGCTTTACTCAGGGCTACCTTTGCCCACATGCTTATTGTATTTTTACATCTCTTGGGGTTCCCGTGTTCCCCCTGATGGTGGCCATGTATTCTCTTAGCTGCCAGACATTGATGTGCAAATTAAGTAAAATAATTGCCATTAAACATTTATGGCAATGACCCATACACCAAAGTTGAATAAGCCCAGGTTTTCAACTACTACAGCACGCAATGTGATGCTATTTTATAAGAGATGTAGCTCAGTCCATGAGGTTTTCCTGTTCAGTGACAAACATCCTCACTTAGAAGTGATTAGTTGCTAAAGACAACAGATGTCAGATTAGACACTACTTGAAGTAGAGCGAGACATGAAAGTATATAAAAATTTGCACATTTCCTGAACAGAGAGAATGTCTACATTATTACAGAAAATTAAATAATGAAATCATGTAAATGCACTAGACACTAACCTCAATAGATGTATTTTTTATATTATAGGAAACCACAATTAAAGCAAATGATTCCATTAAAATAAAATGTTTTTCATAAATAATATTGATTGTTAGAGCAAATACACATATTTACACTATGTACATTCCTCATATGAAATTGCACCCGTGCCCTATACTTTAACTCAGTGATCCCCAACCAGTAGCTCGCGAGCAACATGTTGCTCTCCAACCCCTTGGATGTTGCTCCCAGTGGCCTCAAAGCAGGTGCTTATTTTTTTAATTACTGGCTTAGAGGCAAGTTTTGGTTGTATAAAAAACAGATGTCCTGCCAAACATTCTCTCCTGTAGGCTGCCAGTCCATATAGGGGCTACCAAAAAGCCAATCAGAGCTCTTATTTGACATCCACATGGACTTTTTCATGCTTGAGTTGCTCACCTCCTATTTAAATGTGGCTCACAAGCAAAAAAGGTTGGGGACCCCTGCTTTAACCGATACTGATTTAGTCTAGCCAATCAGGTCCCATTTACCAGTGGGACACGCAAGAGTTGAGCATTAACTGACACAAAACCAATACAAGTATGGGACCTGTTATCCAGAATGCTTGGGACCTGGGGTATTCTAGATAATGAAAGTTTGAATCTCCATGCCTTAAGTACAGTACATTAAAAAATAAACCAATAGGCTGGTTTTGCTTCCAATAAGGATTTATTACATCTCAGTTTGGATCAAGTACAAGGAACTGTTTTATTATTTCAGAGACAAAGGGGCAATTTTTTAAATTTCGGTTATTTGGATAAAATGGAGTCTATGAGAGATGCCTTTCCATAATTTTCAGCTCTCTGGATAACTGTTTTCTGGATAACGGATCTCTTATCTATAATTGCATCCAAAACCAAATTCATGATGAAAAATACATTACTGTGTAGAAGATCACAGCAACAATCCATGAATGAGTTAATAATTACAAATATTTATAATGTTTAGGTCA
>CM044444.1:28082764-28115518 GCA_024363595.1 Xenopus borealis | reverse complement strand
TGACCTAAACATTATAAATATTTGTAATTATTAACTCATTCATGGATTGTTGCTGTGATCCTCTACACAGTAATGTTACAGGTTGCCTATGGCTCCTATCCACAACAGCTACAGTTACTCCTCTTTCTGTGTATTACTCCGTAGAGTTTTTTTTGGCACATTTTTTCCTTTTACATAAATCCTTATGTGACCAACTAGCCCAGTAGAAAAGTGTCCCTTCAAATACTAGCAACTAAAGAATACAAGCATGCCACCAGACTTACAAGGGGGCAAATTCTATAAAGGACACCAGGCACAAATACGTTACCACTTTGCTAATTCAATAAAATGCAATGTTGTGTCTCAGCATACGAACACTGGTGGATTTTCCTAGCACTACTGCTGGGGCAAGCATTTCATAGAGAATTTTCACTAATGTTCATTTCTGCCTTGCAAAACTTTGCTAGCACTCTTGTGCTTAGGTTAATTTGAAAGGGTGGGTACCTAAAAGTCTTATGGAGGTTTTTATTACTAATGTTGGTTCAAATGCTTGAAGTGGCCATATTTTCACATGTCCAATGAGCCATAATAGAGACAAAAGAGATCCTCTAATGCCCTAGACATAAGCCCACCCTTTAAAGAGAATTCAACCCTGCTGGTGCTAAAAACCCTCCCCTCCCTCCCTCCCTCCTCCCCCAGCCTACCTCCCCCTCAGGGCTATTACCCCAAAGCGCAGGTCCCCTTCTGGAAGCACCGTCTTCTTTGTTGTCCCTATGGCGTTTGCTGTGCATGCGAAGTAGGATGCAATTTGCACTTTGTGACAACTGCGCATGCGCCAAAATCATGGAAATTTCCAATACGCAGCTCTCAACTGACGAGCTGGAAGATGGCTGCCGTGAACTCTACTGGACAGGATCTGCACCAAGGGGTAAGTAAACACTTAGGGTCATTTGATCTGGGTAGCAGCTAGGCTGAGGGGGAGGAGTTCTAGTTCTTGTAGGGTAGAGTTTTTTTTTTTTTTAATTTAGGGTTGAATTCTCCTTTAAACAAATGTGGCACACCCCTCAAATTAGTTTAAAAAATTGTTCACACATAAATCTGTAATAGTTCGGACTTTTGACAACATTGCTCCTGGTGATAGGACATAAACGAACGCTGGCTACAGTCTCATTTGCTAGCAAATTGTCCTCTATGCCTGTTAGTGAATTGACAATGTCCTTGTGGATTGGATTTCTGGCAAAATGTTGCTAGCGTCGGATACTTTGCACTTTAGTTAATCTGCCCCAAGAAATAAGAAAATGTTAATCGAGCCCTTATATTAATGACGTGCAGTTGTTATTTATGGTTTATTATGCTGTTCATTGATTATGCTGAATGAGGGTTACTTCCAGCTAAGTTCTATATAGGAAGGTGAATTGTGCTGGGTGACAGGTCAGGGTTTTCTCTTTCTGGAGGAAGTTGCCATCTCATGATCTTTTTTTATCAGACTTCCTTTCAACTGACAATGATATTTATCCACAGCTGAACACCAGCTAATTCATAGGCAGGGAAGTCAGCCAGGATGTGACCTTTTCCCTTTGCATGGATGTCAACATAATCACATTGCCCAGGTGGTGCTGGTGAAAAGCTAAGGAATGTTGTGTGTATTCAAAACAACGTAATCATTATCATGTATTAGAACAGTTTAGATACAATATTTAAAAAAAAAATTGCATTTTGTTTACTTTTGTTTATTTATTTAGTTTGTTTAGGGCTGTTGCTAAGGTCACTAACCTAACAATCAAACAATGCACTAAAGCAGTAACTGGAAAAAGAATAAAGGGAAGGGGGGGGCAGGTGCCAAAATTAGGCCGGGCTTCTGTTTGTTAAAGTTTGACTATTCTCTCTATCGCACATGCTCACCAGCTTAAAGAAAGAAGATGCAGTAAGGATTTTACTTCCCACACTATTCCAAACTATTCCCATGGTCGAATTCGAAGGTTTTTTAAACCTCAAATTCGACCCTTAGTAAATCTGCCCCTAAGTGAATCCTGACCCAGTGCAGTTTTTTTTTTGACAGGAACAAGCCTGTGGTATCAGGAAAGTGATTACAATCAATGGGAGGCTAATTTATGGCACCCCCCTCCTCAATGATTTTGTCTTTCCCTCTCCTATAAACAAGAAAGACAATAACAATACAGACAGACTGAGTCAGCAGCTTATTGGCCCGTGTGTGGGGCCATCGGACGGGCTTCCCCGAAAGTCGGCCGGATCTTGATCAGGCAGATTAAAAAATCCTGACGCGATCCGATCAGCTGAATCAGGTTCATTATTATCGTATTGTTGGGCCCTAGGGCCAACGATCGGATCAACTCAATATCGCCCACCTCAATGTAGGCATATCGGGGAGAGATCCACTCGTTTGGCGACATTGGGATCTCCCTGTGTATGGCCAGCTTTATGGTTTGCTAGAGTTAATGACTATACATCTCATGGGTTATAAGAAAGTTTGGAAGAGTGGGTAATTTAAAACAATGACCAAATACAGAGTTGCATGGATTAATTTGGTTTGCAAGGTGGTAAAAGGTAACTGAAGAAAACAACATGTTATTTGTACTGTCATGCAAATATGATAAGATGCGTTTGTGGTTTGATATCTCTTCATGCAACATTTCATGTATTTCTGTGGGAAACAAAAATCTATCAGACTTTCTCGTGTCAGATTTAAATGCTGCAGGCAGAGCTTTCTCCCAAGAGTCATGTTAATCTAAGGCTAATCTCACATGCATTTAATTAATCCCATTTTAAAATATGTTGCAAGTGTTGTTATACAATTATCAGACTTGTAGGATGTGATTGCTCGATCTATACACATCTCAGAAAATCTCTTGCAGGCTTCACTTTTAAAAGTGAAAAATCAATCGCATTATTTAAGGCTAATAAAATATGGTACATATAATAATATTTCATACTGACACAGACATTGAGTCTACTCATGACTATAACAAAGCCTTTCACTTAAAAGTAGTTTTTTTTATGTCAGTTGCAGGGAGTCTCTTGAAGTAAAAAAAAAATTACTCCGCCATTGTGAAATATATTTTTCTAGTTTGTTTGGTTAACACATATTCCAATTAACAGTATATACCTGTGCCCCGGAGTTTCCCTCACAAGTTATGTGAACCAGCAGACCTTTGTAAACACAACTGACAAGTCTTTTACATGACAGCCATCCTCCTGAGACTCTGTGAGATGGACTAGTTCCCATCAGAGGACACACCATAATAGGCAGCATTTATGTTATGTGAACAAAGCAAATGACTGCACAGCATCCCATGAGACAGTGTGAAGTTTTGAGAGAAGCTGGCAGCACGTTGAGCTTCTTTTTAAGATTGAATTTCATGCTTTGTATCAACCAGCACTCTCCACATTTGCAACCCTAGTGTTTTATGAAGCCTTCAGTTTATTGCACTATACTGTGATGAAGCTAAACTAAAAGCAATGAAAGTAGAGTCCTGTAGTGGGGCAAAATACTGCGGTACCCTGCGGGTTGCATGTAGAAGTTCCAGGTGCGGGTATAGAAGCGGGTCGGTGGTTCTGCTGGGTTTGGGGTTGAGGGTCGGGTCGCGGAGCTTCACCGCGACCGTCACTCCCTTTTTCTGAGCATGTCTACTACCGATGATGTCAGCGGTTTACAATGTCAGCACTTCCTATTTTGCTCCTTTTTTCTGATCACGGCTACTTCAGATGATGTCACTTCCGGTTTACAATGACAGCACTTCCTGATTCTTGATGGTCAGCGGGTCCGGTTTGCGGATTGCAGGTTGCGAGTACGGGTCCCAAAAAATGGACCCTCGCAGGACTCTAATGTAAACAGTTTGCAAGCCAAAACAGGTTGACTGCTGACACAAAGCACCTCTTGGAGCAAGTAACAATAAACCATTCAAGTAGGTTTACTTTCAACTACTCCTTTACACTGCTTGCTGTACATCAAGACCATTTTCTGCACTTTCTCCATGACCACTAGAGGTGTCCTTGCTTTCATGTCTATAGTGGAAACCTAATGCTTGCTTTATTTCAAATGGAAAAATATACCTGCCAATTCACACAAAGGCATTTCACCATCTGTTCACTTGCAGTGGATTTCTCTTGCTTTCCACCAGTGAAACCCAGGAAAACGCAAGTCGAAAGATGGTGTAAGGGCCCTTATGAAGTTAGAAAGCTTTATTTAGCCTGCACACAATTTTAATAGAACTAAAGCATAACAAAGAAGTAAGTTAGAGATGCTGCACATTTTGGTTTGGGATTCTTACCAGGGTAAATTGACCATGGCTTTTAAGACAAAACAATCTGATATTCAGGTGTCCTTAGTAGCTCCCCATGTTCTTCTCAGTTGATTTACAGGGCATATGTGCATATGTCAGCTACTTGAGCTTAGAGACAACTCACAATATTCAGTATATATAAAATACTAATGGTTAGGATACAAGGCTGATTAGCAAATAATTCAGAATATCAAACACCAGTATGTCTGAAAATGTCATGATTTGTCCTGTAGCATCAGCATCTGGGACAGACAAACCTAATTTTTTGGCTTGATGACAGTTGCCCAGAACACACTAAGCATGTGCACTATCACTTAAAAGATGGCATAACAAAATCAAAAGATGGGAGGCTCCTGTGGACAGCTTTGATGGCATGGACAATTACTGTTATGCAACTGCCTAAGCGCTGGACTGCCGCATTATGTTCAATATATAAAATACAGCATTTCTAGCAATATGTATTTTTTCCTCTTTAAATTGCATTTTGAAAGGAAAAGAAAGGGCCCTCATTACATTTTTACCATGTTAAAATAAGATGTCAGACAAAAAGCGAAAATGTATCTTCTAAAGTAAGGCTCCCATCAGTCCCCATATTCCAAGACTTTGGTCTCTGAAGCTACTTACTCCAGAATATCCTTATTTTTGTGTCTCATCTGCCCTATGATTTTGCCATTGGGATAAACCCTAGGCTGGTTGGTGCAAGGCTGCTACTATTAAAGGGAATAATCACATTGTGGAAGGTACAGCTAATCTGCAGTTATGATTAATTACTTTTTGTACAATTATGTATATCTCTTTCTATTACATGCTTTATAAACGTTTTGCTGTTTGACAGACTGTCAAAGATGGTCACAAATAGGGTCAAAGAAGAGAAAATACATCCTATACTGAAATGGCCTTTGATTTCACTATGTTTCTATAATTATTATGATACAACAAACATATTTCTAAGCATGCTTGTATCTATAGGAACTGTCATACCTTCCAATGAAACAGTGCACCATGGCTAAACTATCATAGGAAAATGTATATATTGCTTGTTTTGCTTTCCATAACAACATGTCTGATCGGTCCTTGTTATCAATAATAACAAAATGAAGAGTGGTGCTTTACAAATCAATAGAAGTGGCAGTTTCCTGAAATTGTATTTACTTTGTGTTTCTCATCACATAACAGTGTCAGAGGAGAAGCATCATAAAATTGTGCTTAATGCGGAGCGCTGAAAATAAAAAGATAATTTATCCTCATGAGGGTTTCAAAATTCTTTGCTGTTTTATAGTTTTCAGTACTACAGTTGCTTTAAATTATTCACTAGTTCATTTCAGTTATTCACTTTAGTTTCCTTTCAAAGACAATACAGGTATGGGACCTATTATCTAGAATGTTTGGGACCTGGGGCTTTCCGGATAACGGGTCTTTCGGTAATTTGGATCTTCACACCTTAAGACTACATGAAAATAATGTAAACATTAAATAAACCCAATAGGCTGGTTTTGCCTCCAATAAGGATTAATTATATCTTAGTTGGGATCAAGTACAACGTACTGTTTTAATATTAAAGAGAAAACGGAAATCATTTTAAAAAATTGAAATTTAAATATTTGATTATAATGGAGTCTATGGGAGACAGACTTTCCATAATTCAGAACTTTCTGGATAACGGGTTTCCGGATAACGGATCCCATACCTGTACTTTTATTTGTAAGCAGACTGAACTCTCAGTGGACCATGAGCATTTTCTATAAATCAGCAAAATATAAAATGGGAGATACTGGGAGCTTCTTTGGAAGCACAGATCTTTAATGCTAAGAAATGTGTTTTAAACAGTATATCATCTAAATACTACCTACACTAAGGGGTAGATTTACTAAGGGTCGAATTCGAAGGGTTAAAAAACCCTCATACTCGACCATCGAATTTTGGCCGAATTTAAATCCATCGAATTCGAAGGATTTTACTGCTATTCGAACAGAAAAAATCAGAACGATCAAAGGGGAAGAATTTTGACCATCGAATATTCGAATACAATTATCATTTTTGTCACGACTCACTAAAACTTGCATAATATAGTGAATAAAGTACCCCCCCTTGTAAAATAAGGATATTATAAGTTACCGAGGAGTTTCATGACCATATAAAAACACGATATGTCAGATAATAATATATCCACTGTGCCTTAAGGAATCAATATGTCAGATAATAATATATCCACTGTGCCTTAAGGAATATTATATTCAGGCTTTCTTCTATTCATATTCAAATCTCTCTTTGCTGCCTGTCTGCTAGGATAAACTGTACCCTAGCAACCAGATTAAAACTGAAATTCCAAACTGGAGAGCTGCTTAAGAAAAAACGAGATATATATAAAAAAAAACACAAAAATAAAACAAATACCAACTTATTTTTTAACAATTTTTGAGTTTGTTATTTGTTACAGACTACATAAAAAACAGGAATGAGGATCTGTTGTCTCTAGTCTGTTAATTTGTTGTCAATTTACAAAATGGATAATATATTCAGATTCTACCATAGAAAAAAAGAAGAGTTCAGAATGGAGTTCCACAACATCTACATTAAAACAGCACGCAGAGTGTGTCACCTGACGCATTTCGGGCATTTCCGCCCTTAATCATAGGCTTGGAAAAACAACATCGCAAATTATGTTTTGCAATAGAAATCATTAAAGAGATTTCTACACAGATGTCTCAGACAGTCTCAGACAGGTGGTTTGGCAACTATATCTCTGAATGTATTTCTGCAACCAGTATTTTTATATATGTGAGAGAGCTTAGAGGATCTGCATTTGCACCCACAGAGTTCTCTCAGCATTGTGTCTCGTGCGCAATGAAAAAACCCAAGTTCCTTAATCAACATGTCTTTCCTTTGTGTGGTTAAAATGTATGACTTTGCATGGTAACATTTTTAAAATTAAGCTACAGTATAAAATGTATTATTTATTGTTATCAAAAGGGCTTCTTTCAGCCTAAGAAAAAGAGCCAAGGATTGCACCAAAATTACATTTTTTTTATTAGGATGCATAACAAATCTGCTACAAAAATTAGGCTGAATACAAAACTAAATCCAAATTTGCACATTTAACAATTAAAATTTATTTTTTTGAATATTAACACCTTCAATTGTCCACTTGATTGTTTAGTTTGAAGTTTAATCCCTAGATTAATATAATGGAATAAAATAATATAACATGTGAGGGTACATTCATACAATGACATTAAAAAATATTATACACAGTACATAGATAAATTTGGTCACACTGGGTTCTTCATAAAAAAATGATCCTAGAGTCTGTTGCGCTACTGTTACTTCGTCAGGCAAAGCGAAGTTACACTAGCGATGCCTAATTTGCATAAAGTGCCAAGTTAACGTATAATGGATGCATATACATTACACTGCACAAGCCCAGGAAACCTTTAATAAATAAAATAAAGTTGTTCTATTTCCCTACACATGTGCCCACTGTATAGCGAGTTGCCATATGTTAGGAAGTGTAGGAAGGAAAGAGGGTACCCTAAAAAAAAAATGATGATCTTTCTCAGCCTATCTCCCTAAAAAAAGTAAGACACCAGCGTTTTTTGGGACTTTTTTTTAAAGAAACTCCTATTTACTCTATTGGACTTCGCCGGGTCTGAGGTGGCGAAGGCAAGTCTGGCGCATGAGGTGACGTTCAGTAAAATCCGCATCTTAGTAAATTAGTGCAGCTACGTCCCTTCGTCAGCGCGCAACTTTGCGACTTAGCTAGCGAAGTTACGCCAGGGACTGTTAGTAAATCGGCTTAAGCGAATTTGCGCTAGCGTTAGCCACTTCGCCTGGTGTGCAAGCTCTGCTAAATATGGTGAAAAAGCTCTGTCATGTGATGAATAAACATGCCAGTGCTATGTTAAAAAAAACAACCTTAAGGGCTAGAGCAGACAGGGAGATTCGGGGGCATTTTGTCGCCTGGCGACTTGTAGCGGCGACTTGTAGCCCCCGAACCTCCCCGTATAGACAGGTCCTTAGGCGCACCGGCGTGACTTGAAAACGCCTGCGCCTATTCACACGCAGCGGCGCGATTTGTGGAATCGCTCCAAATTGACTCGCGAGTCAATTTGGAGCGATTCCACAAATCGCGCCGCTGCGTGTGAATAGGCGCAGGCGATTTCAAGTCACGCCGGTGCGCCTAAGGACCTGTCTATTCGGGGAGGTTCGGGGGCTACAAGTCGCCAGGCGACAAAATGCCCCCGAATCTCCCCGTCTGCTCTAGCCCTTAAACAAAAAAAATAAATAAACACATCCAAAAGCAGAAATGGTAGCCAATAAGAAAATATATTTCATTCATCAAGAAAAATCAAGCATCTCCCAGCTCCTGCGACTATGCTAAAAAAACCTCCATTGGTTTTCAAAATGCATGTGGACATCAGATGCTGCCTTCCTATACAGCTATAAAATTTCCATGGAACTATATTTGGAACTTAAACAAAACAGTGTAAAGATAGGTTGGGTTACATAGCAAGGAGAGTTAGATTTGTGTATTTAAAAATGTCCAGCTCCTTACAAAAGCCTGGGGCAGACACCAACATGCTTTGCACTATAAAGTGCACACCTAATAATTTTTATTTAGTGCTTGGAATGGAGGCATAGAATACTGCAAGCAACCTTAAGAAGAAGGGAGGGTGCAATATAATTTTTATTTTAAATCCTTAACCCAAAGATAACATATAAAAACCATAAGAATATAAAAACCATTTAATATTCACTGTCAATATTATATCCCATCTGTTATTTTTTCACTTAACTATTAATCTTTGCAAGAATACTTATAATAGAGCAACATGTTACAGCTGGTATTTTCGGGTTTTTTTTTTTTTTTTTTATTGGCACAAACATAGAATTTTACTAAGACACATTGTGCATTTTTACACCCAGTCTGCAGCATGGCTAATGTCACAAAGGATTGTCTGTGGAAAATGCAGTGAGCCAAGAACTAGAACTTGCTGTTACCAGGGAGGAGACTACAGGTGCTTTTTAGCTGAGCTGCAAAGTGCCCAGTGTGCTATTACTCTTAGATTAGTTGAAGATAATGTTTTCTAGAAAAGGCCCATCTGTCCACCACTCCTTGTTGTGTATGCACTGACAGACATGCTTGTCATCCTTGTCCATATTAGGCCCAGATCTGCACAGCGGACAACCTTGCAATACAAATGGATTTGCCAGTGTATTCCCACGTTTAGGACGGATTTAAGGCTTATTGAACTCTTGATAACCTAAGGTAGAACCACTGGGAACCAAAAGCCCATTCCAGCCTACAGTATCTTGCAATCATTTTTAAAGAGGAAATAGATATGAAAGTACCATGATGAAGAACGCTAGCTTGTTATAATCCTTACTAGGACCCTTCTTAGCAGTATAGGTTATTTTCACATTTGAAAAAGCTACAGTATATATTATCAAAGATATTCCAGCACACAGCAGTAGGTGGGCATGAGATTACCAGGGTATTCATGAACATTTAACATAAACTTGATGTGTCTGCTTACTTCCTTTGGCAGCAGTTTGGGTCTCTCTCTCTCTATACTTCTTTATGCAGCCTCAGAACAGGTAGAGTACTTTGTTCTAGTGTAGTTCTTTGTTCTTAGATTGACTCCCCTTAATAATAAGACATACTCCCACAATAATCACAACACAACAGCACATCTTTGCTGAACTGAAGCGATAGCGAATAAAATAAGCAGAGAAGATAACTATTTCAGAGTTTTATACTGAATAGTGCTAAATATATGATGGAATATAAAACCAGCACAGCTGCAGGGTGCATTAGGGTTAGTCCTGTGCTTCAGGCATCAAAAAGGAAACAAACCGCTGTTCTATATTAGCTATTGTGAATAGGATGCTTAAAACCCTCAGAGGGCTTCCATTGTCAATTTAAAATGGACAGCATTATCTAAAATTCTAGAGGAGGCCCTGCTCACTGGCATACTAAGCACACAAAACTGTATTTTACACAGACCATCATAGAACATGCAATTCAATTCTAAGCATTGACATTGGCTTGATCATCTACAAGAGCACTAAGCTCTGCAGCACGGAAAGGATTAGGACATACAAAATCGGTGGTCCAAGCAATAACGGAAGAACATCTTACACCATTGGTGGTCTGAGCCATAGCAGAAGAATGTCTTACACCAAAACTTAAACACTTCATAAAAATTTTGATACTAAAGAATGGGGAAAATGAAAGAACTGCACATGCTATTTTGCATAAGATAAAGTAATACCCCCATAGTCTTCTACTCCATAGCCTTCTGCTCCATACATCCTCAATCTTTGTCCATCAAGGACTCTTATCATGATCAATGCACAGGCCTAACCCATGCATGTTTCTCCAGACTGCCTCTTTATGGATTGCAGTGCAATCCCATAAAATTAATAACCTGAATAGTTGTCAGGGTTGCTCACCTTTTAGTATTATGTTCAGAGTGATATTCTGAGTCAATTTGCAACTGGATTAGATTTATTATTATTTGTAGTTTTTGAGTTATTTAACTTTGATTCAGAAGCTCTCCAGTTTGCAAGTTCATGAATCTGGTCGGTAGGGTCCAAATTATTCTAGCAACCATGCACTGATTGGAATAACAAATGGGAATATGAACAGAAGACTTGAATAAAAAGATGAGTAATAAAAAGTAGCAATAACAATAAAATGTGTAGGCTTAAAGAGCATTTGTATTTAGAAGCAGTCAGTGACCCCCATCTGAAAGCTGGAAAGAGTCAAATAATTCAAAAAACTATAAAAAGTAAAAAATGAAGACCAATTGAACAGTTGCTTAGAATTAGTAATTCTATAACATATTAAAAGTTAACTTAAAGGTGAACCACCCCTTTAACAACAAGGGTAGTAATTGCACCTCAGCCCTGATATCTAAGGAGGGAGAATGGGACTTTAGCTATGCTCCTAATAACTGTACTGAATATTTTGCCATATAGAAGTATAGGATCTACTATCTGGATTGATGGGACCTGGGATTTTCATTTTTACTTCCTTGTTTTGTGACAACAAGTCACGCAATTTCCTTCCTGCCCCGGGCAGAAGGATTCAGCCGAATCCTGCTGAAAAAGGCTGAATCCTGTCTGAATCCTGGATTTGGTGCATTCCTAGTTAAAAGCCAAAATTCCACCACTAGGAATTGGACAAAACGTGTAGGCTTTCTGCATAAAGCCTTGTCCAAAGTATGATAATGCTATAAAAATAAATATTTATTTATGAGACTGTAACAAGAATAAACCCGACTTGTGGTTAAAATTTCAAATTACAGGAATAGAATGAAGATTATGTGTAAAAACGGCATAAGATTTAAACAGGCATTACACCACTATCCACCAACATTCTTTGGCCATGCATTTAGAACTTGCTAGCACAGATATGTTTTCTCTTTTTCCTGTACATTGGCAGTCTTCTTGGGTAATGTACTTTACTGGTGGGTGTATGTGTCTGCACAAAAGGACCCTCTTAATTCTTATTGGACACAAAAGTATCCTTTTTGCATACTTTTTAAAAGCTGTCACAATCCACAATGGAACCGATCTGATCAAGGTTGTATTATTAATTACATCAAATTGTACAATATGTGATCAGCTAGATATGCTGAAAATCAGCACGGGGTAGCTAGTGTGAAGGCTACCTCATACATGTAGCTAGATCTAGGAGTGTGAAATAGATTAGGGTAGTCAGTATTGTAGTACAATCAGATGAGCTAGTACCACAGGCACAATTGTAAGTGTAAGGACTCAAGCGGATAGGCTGGCTCAGGGTAGAAGAGAGTCCCCATAAAATCAGATTAGTAGCAGTTCCATTGCATTTATTTAATTTTCCTTACCCTTGGCAGAGTTACTCTGATGTGGTATAATGGTTTACCAATTTTATGATCATAACTTTGTAATTTAAACCCCCTGTTTTTGTAAATATATGCACTTACATACTAAATTAGTTATGAAACGGGATTAGGGAATGTGTGTTAATCAATCCCTCCTCTTTTTTTTGTTAAATCCCAAGAAGTGCCCTTGCACAATGGGCTGGAATATTGTGTGTGAACACTATCACTGACTAGAACTATTACCTTCTCTGTGCCTCTGCCACTCAGAGAAGTACATGGTGTATGATCAAGTCCACAGCAAATACACTATCAATTATCCTTAAAAGAACAGTAACAACAAAAAAATTAAGTGTTTTAAAGGAATGATAATATAATATATTGTTGACCTGCACTGGTACTGTGTGTTTGATTCACAAACATAACTATTGTTTATATAAACAAGCTGCTGGGCAGCCATTCAAGTACAGGATACACAGTAAATTGCAGATAAGTGCAGAAGAATCCCATTGCAGATGTAGGAGTGTAAGGTTTTCCTATACTCCTGGGAATTTGTTAGCCAGCTAGGCTGGGACCTTTTTCCCATGGGGCGGGGGGGGGTAGTTCCCCAGAGGTTATAAAAAGGGATGTTGTCATGTGTTCACTCTCTTTTCTAACACACCCACTAGCTGGCCTGTAGCTTGGAGGCCCTGAGGTGGAGTTAGGCCTCAGTATAGGAGCAAGCAAGAGTCAGGTAAGAAACTGTAATAAGTCACTATAGGTGTGACAGACAGGTTCAGGAAAGTTAGTGAGTAGCTAAGGCTCCATGGAGGAGTTTAGTGAAGGGTTAGCACCCGGCAGTGACAAGGCCGTCAGGTTAGGGACTCAAGGGGATAGAGAGATCCTTGGAGCGAGAGACCAGCTGTGAGATTCACCTTCAATGGGGATTGTGCACCAAAGGCAGGCAAGGAAACTCAATTCAGAAAGCTAATACAAGACCAGAAAGTATTCGTGAGTAATACAATTGTGTGTAAATGACCTGTTGCCACTACTTCCTTTGTGGAGTGTACCATCTGAGCATACATCTTGAATATGTGACTGATTATTGAAATGTGTGGCATGAGTTCAATAAATTGTTCTGCTGTTTTAAAGAACCACTGGCGCCCAAAGTTATTTGATCAAGAGTGAATACTGTGTGCTCACACCAAAGCAGTAATCCCTTCCTCCATACCATAAGCAGGGCCCCACCTGAGGATAAAGAGTCTAATTATATTGTGCCTATCGGGAGTTGCTGGGAGTTGGACGCCTTGCCGGGTACCAAAACTAGTGCATAGTAACCCAAGGAAGGTTTAGGCAAACTCTAACCCATCTACATGTTACACATACTACAGAGCCTATCTGATATCTGTTGATTATCCTATGCTTTTTCTTCTTTTTCAGCTTTGAATGGCTGCCCCCGTGGCTACACAGCTGCTTGTTTATATAAACTATATTAATGTTTCTGAAGCAAACACACCTGTTGTACCAGTGCTGAGCAACAGTATTTTACATGTACATTACTTTAAAACACTTAAATTTTTTGGTGTTACTGTTCATTTAAGAACCACTGGGTCAACGTTAAAGCCCTATCCAAGACCTGTCAGTAAATCCACATATTCCCATATATATTAATATATATCATATAAATTATAGTATGGAAAAAAAAACACACCAAGCAAACCCAAGGGTATAAAACACCAAGCACCAAGAATCAATTGACATGCATTAGAAGGAGTTGCAGATAAATTGCCATTTCAGATAGGCTGAGCCATGTTACAATGTGCTTTGGTCACAACTTTCAGATTTTTGCCTAACAGCAGCACATCTCCCAATCAAATGAAGTGATGTTTCCAAGAGTAATAGGTTATTGTATAGCAACATGCAACAACTACCCTCCATCAACTGTACGAGAACATAATAAAATACTGTATACTGTAAAACAGGGTTTAAATCCAAGGCAAAGCAAATGAGGACTGAGTTGGCTGAACACTAAATAAAAGGAAATCTGACTAAGGCTGTTGTGAAAACATTTTGGGAAGACGGCATCATCTTCTTGTTACTAAACAAAAAATGAGTCCAGATAAGCCTAGTTAATGAGTCGTAATACTGAAGAGTAGGTCAAACCAGTTCAGTCTTTTAGAGATTCCAGAGTTATAGATATTTTCTTTTATAATCCAGATTCATATTCACAGTTCCATGACCTGTATAAAAACACTCATGGTCATGAAACTCCTCGGTAACTTATAATATCCTTATATTTTACAAGAGGGGGTACTTTATTCACTATATACATTTATACGAGAGAGCAAGAGTGAATAATATGCTATGAAAATACTGGGTAAATAAAGTCTTGGGTGGCTTTTAGTGGTTTGAGATACACAGTTATGTTTCACAAGGTTGATAATATTAACAAAGGATCATAATTTACAGCAGATAGAGAGGCCTTTTTAAGAATAAGAGAGAAGTTATTTTAAAATAAAAAAAATATTCAATAAATACTCAATACTCAATAATACTCAATAAATACTCAATAAAATTGAGCGAAATTCAAGGATTATACAATTTTTTCGGGCTTTTTCCTGAAAAGTCAGAATTTTTCTGATTTTCAACTGAAATTGTTGTATTTTTGGGATAGTTCCACCACATTAATTGTACCATGTACTCTCAGTACCAATAAGAGAGTTATTACTTTTTAAACCAGCGGGTTTCTCAAGGTGCAAATGAAAACAAGCAAGAAGTAAGCGGTAAAGTCTGCATCAGATAGCGACCTCTCCCATTGACTTATATACAACCTCGGCAGGTCAGATATGGAATATTTTCAGATTCTGACCTCTGGGTAAAATAAATCTTTAAAACAATTCTTTTTTTCATTAATAGTTCAGATTTTATAGTAAAAAAACTGGATTCAGACTTTCATAAACAACCCCCTAAATAAATTCCCATTATAAGGTAGTTTATTTAAAATAAACAACCATCACATGCATAGCCATGCACCAGATAATGTGACAAGTTCTAAATGTTTCCCCTTGGTAGAGCAATAAGGTCACTTCAGCAATGTAACCAATGTGAAATTGCCCACAGTCCAAACTCTTTATTAAAAGCTTAATGTATCTGTATGTTGTCTGCTTCTTGAACATGCCTAAGGGTAGAGTAAAGCTACATGAAGCCTTTGTTGTATATATTACATTTCTGAAAAATGTTTAAAAGAACTTTGAAAAATTATGAGAGGGGGTTGAATTGTGACTAGATGCGTAGCTAGCCTTTTAGGGTGTGGACTTCTTCATGCTCAGATCCCATCATATTTCCCTATAAGCCTGTGCCTCTTTCAGAACATTATGGCCTTACCCAGCCGTGACTTTGTTGATGCGTGTTCAAATAAACCTGGGTACTCAAATCAGTTTATTGCAATAGGTAGTGCCGGTTCCTCTATTGCAGTTGCCATATGTAGAGACAGTTAGGGGGCTTAAAAAAAAAAATCAGACTAAACTCCCAAACCCTTTATTTATCAATCATTTTTGTCCCAAAAATCTGAACAAAAAATGGTGCAGCAAAACAAAGGTCAATTCGAATTGTGCAACTTTTTCAATTTGACACTCAGAAAACTCAAACTTTTTCGAGTTGAATGATTGGGATTATCGAACGAAAACCAGTGAAACAGCCCAAAAGTTTCAAGAACCATGAAGGCATAAAACATGTTCAAAAGTAAAAGGGACTATTTGCCATTGACTTTTACATGATTTGGACAGTTTTTTTCCGGGAGTGTAAAGAGATAAACATTACTTCTTTGCACATTACATAATATGTGTAAATTTGCAATTTGTTCCTGGTCCTGTGGCATCAGTGTGGGCTTTTGGCATGAGAAAAGCATGACATACATCTTACAGCATGACACCGTCAGACACTGTCCGACAAAGGAACAGCCTATTTTGAAACCAAACACTGCAATTTCATTCTATTCATAGAAAGCCAAGGCTGACTGATTAGAAAGTTCAGAAATGACAGAAAGCCTCTGTTTCCAAAACCTTGTTTAGCCTGTGTTGCTCTTCATTAGTGCCACTACTCTCCAAGAGCAGAAAAACTATAGAACAGGCAAAGGACAATAGTATCTCCAGCTTTAATTGTCACTTCTCCCCTTTTTTAATCCATTCACAACTGCAACAGTTGCAAATCACTGCAATAAGTGATTGTATTCTTACTTCCAGATCTATTAAATATTCTTCTCAATTAAAAGACAGCTTACAACTCTGAAAGGGGAATGTAATTAAAATCCCAAGCATGGCATTTTTTGTGAATGTTTAGCTCTGTTTGCAATGTAAAGTTGGTGGTGAATATTCACTCATCAATGGAACCAAGGTTAGTAATAACACCTGCTCCGGAGTTTTTGCGAATTTTTGCAAACATTTCAATGTGTTTCTATTCCTTTGTATTTAATTATTTGTGTAGAACTTTCAATGAAAATTCTTTAGGCAACTGGAAGCTAGTTACTAAAGTGAATGGAATATACAATGTAGCTAATACAAAGTATAGTACTGAATCCCAGCTATATTAAGTCTCTGTCATTTCGTCTCCCTGTAAAATGCTATACTACTTGAAGATTTGTAAGTTAGTCGACAAAGAGCTGACCCTCACTAACTCAGCGTTATTAAAGGGGTTGTTCACCTTTGAGATAACTTTTAGTATGATGTAGAGAGCAACATTCTGACATAATTTGCCATTTCTTTTCATTTTTTATTATTTAAGGTTTTTGAGTTATTTCACTTTTTATTCAGCAGCTCTTCAATTTGCATTTCAAGCAGTCTTGTAACTAGGGCCCAAAATACCCTAGCAACCATGCACTGATTTGAATAAGAGACTGGAATGTGAATAGGAGAGAGTCTGAATAGAAGGATCAGCAATAAAAAGTAGCAATAACAATACATTTGTAGCCTTACAGAGCATTTGTTTTTTTAGAAGGGGACAGCGACGTCCATTTGAAAGTTGCAAAGAATCAGACGAAAAGACAAATAACTATAAAACTATAACAAATAAATAATAAAAACCAATTGAAAAGTTGCTTAAAATTGGCCATTCTATAACATAATAAAAGTTACCGTAAAGGTGAACCACCCCTTTAACATCAGCCACAAAAGGTAAAAGTGCTGGCTTATAAGCAGAGCTGGAATTGGGGAAGGATGCACAGGGATGCCATCCCTTCACTTCTTTATTTTTGTGAAATAGCATCCCCTCAGTTTTGCATCCCGGAATTGCCTTTTGCTCCTCTCCACTTTTGCATGCAAATAAAATGCAGAGGTAATATAAAATATAGGTAAATCGAAGATAAGAGAAAAGATTGCTGGGAGAGCAATAGAGAAGAGATAGAGAAGTGTTAAGTTGGCCATAGACGTAACAATTACATTATTTCTCGGAAAAGATCTTTCTAAGAAAGATTGTTAGTTTCAACACACACGTGTAGAGCTGAATCGTCAAATTTACAGGAAGAAACAATAGAATTCTACCTGTATCTGATGATTCAGCACTAACAATGGCCGATGTTAAGGGTGCCTTCAAAGGCATCAGATCAGAATTTTCTGTCCAGCCTGATCAACCATACACACACCGAATATCGTACGAAAATTTGTTTCGTACAATATTATCTGTGCATCTATGGTTACCATTACACAGATAAAGAAGGTGGAGGTATCAGAGAGGGTTATAGAGAAAAATAGAGAAGAAGAAAGCAGGGGAGGCAAAAAGAGAAAATGAAGGTATTAAACAGCAGCAGGTTACAGAAAAGGGAGAGAGAGTGATATATATGAAATACCGTTAGGTAATATAGAATATGATGGGGTTGTGCTATGTTATGAAACAATACACAGGCAGAAGCTGGATTGACAGCCAAGAAAATTCACATGCACAATTATCGTTTTGGGTTCCCTACTGGTCACATA
Source organism: Xenopus borealis (assembly GCA_024363595.1). Taxonomy (NCBI): domain Eukaryota; kingdom Metazoa; phylum Chordata; class Amphibia; order Anura; family Pipidae; genus Xenopus; species Xenopus borealis. The sequence continues at coordinate 28,097,428 of CM044444.1, read as the reverse complement.
TTTAGGTAAATCTATGCACACTGGTCATTAAACTGTGCATTAGAAGGAAATACCAAAATGGACATGGCAAAATGTAAAGTATTGGCGAACTATAATATTGGGTGTGGCTTATGGTTGTGGGATGGGCTTGCGTTCCCAACAAGCATCCCTTCACTTTTTTCACTCCAATTCAATCACTGCTTATTAGAATAATTTAGCCAAAGGAGTGAGTACAGATTAATACTAGTCAACCAGAGAACAAGCCGGTACAAAATAAAGTGAGAAGTTTGACATGAACAAGCACTGTAACTTTATTTTATACACTGTCTAATGAAAACATTAGATTGAAAATGTACAGGTATGGGACATGTTATCCAAAATGCTTGGGTCTTTCCGTTATTTGGATGTCCATACCTTAAGTCTATTAAACATTATTTAAACATCAATTAAAATCATTAGGTTTGTTTTGCCAATGATAGGGTTGAATTATATCTTAGTTTGGATCTAGTATAACATACTGTTTTATACTGAGAAATGTCACAGTTTTTTTATTATTTTATTTAAAATTGAGTTTATAAGGAATGGCCTTCCCTTAGTTAAGAGCTTTCCTAATAATGGAGCCCATATCTTTATATGAATGTTTACCTCTTGCTCTATTTTATCTGGTTACTATAAAGTTTATTCTTTCTCTGCTTCTGTTTTTGGTAGTAGTAAGAGGGTGTTCGTGAATGAGCACTACAATTTGCTGGTTGTGTTCAGATACATGAGCATGTAAGTACCTTTATGTCTTTTTTGTTCTAAAGCAGGGGTTTCCAACCTACGGCCACGATTGAAAACCTTGGCCCCCGAGGAAACTTCATGTTGCAAAGGATATAGGAGTAGGCAGGAGGGGAGACTCTGCCCACTGCCCATTTAGTAGTAATAATAATAAAATAATAAGTCTATTTAATATCCAGGTGTCCCATATTCCAGTGTATAGCTCCATCTGGTTATCCAGATGGATACTTTTACTTTTATAAATCAAAAGTGTTTGTGTATTTCCTGTGTGGCCCCAGATAATTTTTATTTTTCCAATGTGGCCCAGGGAAGCCAAAAGCTTGGAAACCCCTGTTCTAAAGTCTAAAGACCTCTTATTCTGTTCTATGTAAAAAGAAAAAATCTCCACTATGAGTCCCCAACTTTCCTCACAATTGAATTGCTCAATTGTACCAGTTTAATTGCACATTTCTGCATACTTTTCAGCTCATTAATATCCTTCTTAAGAACTGGGGCTTCAAGAATATATAATACTCAACTTGTGCCGCGTTGTCAAGTGACAGCCACTTGGGAACATGGAAGTGACATTGCTCTGGAGACACTAACTGATCTGGCTACTTCCCGGCAGAAATCATAAGTCTTCCTTTTTGAGGCTTTCCTCCTATTGTGAATGTAAAGTCAGGAATGCATTCATGTAGTGGGGTCATTTCAAAATAGGGCAATTGTATAGATATTTTTGAACTACTACTACCAGAACTAATAGCCATGCTAGCAGTTGTACCCCTATATATAGTTCTGCTTTATGTCCCCATAAACTGATGTCACTCTTGTAAGCAGGACCCTATGATATTATTTTTTTGCCCACAACCTAAGGTTCAGCCTTAAACTGGCCATAGACGTAAAGATTTTTGAAAGATCCAATGTTTATCCCGAGACCCCATTTGTCTCAAAATGATTGTTTAAATGCCCGATGTGTCCATCAACTAAAAAGACCATTTCAGGCGATATTGCCAGCAAAACTGAAGGATCGCAGCCTGCTTGGCCCTGCAAACAGGTAGATTGCATGGGGACCGATAAAGATTTTCTAACCTGGCCGATCAATCTTCAGATCTTTTGTATCCCACTAACCCACACGATAATTTGACAGATTGGTCGGACTTCCCTAAGATCGGTCGTTCGGCAGGGAAAGATCGTTGCGTCTATGGGGAGCTTTAGGGGCCCAAAAGGGCTGCAAATGAAGGGCCCTCCTGGCAGTCACCGGGCCCGGGCCTCCGATTCCTTGGCCCACTGTGCGATTGCATGCGCCAATACGGCGCTTAGTATGCATGAGCCAACAGGGTTCCTAAGCATGCATGCTCCAAGATGGGAAGGTAGGTTTATTTTTTATTAATGCAGCATCCCCGAGGGAGCCGGCCCAGTCTGACGCTGATCTAATTGAAGTCTCACTAAAGCCTGAAACATAACGGTGAACAGTAGATGAAGGGGTAGGGTGTAAAGATACAGAAAAAAGGGGCTGGAATAAGAAAACAGCCACACAGGGGGATAGGGGGGATCTACAAAGGGTCGGAAAGGCATTGGATAGCTTTCAGCCTGTGGGAAAAGTTTCAGCATAAACACAAGCAAAGTGTGCAATGACCATTTTCCTTTATGTGCTACTGAACCCAGTGTGTCCCCAGTCAACAAATGTTTTCAGACCATACAAAGCCTGCTACTAATTAGCATTGCAGTCACATGGGAAGCAAGCACTCCATTTAACAATAACATCTAAGGCTGTGCAGTAACTTATGTTAAACACTACCATCAGGATTCTGCACATTAGCAAGACACAGACAATTCCTAAAGAGACTTTTCAGTAGCTACTGGATCTTTACTGCTTCAGCTTGCCACAGACTCTTCAAGCTTCCTTTTCCTGTGATTGCACTGCTGCTTTGTAATAGTGGTGCAACTAAACTATAGCCCTGGAGTTTCTGTCAATGAACACACAAAAGCCATGAATATCTTGTAAATGATATCCTTATAAACAGTGACTAGTGATGTCATCAGTTATAAACAGGGAGTAATTATGTAATTTTTGTCACATGACTCACTAAAACTTGTGTATTATAATAAAAAAAGTACCCCTTGTTCGGCCTCATATTTTTATATGATTATTAAACATCTCAGTGACTTCTAATATCCTTATATTTTACAACAGGGGGTACTTTATTCAATATATATATATTTGCTGCTGTTGCAGTCCTTGCAATGAATCTTATAAGCCACTACTTTCAGTTCCACCTAGCATTCCATATAATAATTATATAATAACATGATACGAATCAAAGTGTACATTTATCTGTACAGATCAGAGGATGGGTGCCCTGATGCCCCTGAGGAGTGAAATTCTAACCACCAACATCCTGGGAAGGTTTCTGCTGAACCCAAGTCATTTTTAACCTATAAAGAGGTGTACATAATATACAGTCACATGGCCTAGGAGCCCATTCTCTGAAACTATTTATTGGCCACGTCAAGCATTACAAATGAAAGCTGCAAATCACTTACTTGAATGAGGCAATGCTCATCCTCCAGCAAGTGTCTAATCCTAGCAGTAAATATTACATAACATATCATCATTCAGTTTGTCTTTCCCCTAAATGACATTATAGCACAGAAATCAGTTTGTAAGTTCTTGGGACATGTACAACCTTTGGTTTGTGTTGTGATTCAGGATCATTAATACAAGGGATCCTGTTCTGTCTCTCTCATTCTCTCTAAGTGCCCTAGTTCTAGTGCTACACATACAAACACAATTGATCCAGGGACACTCAAATTTAGCCCCCCAGTTGTTTCCTCAGTTTAGAAAATTTCTGACTGATTCCGCCCCTAGAAGGAAAGGCTCTGCAAAAGCTGATCTGCAAAAAAATCAGTGCATCTCTGCAACATTTTGCCCAGCACATTATTTCCGCCACACGTGTGCTCTAATCGGTTTCTCTATTTCTCACTTTAACACGCAATTAACTAATTAACCCATCTCAAATTACCACTGCAAAACGTCTCACTCCTGTGCATTAATGCGAAGCCTCAGTAAAGCGAAGAAAGCATGAGGCGACTCCTGTAACCCTATCAGAAGCAGGCAAGCACAAATCCTGCCTGTGGCCAACTACAACTCCCAGAATTCAAGGCAAACAGGACATAAGATTTTAAACTGCAAAGAGAAATTTTGCACACATGAATGTTTAAAGTAACTAAGCAAAGTGTGCAAAGGAAAAAAAAAAAGTTTTAGAAATGCAAATGTTCCCATATATAAAATGTGTTTATTGGTGTCAGGGCCAGTAAAATAGGAACACTTGTGGCAGCACCAGTCATGATCAATAAATTATTGGAATGAAAACAATGGCAGAATTATAGTAGCAAAACGCAAAGTTGTGTTAATGACAGCACGGCTCATGAGTATTTTCTGTCCATATTGCTGCCAGTGCAATATTGGTGGAGGGGGCAGTTGTCAGTAATACCTTATTTGCAGATGTACAGCTGTTCATTCAGTTTCCTCGGTGCTCCACACACTTAACGAAATGTTTAACCAGGAAATGCGATCACAGCTCATTTCAAAAGGTTTCAAAGCTCGTTGTGCATCTCAGCAAATTCCATAGAGGAGCCCACAACCGTGACACCACAGTCCTAAGTATCACACAAGTTTCTGTGAAAATAACAGCGGAGGGGCTGGAAGGTAACAAATCCCTTTCAGAATGGTGTTTTCCCTGCTGAAGTCTGAGCACGTTGCATTAGAAAGAGGCTGTGCTGGAGCAACATATTTCCCTTCAGAACAGCCTTGACTGTCTGTGGGCTGGAGGATGTGGGGGAGGGATTACAGAAAGAAAGCCAGAACCATCGGCACAACTCTCTGCCAATCAAAGACGGCAGGCTCCTGGCAACAGAAGCAGCATGGAGGAGCACACAGCTCACATGAGGGAGCTACCAAAATACTGGCAGGACCATCCAGCTACTGCTAGCAACATGGCAGCAACAATTAATAGGAGACAACGCTACACAGTAGCAGCTGCACTGCCCTCAGGGAAGGCTGCCAGGCACACACATTCTTTTATGTCACTTCATTCACACAGGAAAACAGATGCCATGTTCAATTATAATAACATTACTGACTAATACACCACTAATTAATCCTTGCAATCCATGTAAAGGAATGAACAAATGTCAGAAATGAGCTCAAGAGAGACTTCAGGGACATATTTTTTACTTTTTTTTAGGGCTTTGTAATCTGAACCATAAGACGCAGTTCTGTGGGACAATTTTTCATGCAATTCGCTATTTTTTCTCCTATTGTCATTACACGTGTCAACATGAATGCAATTTGCGAGTACATTTTTTTGGGTGTGGGTTAAGATAAATATTTTCTAATATTGAGTTTTTGGGTGTAAACTACAGGTTAATATTTTCAAAATTAGTAATTGAGTTTTTTGGGTGTACGTTGCACTTACAATTTTCTGAATCGTTATGACATTGCATCTGCTGAAAATCGCATTATAGTGTGTGATTATTTTGGCGTGTCTGCTGAGCCTGTTGACAGGGTCAGACTGGGGGTCCCAGGGCCCGCATCATCAGGGTCCCCCCACACCATCCCCCCCCAGCCGCAAACTCCTCTGTGCCTCAGATACCTCCTACCCCCTGCGCACCTACCTTTTCTGGCGCTGATAATCAAATAAACAAATTACTAATTAGAACTACAGCATATGATGCTTATGTTATTGGTGTCCAGTTTAAAAATAAGATATGGTAACACTGCAGACAAGAATGCTAAAGAAAGACTATCCCACAAAAGTTTTAGTGCCCTTTTAATGAACCCTTTATATGCCATAGAATGCATTGTGCCAGTATAAAAGAGCCATCGATCTACTGTTCCATGTTCTCGAAACCACTTCTTTAGCAGCTACATTCATTATGGCAAGATTTGTGAAATTATCTTGATGTAGTTTAAAACAATATCACAAAAATGTATCATTCATACCTCCCAACTGTCCCATTTTCGCGGGACACTACCGATTTTGTCAGCTCAACCCATAGTCCTAGATTGTTACTGAAATGTCCCCACTTCCTAAAACTTAATTGGCTTCTGGCAGAGAGCCCAGAATACATGACAGGTGTACTTAAACTCAATTTCAACAATTTGAGATAAGCAAAGAAACAATTGTAACTATTTAAGATAAGCTGCTCTCTTGGGGAAAATATGTAAAGGGAACATGGTAATTAAAGGAACAGTGTAAAAAAAATGTTTCTAATATAGTTAATTAGGCAAAAAAGTAATGTATAAAGATTGGAGCGACTGTATGTGTAACATAACAGAACAGAACACTACTTCCTGCTTTTCAGCTCTAACTCTGAGTTAGTCAGCGACTTCAAGGGGGCCACATGGGACAAAACTAGTCAGTGAGTTTACAATTGATCACAGGCTTGCTGGTTAAATTCAAAAGCAACAGTTATGACCAATGCGCCCCCCCTCAAGTTACTGACCAATCAGTGGAAACCAAGAGAGCTGAAAAGCAGGAGATAGTGTTCTGGCTATTATGTTAGACATCCAGTCACTCCAGCCTTTATACATTACATTTTTGGCTAACTAACTATATTAGAAACATGTTTTTATTTTGCATGGGCTATCTATTTACCCATTTTTTAATTTTTTATACTGAAAAATTCATTTAAGGGGGTGTGGCCACAAAAATGTGCACGGTCAAAATATTTATGCGGCGCTGCAGAGGAAAATCTTTTTGCCTCTTTCTATTTCCAAAATGTTGGGAGGTATGCCATGCCTAATTACACAGCCATATATATGAGAAGCCAAAAACCCTTAACTCCTAAATAGGAAACTCTTTTTCAGGACAGCCTTCAGGGAATAAAGGGTGTAACCTGTGGTGGCGGAGTCATTGTTGTGGTCCTAAAAAATAAAATTTATTATGATTCTTTTATGTCAGTGGAGGTTGAATATTACACTGTGAGTTGTCGTCAGTATGACTGTTTTTAGGGGGTAACAGTATGGTCTCTTGCTTAGAAAACTGTCTAGAATGCTGGAAAAGATTGGAAAAATTTGGGGTGTCCAATTATCAGCCATTCAGCTATTGTTAAACTGAAGCTGCCATGAAGGAAAGCAACCTTTGGGCTCCAGACTTTCTACATTGCAATGCCAAAAGTATTTACCACAAGGTTACCTATTAGGTTAAATGTTTCAAGTTATATTCATAAATAAAATCAATTAGCATTTTGACATTAGATGTAAGCTTTTGTGACAAATGCAGTTCTCCACTGACACAGATTTCACTGCCAACACAGGCTTAAAAAACAACTATAAGTCATGCGCTTGATACCAGAAACTTAATGGAGATGCACCTCAAGTAGGTTGCCCTTTAATAGGAAGGAAGCGAGTAATGAAGAAACCCAATGAAAACGTTGTGTTACTTGCTGTGTGAAAACGTTGTAAAGGAGGAAATACATGTTGTAATATCAAGGATACACCACCTCCCACACCTTTCCTCCCAGGCTACACCTTTTGGATGCACCCACAGTGTAGTAAATGGTGTGCACATGATAAGATGGTTTTAAAGGAGAAGGAAAGGCTAAAATTACGTAAAATTAGAAAGTCTTATATAAATATACCAGTGATTCCTCAAAGTAATGCTGCTCTGAGTCCTCAGTTAAAAGAAACACAACATTTCTTTTCTTCTATTGTATACACTGGTACTTCAGTATCAGACTTCCTGTTTTCAGCTTAAACCACCAGGGCAGGGCTTGAGCATGCTCAGTTAGCTCCTCTTCCCCGCCCGCCCTCGCTACTCTAATCTGATCCCAGAGCTATGAGTGAGCAGGCTCAGGCAGGAAGCAATGCCACACCAAGTTCATATGGCAGGTGCAATCCTAAACTCAGAGAGAGCTTCTACAGTTGTTTACCCAGGTATGGTAAAGCATGCTGCAGAAATATAGAGTGTTATAGCTTGCACTATTGTGGCTAATCTATTGGAAATAAAATGCTTTGGTAGCTTTTCTTCTCCTTTAAGGAAGTATTACAGAAACATGCAAATTTAAGCAGTTGAGTAGAGTTGATTTGCTCCCACCTAATGGTAAATTGAAATATAATAATATAACATAATCTGCTAATGCCAGCTATTGTGAAAATCCCTTTGCCTAATTACTAATACCTAATTACTATTGTAATTACTACAATTATACATACCACAAACATGTTAGTTATGTCACAAGGCGATGAAATGACAAGCATCTGACACAATTTATGCTTTAACAATGTGGGGTCTACTTTTGCAGTTATCACCTCAAGAGTTATAGACTGCCAAAGAAACTGTAATGTCATTGCAAAATGTGAAGGAAAAAATGGTTATTAAATGAAAATGTGGACAGTGCTGAGCTGCTTTGATCTATTGCTCTTTCGATTACAATCTACTGGTAGATCACAAACTACATGCTGTGCACCCCTGTCAGTTATTTTTTTCCTGTTCCCTGAAAAACACCCAATAGTCACCAACATGAATTTATGCAAGGTAGAAAAAGCAATCATCAAAAATATATGAATTGTTTGTCAAAATGAACTCTGTGGAAAATGGCATTTCTGTATTTTGAGCTTTCTGGATAACGGGTTACTTGTAGGGATGCACCAAATCCAGGATTAGGCCTTTTCCAGCAGGATTCAGCTTCAGCCGAATCCTTGTGCTTGGCTGAACCAAATCCGAATCCTAAATTGCATATGCAAATTAGGGGGAAGGGAAATCACATAACTTTTTACCTCCCTGTCACTAATATGTGTATGCAAATTAGGATTCGTATTTGGTTTGGTATGCGGCCGTATTTTTCATGAAGAATTTGAGGTAGAGTCCTGCAGTGGTTCGGGTACCCTTGGGCTACCCGTAAAAACCTGCGTATCCGGGTGCGGGTACAGACGTGGGTAAGCAGTTCTGCAGGTCACAGGCCACGAGTCTTCTCAATAGTGATTTTTACCCATTTTTTCGGATCACGCCTACTTCTGATGATGTCACTTCCGGGTTACAATGATAGCACTTCCTGATTCTTCATGGCCAGCGTGACAGCACTTCCTGATTCTTGATGGTCAGCTGGGTTACGGATAAGGTACTTGCGGGTCGGTTTGCAGGTTGCGGGTACGGGTTGCAAAAAATTTGGGGATTCGGCCAAATCCCAAATTGTTTATTCGGTGCATCCCTTGTTACTTAATAATAGAGCCTATTGGGATTTCCCACTAATTTACATCACTTGCTTGTCTAAAGCTGGTAGCCTAGGTTTCCCTCTCTGAGCTAGGAATATACAACAAAGCTCAATTGTGAGATTCTTCAAAAAAGAAAATGTAACTAGTTAGTAAAAGTAAAGAAACATTTATGTATGATGTTTTTTGTCTCCTATGTCCATATAAATGTTTTACTAACTTAGTAGTTACATTTTCTTTTTGAAGAATCTCACAATTGAGCTTTGTTGTATATTCCAACGCACCTGGACTGGGGGGAACTGTGAGTCTTTTTCTTTTTTCATTATCTCTGTTATTGTGTTTTTATATATACTGGAAGGGCATATATAAATACTTTTTGGCGTTTTGCACCATTCCTTCAAAAAACAATTTCAGTAGACTGTACTGGAGTGATATAACTGACACAGGAAACGTCTGTCTGATAATCTATGTCAAACTTCTGTTTTTAAAAAAACTCCATGTATTCATGCGGTCCAACTATACCAGAATCAAATACCTAATGGAGCTAAAATATGAATAAAAGTTGCACAAGAAACCGTCACTGATCCCTGCAAACATAGTTGTAAAACACCAGGCTGATCTGGCACATTCTCCAACCTAGGAACTGCAGCTTCTCCTAACTTCTTCTGCACAAGCTGACATAGTGCATCATTCACTGATATTTTAAACCTGCACAAGCACTGACCTGCTGATACAATATCTACAGTACATGGATAATAGACAGGATCAGCAAGCCCCCATACACACACAGAGATTATTGTACAAAGGCTTATCTTACCTTTAAGCTGAAAGTCGCTTGAAAAAATGTATCCCGTAAACCACTAATTATAAAAATCTAAAAGTTTTTATTAATAAAAATTGATACATACTGACCCTCAAATGATCCACCTTACGCGTTTCATACCCGTAAGACACCTATGACTAAGTGCCGGAGGGTATGTAACGGATAAGGTGGATCGTCTGAGGGTCACTATGTACCAATTTTTATTATTTTTTGCAAAAGAGGTGTATAATTCTGTCCCTTTTCTATTTTATTTGCAGAAGTTGTGAGAGAGATGAGCTGGAGAGAGATCCCTGAGGATATGCACATCTCGGCTGTAACATTTTGTTGTGTATCCCTTTAAGGATGCTAAGATTGTCCTGCAATGCTTTTGGAAGGGTTATGCAGGCCCAGACAGGCAATCTGTGGGTTCTGGCAAGTGCCAGAGGGGCAATTTTAAGAAGTCAGTAGAAGTCATAGACAGTCACTATTTATTGAGTCTGTCATAGGGCTGTGTTGACCTATGTGTACTTGAAATGTCGGGGCCTATTTTGAGTCCCAGTCCGGACCTGGGCATATGTACTCAGGTTTTAACACAGTGGTTCTCAACCTTCCTAATGCTGTGACCCTTTAATACAGTTCCTCATGTTGTGGTGACCCAAAACCATAAAATATTAAAATATTTTCGTTGCCAGCCCAGAGTGGATTGTTAGGAAAGTACAGGAGACAGCATGGCTGCATAAAGGTTTGTTTTCCGTGCATAGTGCAGCAAACAAATTTCACCACGCCCATTTTGTTGCCGCACCCCAATTACCATGTTCATTTTACAAATTTTAAATGGGCAGGGAGAGCTGTATGGCAGTGCCTACTAAGGGGATATAGAAAGTTGTAGTGCAACTGGCTTCCCTACACAGGTTACTGAACCACAACTCCCAGCACCAACACCCGGATAGCTACAACCTTGCCCCAGGGCTAGTGGGGAGAGAGATGAACCTGCTCCTGGAACCCCTTAAGGGACCCCTTTGAAAGGGTCGTTCGACCCCCAAAGTGGTCCCGACCCCCAGGTTGAGAACCACTGCTCTAAAGCATAAGGCTCATTATGAACTCATTATTTTTCCTCCAAGATCTTCCCCTGTCCCTCAGATTTCACTCACAGTAAACAACACTACATTTCATTCCACCTCACAGGCACGCTGCCTAGGAGTTATACTAGACTCACATCTGTCTTTTTCACCACATATTCAAACACTTGCAAAATCCTGTCGTATTCAACTACGCAACATTGCCCGGATACGACCATATCTCAGCTCAGAATCAACCAAAACACTTATTCATTCTCTTATCATCTCCCGACTTGATTACTGCAACCTACTCCTTGCAGGAATTCCAACAAGTCGACTTTCACTACTCCAATCTGTTCTAAATGCTGCTGCTAGACTCATTCATCTATCTAACCGCTCAGCATCCGCTGCTCCCATATGCATGTCCCTTCACTGGCTCCCAATCTCCTTCAGAATCAAATTCAAATTACTAACCCTCACATTCAAGGCCCTAAACAATGAAGCCCCTCCCTATATTTCATCTCTGATCTCCAAATACACTCCTACACGCAACCTTCGCTCTGCTTCTGACCTTCGCCTCGCTTCTCCTCTCATCACTTCTGCCCATTCTCGTCTACAAGACTTCTCTCGGGCTTCTGCTTTTCTCTGGAACTCTCTGCCTCGAGCTGTCAGACTTTCTCCTTCTTTCCAAACTTTCAAACGCTCCTTAAAGACCCTCCTGTTTAGAGAAGCTTATTCAATGTACCTTAAATAATCACTGCTGTAGCATAAATCACAAATTGTGTCTGAAACCCTAATGTCTCAATTGTACCCTAACCTTTAGTTGTAAACTCTAATGTGTAGGGCCCTCTAATCCTATTGTATCTGTATATCCTTGATTGTTATCCACTTTTATTCCCTGTTTGTTATAACTAAGGAAAGCACTGCGTATCTTGTCGGCGCTATACAAATAAATGATGATGATGATGATGATGATAAGGCTAGTGCCTTTTTCGTGGCAGTGGCCTCCCCATATTTTTGTATCTGGAACCGCAGTGTCAGCTCAAGCACAAAAACATTTGAACATTTGATTTTAGCACGAATAGGCAAAGGAATACTTTTGTTTGCCGAAATTAACCTTATTAGCTCCAATGTGGCAATAGGTTTATACTTCCTGGTTCGTCTTTGATCTATACTGTACCAAATGCTGTCTGGCAACATGCTTTGGCTCATTTTGTATTAGGGGTCATTTGTTGTACTCCACCTTGTCTGGATTAAAAATAAATGATGCAATTGATGGAGTTCAAAATCTGACCCAAGTCCTATGCTCATTGGACTCCAAGAATGGTCTTCATACAGGAAAAAGAGCTCCAAGTTATTTGCATTATAACACAAACACACATAAACTATGCTTGTAAACCACTCCTATATCTATAAAGAAAAGTACAGGGGTTCATGTAGCCCATGTTAGGGTGGTGTCAGCACCGTGCTTGTTAAGTAATACAAACAAGTGCTGCACCTGTTCATTGTTTCTCTGTATCCATTTCATGCTAGACATAGAGTCATACATTCATTCCAGCATCTGCAATAAAATATAATTTATCAGAGCCAGGAAAATTGTCCTCTTCCAAGAATAATCATTTCAGATATTAACAAGAAAAGGCAACACAGCTAATTTGGCAGGCAGGATCATTTGGCTGAAAGTGGGTTAAACGAGATTATTGTGACAGACATGTACCATCTGCGGAAGACATCAAACCACATTACAACCTTTTTCTATTATGCTCAAAGGACTACACAGCTCAAATGAGTCCAAGCAGGTTTATTTGGCTATTAATCTATTCATTTTGACTCACTTCCTCCCTGGAGGCTGTCTGCTTTTGAAATGTGTGTCCACACTCCTTCCTCCTGATCAGGCCAATCAGATTTACAGGAAGGAAAAATAAGCTGTTTCAGGTGTTTTGTGAATAATACCAAGTGGAGAAGACACAAAATAAGTGCAAGCATTTCCTCTTGTGATGGCACCACACTTTGTTCATTTTGTAAGACAAAATATTTTTGCTAAAAGTAGCTTTATTTGGGCTTAGTTTCACCTCACCCAATTGGGCAGATTTACAAAATTCACATGAAGCATTCGAAGTTCGATCGAATTTTCAGCTGTTTTTGAAGACCACTTTGACAGTGAATTTTGAAAATTTGATTGAATCGAATGATTCTAATAAAAATCTATTCAAATATTCGCCAGTCGAAGTACTTCCCCTTTAAATTTTTATTTGACTGCCTAATTCGTCAGATAAAAGCTACCGAATTGTGTTTCGTTATTTTTGATAGAATAAAAAAATTTGATTGAATTGTTAAAATCGTTCAAATTTTTTCTATTCGATCGTTTGACCAATCGAATTACGGTAAAATCCTTCTAATTCGATATTCGAATTCTAAGGATTTTACTTCCCAGACTATTCCCATCTATTCCCATGGTCGAATTCGAGGGTTTTTTAACCCTCGAATTCGAGCCTTAGTAAATCTGCCCCCTAATCTTAAGTGACTTTGTCCTGTTTAGCTTCACCGAAAAATTTGCAAAAGTCAATAGGAGTAAAAAAAAATTTCTGCCCGACAGCCAACTTTTTTGTCCAAATACATTAATGTCAATGTGTGTTTTCGTTTTTTTGCCTCTGCGTTTTTTGACACTGCTACGGTACTTTTTCGCAGCAAATTTTCCACTGCAAATTATCAGATGGCGAAATACAGAATATCAATGTGAATCCATGGCTGGCAAAAAAATTCACCCATCAGTACTAACCCACTTTCATTTTTCAGATTTTCAGGTAAAGCACATTGGCATATAAACAAATTAAATTCAGCTCAAACCGAGAAATTAAAAATGATAAAAAGCTAAAAATACACAGGTTCCCAGTCACTGTTGGGGATCAGTGGTAGCACCCCAATCTGTAGCACCATGTCTCACAAAATACCAGCTCTCTCTATTCCAGGGTTGGTGGGTACAATCTCATGCCATCGGGGGTCAGTTTACCTGTGTCCTCCCTACAGGAGCATTATTTATTATGGTAAGGTAATTTGCAGATGCAATGCCTGGGACAGTTTTTGGTTGTTGCGGGATTCTTAGGTCTCCACTTGCCTGTGAATATTCTTGGCACTCATGTTTAGGAGGAGATGAATTTGACTTGTGATAAGTGGCGTTAGTTATACAAGTGTAGCCATTCGTTTTAGCATTATTTCTGGCAAATTGCAAGTCTTTCGGTGCTCAAGTGCTGCTGCTAGTTTCAGTGCGTTTTTTGGAGAGTTGTGAGCTTTTGGTGCTCATTTAGATTAACTGCATATTCTGCTATAAATCGTGTGGATTCGTTTTACACCTTTGCCAATCACCACATTAATGAATATGTGTGTATGTATATATATATATATATATATATATATATATATATATATAATACACAAAAGCTGTGAATATCTTGGAAATGATATCCTTATAAACGGTGAGTTCTGATGTCATCAGTTATAAATGGTGAGTTCTGATGTCATTTCTGTCACATGACTCACTGAAACTTGTGTATTATAATAAATAAAGTACCCCCTCTTGTAAAATATGGTGTTTTTATATGGTCATGAAACTCCTCTGTAACTTATAATATCCTTATAATTTACAAGAGGGGGTACGTTATTCACTATATATATATATATATACATAGTATATATAAATGAGTTGATATGTAATAGTATTTACCAATATATTAATTTATTACAGGTATGGGATCTGTTATACAGAATGCTTGGGACCTAGGGTTTCCGAATAACAAATCTTTCCATAATTTGGATCTTCATCCCTTAAGTCTACTAGAAAATCATGTAAACATTAA
>CM044444.1:28039882-28079043 GCA_024363595.1 Xenopus borealis | reverse complement strand
GGGCTGTTTAGAGCAAATTTACAGAGAGATAAAGAAAAACATTTACTTTTCCTTTAAGTCACGTTTTCCTGTTTTTTTTCCTCTATGAAAGTTATCATTTGTGAAATAAAGAGGTTTAAAATACTAACCCGATGTATATTTTGCAATGGTTCTGCCTGCAAATGGTCAATTCCAATTAGTCTGCCCCTTATACAGTCCTGCACCAATCACTTATTGTTTTAGATTGTGTATGTGACTGACGGAGAGGCCTTACACATAGTGTAACATTAATGTTGCAATGCTTAACCCTTGTTATTGTTGGGACCCATAGGGTTAATTTGCCCCTATGGCTTTAATTCTCTACCCTTCCTCCTTTTCCCAGTTGCTAGTCAAAAGCCCATGTATCTAGTTTATATTGCTATATCCCAGTTAATGGCAAAAAGGGTAATGACCACTTCCTGTCACACTTCAATATAGTGTGCGGAAAGCGGTGGATCTTCCTCTTTGGCTCCTGGTGTCCTTTCCGGCCCAGTAAAGCCTTGGATTTCAGTGCAGAATTCTACTGGAGCAGCACTATTAACTGATGCATTTTAAAAAAACATGTTTTCCCATGACAGTTTCCCTTTAAAGGGGTGGTTCACCTTCAAGTTAACTTTTAGTATATTGTAGAAGGGCCAATTCTAACAAACTTTTCAATTGGTCGTCATTATTTATTTTTCATAGTTTTTTAATGATTTGCAATTTAATTCTGTTTATTTGCAGCTTGCACCATCTAAAAACAAATGCTCTGTAAGGCTGTATCTGTATCATTATTGCCACTTTTTATTACTTATCATTCTATTCAGTCCCTCTCCTATTCATATTCCTGTCTCTTATTCAAATCAATGCAGGGTTGCTAGGGTAATTTGTTCCCTAGAAACCAAATTGCTGACACTGCAAACTAGAGAGCTGCTGAATAAAAAGCTAAATAACTCAAAAACCACAAACAATAAAAAAATTAAAACCAATTGCAAATTGACTCAGAATATAACTCTCTACATTATACTAAAAGTTAACTCGAAGGTAAACAAACCCTTTAAGTACTATTACTGGTATGGGATTTGTTATTTGGAAACCCATTATCCAGAAAATGCAGAATAACAGGTTGCCTCCCATTGACTCTATTTTAACCAAATAATCCAAAAAATATTTAAAATTATTTCCTTTTTCTCTATAATAATATAACAGTAGCTCGAACTTGAGCCAAACTAAAATATAATTAATCATTTATTGGAAGCAAAATCAGCCTATTGGGTTTATTTAATGTTTACACGATTTTCTAGTAGACAAAGATCCAAATTACGGAAAGACCCATTATCGGGAAACCCCCACGTCCTGAGCATTCTGGATAACATGTCCCATGCCTGTACTGTTCTTATGCATTAGGACATAGTTATTTAGAAATTACACAGTCTTGGAATGATCAGGGTACATGTGATGAATAAAGGAATCTGTCTATGAGTATTCTGCCTTGCCTTCACCAGGAACAATTGTATGGGCCCGGGTGCAAGAACATGCAGCTGATTTCAGAAGAGAATGCAAGCTCTTCTGTTTATTCAGCAAAATTATCCATAAAGATAAACAGCACTCCCATATGATGATAAAACCGCCTTTATTGCAGCATTATTAGTGGCACAGCAACGTTTCGGACCTCCTGGTCCTTTCTCAAGCTGACAAAGTTTAAAACTACAAGTTTGTAACCATCTTAAATACCCTCTATGTGCAAGCCCTCTAGTGGCTACATTTACGTACAATGCTTTATTTAAACTAACAAATCACAAAGTTACATTGTTTCAATTTGTCACATTATCATTGAACTTGCAACATAGTTTCACTTTGATCATGGTTGTATACTGGTAGCTGTTTCAAATAACATTTCCCCTACATATTCTTTTGTAACCACGTGGAGGTACAATTTAAAACCAATTAAAATCTAAAAAGATGCCCTTATATTAAAGGATATAATTCATATTCTTTATTTAAACCACCTGGCATAAGTGTTCCTAACTTCCTAATCCACTTTGCTTCACATTTTAGCAATTGTTTATCTCTATCACCTCCCCTTCTGGATCTGGGGATTTGTTGCAGGATTTGGAAGCGTAATTGAGAAATAGAGTGTCCCATATCTACAAAATGATTTGCTACAGGGTTATGTCTAACTTTTCTTTTTATATCTGATTTGTGTTACCCTATTCTTTCTTTTAGCTGTCTGGTCGTTTGTCCGATGTACATCAGTCCACACGGACATTTTAATGCGTATACCACGTATGTCGACAGACATGTGTAGTAGCCTTTTATTTTAGAGATCGTTCCCTTGTGTGGATGATAAATGTTGTCCCCTTTTATACAACTATTGCAATGTCTGCAAGACAGGCAAGGGAAGGTGCCATTCTTTGCAGTACTCAGGGTTGACTGGCATAGTGTTTTGCCTGGACCCACATCAGCTCGTACTAGCTTATCTTTTAAGGATTCCGCCCGTCTAAAGGAAAGTAAAGGTGGATTTTGAAATACTACTATCTCAGGACAGGAGACTTTAAAAATATTCCAATGTCTTTTCACTATCTTACCCACTTCTGTGGACAATGTATTGTAATTGCTCACAAATGCTACTCTATCACCTTTTTTTGATCTTGTTTTCTTAGACTGTGTCAGAACTTCCCCTTTACATACCGCCAAAACTTTCTTAGGATAACCTCTCTGCATTAGTTTATTCTCCATTTCATCCAGTCTATCTGTGAGGGTCCCCTCCTCTGATACAATCCTCTTAACTCTTGCAAATTGAGATTTGGGTATAGATCTTTTGATATGTGCTGGATGAAATGAAGAATACAACAGTAGGGTATTTTTATCTGTAGGTTTGACATATAGATCAGTAGCCAATCTTCCTTCCTGTTTGTGTATCCATACGTCCAAAAAGTTTACTTTCAATAAATCAATGTGTGACGTGAATTTTAAAGAGGGTGAGTATTTGTTCAACTCGATTAGGAATGCATCAAGGATCGAATGTGGCCCCTCCCACAACATGAAAATATCGTCTATATAGCGTAACCAACACTTACAGTATTGTTTAAATTGCATATTTTGATATACATGTGTTTCTTCAAAGTGATTAACATAAATATTAGCATATGTAGGGGCCACATTCGATCCCATTGCCGTCCCACAGCATTGTTCATAAAATTCGTCCTGGAACATAAAATAATTTTTCTCCAAAATTATTCCCAACAGTGTAATGACCAAACGTTTTTGTGCTCCATCCCAACAATTGTCATTGTTAAGACACAACTCCACTGCCTCAATACCTCCTTTGTGGGGGATATTAGTGTATAAACTTTCTATGTCCAGAGTCACTAAATACATTTCATCACTCACTGGACCAATTTCTTTTAATTTGTTGAGGAAGTGTGAAGTGTCTAAAACAAAAGATTTTTGCATTTCCACATATGGACGTAATATTCTGTCTAAGAAAACAGCAATAGGATTAAATACTGACTGTACACCTGCCACAATCGGACGGCCCGGAGGTCGTTCCAAATTTTTGTGAATTTTGGGCAAGGTGTACAGTACAGGTGTAATTGGGTTTTTTTGCTCCAAAAATAATGCCAATTTTGTATCAATTACTCTGTTGTGGACTGCCTCCTGTAATATACCTTTTATTAAGGATTGTATCTTTGATAGGGGGTCAGCACACAACAGAGCATATGTATTGGCATCTGCCAACATATCCTTGATACTTTGTACATAAAAATTTTTATCCATAATTACCACTGCTCCTCCCTTATCTGCTGGTTTGATAACTATATCACTACGGTCTTGTAGATTTTTAAGTGCTGTTTTTTCTTTATTACACAGGTTGGATCTATTAAAATCCAATTTACCCTGGTTAAATGTTTCTTCCAAATATTCAGCAAAATTATCCACATTTGCCTGCACCCAGGCCAATACAATTGTTCTGGGGTTTCATGCAGGACAGAATGCTTAGAGGCTGATTATTGCCTTTGTATATCAGCAGGCCAATTTTCAACTTTGGCACTGGCCTTATTGCTGCCACTGTTTGATTATGGCCTCCTAATCCCCTTAATCAGATATCCCCATTGAGCAAATGACTCTTCTGAGATATCTTGGCTCTTTTTAACTGTTATCCAACTGTCCCAAATAATTACAATTAAGCCAATTTTCCCACCTGATCTTAAAGCTTACAGAATATATTACTAAACTGAAGTTCATGTGACTAAAGTTTATCAGAGCACAAGTCATATTACTAGGGGCAGCTGGGAAACTGACAATTTTTCTAGTCCCATGTCAGATTTCAAAATTGAATGTAAAAAAAAAAATCTGTTTGCTCTTTTGAAAAATGGATTGCACTGCATAATTTGGCTGGAACAGCACTATGAACTGAGGCATTTTGAAAAAAAAACATGTTTTCCCATGACAGTATGTCTTTAATATACTTCTTCTAATGGTTCTTTCCATAAAAATGTATACATTCATGTCATTTTGTGAAATGTTCAAACAGTAGTGATGGTATTTGTAAAATTACTGAGCTCCATTTATTTGCATATGTATATTGTATATGTAAATTATTATATAATGCATTATTTATTTTATGTGGTGTCCAACACATTTACATATGTAAATAGTCCTCTACAGCAAAAGATGATCCCTAACAGTAAAGTAAAGAAAAAGAGTAGAAATCAAATGAAAAGCATACATGGTTTTGGGGCATCAGATTTGTCAATGTAATTTCCATCCAGAAATCACACATTTTCTTTCAGTGCTTGAAAAGCACTGGTACCTCCATAAAATGCAAACTGATGAAACAATACTAGTATTAGTAGTATTCTAAAAAAAGACTGACCTGCACTGCCACCTGTTGGTAGCTTATATTAATACTTACATATATTTCATATTACTTTATTACCTATTGCTTTTAATGAAAGTGTTTTTCTAATATTCAAGAGAAATGTAAAAATTTTCACCTTCTAAAGCAGCTCTGGGACGACCCTGTTCTAAACTGATACATTTAGTTAATACATTTGTTATCTTTTTCCCTGCTGAACAGAATCCCTGAGTTTCATTAAAAGCAGCTGTTAGAATTGATACAATAGTTGCTAATATTCCATAGATACTGCTGAAAAATGTATCAGCTAAATGTAGCAAATTGTAACCGTTCAGAAAGTTCCTGGATCACTGAGCTGCCAGACTCAAACACTAGAGACAGGAATACTACATTTTAAACTTGAATTTAAAAGTATTTGTTCGTTGCAAGCAATCTAAAAACAACTCAACTAAAAAAGTGTTTGGTAGGTGAACAACGCCTTTAAATAACCTATAAGGTGGAAAATAGAAACATTTGCTGTTTGCAAAGTGTTAGTGTTTATTTAATTTTTCTTCCCAGTGCTTTCTACTCCTGCCAAGCTGTATGGCTTGTATCACTGCTACTATCAACCTCACTTGCCGGTTGTGTTTATGCAAGCTTCCTCTAAAATGCAATATTTTGTTGTGGATTGTTCATGTGAATTGCAAGCTCTGACTTGCCCCACCCCTGATACTAATAAAGCCGTAACCACTATGAAGGCTTGGAAGTCATGATGATCCTGGTGATTAACAAATGAATGAAGCAAGATCATGGATGGAGGAAGCAATCAGGAGTATGAGGGTATAATCCTTCTCTAGACAGCTGCTTGAGCCTCCCTACATCTACAAACCTACATTATCCTGTAGGATCTACAGTATTAAGGCAAATTATTGGATTTACAATGCAAACAACTGCACTACTGTATGTGGCTACAGTGCAGATAAGAACACATTCATGTTCTTTTTTATTAAAAGAAAGAACTCTTTCATGCTGTCAGCCTCTAATCACTTTTGCTCACAATGTGCTTTTATAATGTCACATCTAAGGAGAAACCACATGTAAAACAAGGATTCATTTATTACAGGGAAGTTCATCAACATTGTGGAACAGTAACAACATGCTTCACTTATGGCAGGAGTGCTCATACTTTACTGAAATGAGGTCTACTTTTAGTGACGTTGTCCCATTATGACCTACATCCATAAAAGTATTGGCATTCTGTTCCATGGAAAATATTACTTAAATATTGATTTATGAGAAAATGTATATTGCCATATTTAAACAATTATTTACTTATGTAACTGTAACTTAATAAATATCTGAATGAAAAGCATAAAACAGGAGGGTGATTTAGACAAGCTGTTTTTGACAGTGTCTTGAGATCTACTGATCACCAGCTAAAGGTCTACTGGTAGAACCCGGTCTACCTTTTGGGCACCCCTGATTTAGGGGATAAGTCAAATTTGTTTTCCCTCCTGTTTCTGTGTAGAGTCCTGCGCAGGTCCATTTTTTTGGAACCTGCACCCGACCCGTACCTGCAACCTGCAATTAGGGTTGCCACCCAGCCGGTATTTTACCAGCCTGGCCGGTATTTTTGATGGTTGATCCCAATGTTATTAATAGGAAAAAAAATACAAATATATAGGAAGGCCAGTATTTTTTTCAAGAAAAGGTGGCAACCCTACCTGTGATCGGCAACACGGACCCGCAACCTGCATTCTTGCCTGCTTGGACTAGCTACCTGACCTGCAAGTACCTTCTTGACAACCCAATCCGCAACCCACTGTCCATCAAGAATCAGGAAGTGCTGTCATTTTAAACTGGAAGTGACATCATCGGAAGTAGGCGTGATCAAAAAAAGGAGTAAGAATCAGGAGGTGCTGTCATTGTAAACCAGAAGTGACATCATCGGAAGTCAGCGTGATCAGAAAAAAAGAGTAAAAATCGCTATTGAGAAGACCAGCGGCTTGACCCATGACCCGCAGAACCTCCTACCCACGCCTATACCAGCACCAGGAACCTCTACCCACAACCCGCAGGGTACTGCAGGTACCTGACCCACTGCAGGACTCTAGCTCTGTGTAGATATTGTATGTGCTAAATGTCGGTATAATAGTCATGCTGAAAATCAACATCACCAATTATTTGATGGAATGCAATGAGCTGATTGATAATTGCACATTTTTTTTACTCTGGATGCCTGTAGTGATTTTGGACACAGCAGCATCACTTGCATTACATTATCACCAGTGGAGTTGCCTATAGCAACCAACCAGCAATTTGATTTGAACATACACCTACAAGTTTAAATACTCAAAAGATCTGACTGCTTGTTTTGAGCAGCAGCACCTTAGAGTTCTCCCACAGACCTCCTGGAATTTTTCAGTTAACAGGAATTTTTTGTAGTTTTACAGTAGCCCAGACTTCTTAATAGGGATGCACTGATGTGATTCGATGATTTGTTAGGGCCCTTACACACAGGCGTTTTAACCTGCGCTCCCCTGCGTTCCGTTTTGTTGTGTTCAGCCGCAGGGAGCGCAGGTATAGACGCACTCAATTATTTTCAATGGGGCTGTACTCACACAAACGCATGTAGGCGCCGAACGCAGGTTCAGACGCAACATGCTGCATTTTTCCTGCGTTCGGCACCTACATGCATTCCCATGTGTACAGCCCCATTGAAAATAATTAAGTGCGTCTATACCTGCGCTCCCCTGCAGCTGAATGCAGCAAAACAGAACGCAGCAAAACAGAACGCAGGGGTGCGCAGGTTAAAATGCCCATGTGTAAGGGCCCTTAAAAATGGGAATTTAATTGAAGCAGCTTGTAAAATTCATTAAAAGTTCATTAAGGGATTCAAATATATAAATAATTAACCCAGAGTGAACGCCGACGCGCGTTTCGCTATATGCTTTATCAAGGCTGCCTTATAGCCTATGTAAGTGTGAGATCAGATCTCACCACAGCAAAACTCACATTCTATTCATTCCTATGGGATTTTTAAAAGCATATTCATCAAGTAGTGAAATCCATTTTAAATACGATTATAAAAATCCCATAGGTATGAATAGAACGTCAGTGGGGGTCATTTATTAACAACTGGGCAAATTTGCCCATTGGCAGTAACCCATAGCAACCAATCAGATTGCTGCATTCATTGTTGTACTTGCAGCTGGCTTCAAAAAGCTAATCACCGATTGGTTGCTATAGGTAACTGCCCATGGGCAAATTTGCCCAGTGTTCATAAATGAGCCCCAACGAGTTTTGTACACTTTAATCAATCTGCCCCTATTAGTTTACAAGAAAAATGATGAGCGAAATTTCTCATAGGTTTCTCTGCAAAAAAAGACACCCATAGACTTCAGTGGGTGAACTTAATTGCATGACAAAACAAATTTATCGTCTTATAAACTATTATAAATTTTTTGCCAGTTCAAGAATTTTTGGAAAAGCCAAAAGGGTCAAATTCACCCATTACTAATAAACATTAAATAAACCCAATAGACTTGTTCTGCAAGGAGGATTAATTATATCTTTGTTTGGCTCATGTACAGAGTACTGTTTTATTATTACAAAAAGGAAATCTTTTTTAAAAATTTGGATTATTTGGATAAAATGGAGTCTATGGGAGAGAGCCTTTCCGTAATTTGGAGATTTCTAGATAACGGGTTTCTGGATAAGGTATCCCATACCTGTATTGCTATTTGTGTATGAAGCCTTATATATTAAAACAATACATTTATGGGGATAAACACAATAATAGAATGTAAACAAACACCACGGCACTACAATTACATTGGAAATGAAAGTCAAAATCAAGTGCAAAATGGTAAACGTCAGGCAGACCCTGTCCATACAGTTTATAAGGGAGGTGTAAAGTAGCCTCTCAGCACCACGCCTTACTTACATTAATAGGAAAAAGAAGTGCATTGATCCTAGCCTCAAGAAAAGGTAGGGCCAAGTATTTTATGTTTGAAATATTTAGAAATATTTACACACACAAATTTGCATGTGTTTTTGAAGCAGGGCTGAGTCTAATCACAGCGTTAGAAGTAATCATGCTCATTTCATTAAGTTTATAATCAGCAACTACAAAAAAAAGTTTGGAATGTGATTTCAGGAAATTAATTATAGTTGCAATGGAATGAACTCTGCATATTTTACATGCTACTATATTATTAGCGGCTGCCTAACATTAACTTGGCCAAATAAGGGCCTAGGTCTCAACATCTATAGAAAAAGTCTGAATGTTTTAGGAAGACATTGGGAAATGCCATATGAATACTGAGATATAACATAAGTCTGTAGTACACAGCTGTGTACTTGTGAATTCTTTACACTGATGATCTGCTTCACCAAACAATTACTAAGAGACACACAAAAGAAACATCTGCACTATAGTCCAGCGCGGGTCCATTTTTTGCAACCTGCACCAGACCCGTACCTGAAATCCGCAACCCGGACCTGCAACCCGCATTCCTACCCACCTGGACCCACTACCCGACCCGCAAGTACCTTATCCACAATCTGGACCCGCTGACCATCAAGAATCAGGAAGTGACATCATCGGAAATAGTTGTGGTCAGAAAAAATGAGTAAAATCGCTATTGAGAAGACCCATGGCCCAACCCGCAACCTGCAGAACAGCCGACCCGTGTCTATACCCACACCCGGAACTTCTACTTGAAAGCCGCAGGGTACTGCAAGTTTTTGCGGGTACCTGACCCGCTGCAGTACTCTAATCTGCACCACTATTAGTTCTACATGCAGAGACTAAGACCTCATTAACCAGTTGGATTGCAAATACTAAGGGGAATAATTGTCCCATACATACACAAGAGAGGACTGAACTTAAAGGGATTCTGACATTATTTTTATGATTTATTTTTTCATTTCTAAATTACACTGTTTACACAGCAAATAATTGGCTCTACAATATAAAATGTACTAATATTAGTGTGTAGCCAGCCATCTCAGGTAGGGTTGCCCCCTTTTCTGTAAAGAAAAGGGGGCAACCGGCCTTTGCATATTTTTACCTTTCTTTCCTATTAATAACATTGGGAGCAAGAGCAATTTTTACCGGCAAGGTGGCAACCTTAATCTCAGGTAATCTCCTGAAGCCAGAATCTGCACGGAGGGGTAAGTAAAAAATTAGGGGCATTTACACAGGGGGCAAGTAATCAAGAGGAGGGCAGGCAGTAGAGTTCTCCTTTATGCCCATTACTTTCCTTGGGCTAGCTTTACATGAAGCCATGAGAAATACTCCAGTTTAGGAGCATTCAAGCTTACCCTGCCTACACACAAAAGCACATACCGAAACAAAGATCTCACTTGACCCAACTGTAACTGATTTATTTGTTGTGTTCTGTAGTAGCCATAAATGCATAGATCAATACCAGTTATCAGGTTATTTCACTTGAAAGCCAATGCAGAAACAAGTTCTTGGCTGTGCTAACAATAACACAATGTTATCTGATGGAAATAGAGGAAGAGATCAAAGCTGCAAATAGCAAGGTTGGGGGGCCACTGTGAGTTCTATGTGACTTTCCTGCCCAATAATCTGTTCTGATACAGAAAGGAAGTGAATGTCAGACCATAATACTGGTGTCAGTCTGGTGATGTCACTGCCCATAACTGGCACAATTACATTAGTAGATGCTGCAGAACTCAGTTACAATGTCACTCATGACAATTTGTAAGCAACTCCAGGCATCAAAGGAGGGGGCAATGAAAAAAGTCTGAGGGCAGCAGCTACCAGAAAAATGTACAAATACTGTTGCTATAACACAGTAAGTTAGGTTGAAAAAAAGACACACATTAGTGATGTGTGGGCAGACCCGATACCTGCGGGTCGGGGTCGACCTTGCACCCCATCTTCTGGGTTGCAGGGTGGGTTGAGCTTTTCTGACTGCTCTCCCCACCCGCGACCTTACAACTACCGGCTTCAATTTTTATAGATGCGTGCCTGCTCACCCCGCCCATTTTGTAACATCATCGGCATGGTGGGCCGGCACAGGTCTATAAAATGAACCTGGAAGTCGGGTTCAGGTGGGTGCAAGTGATGGGAGGGCAGGTGGCAGGCGGGTGCTGGTCAGGAAAATCCCGACCCGCACATCTCTAACACACATGCATAATGTCCAACCTTTTAAATCTATATATAACCTGCCTAACTGCTAGTTGATCCAGGGGAAGGCAAAAAAAGCCTCTCAAATTTAGCTCAGAGGGGGAAAAATTCGTCCTGCAATCAGATTAGTCCCTGGTTCAACTTGTACTATGAGCTATCTTCCATAACCCTGTATTCCCTTACTTGCTAAAATGCCATCCAACCTTTTCTTAAAGTGATAGTGATAAAAAAAAATGACTTTTTAACATATGAATGTACATTAAATGTTACCTATGGGTCATGTTGACCATTTTTTGAGGAGAGGTTTGTTTTTGTATATAATTTTTAGTTGAAGTTTCTAGTTCAAGACTCTCTGACACTGACTTTGCCAACCTGGCTGTCCCATCTCAGCCTGTTAGTTACAGTTTCTAATGCTAACGGACTCCTGCTGCACAAATATGGCAGCCCCCTCATACAGGAACATGAGGCAACGGACAGGTAATGTAAAAGCATTATGCAAATACTTTATGGCAAAGTTAGAAGTAGCTTTCAAAGCCAATATTATAATAGATGTAAAAAAGTTTAATTTCAGGTGTCAGTATCTCTTTATAGCTAATGTATCAGGGAGAGAATTCCACATATTCACAGCAACTACACAGCAGCTGCCATAACAAAGCCAAAAACTTTTGTTTGCCATGTTTGGAGTTAAAGGGGAACTATTGTGAAAATTAAAATTTTATATAAGCTTCATCATACTGAATTAAGAAACTTTCTAAATACAATCAATTAAATATTCTGCATTGTTTCTAAAATAATCAAGTTTATCTTCACTATCCCTCTCTCAGCATCTGTTTCTCTTCATTCTTCATGCAGCAGTTGGGTGTCAGATAGTCACGTAGTCATAGTGTAAGGGCCCTTACACACGGGCGTTTGTTACCTGCGTCTGAACCTGCGTTCAGAGCTTACACGCGTCTTGTGGGTACAACGTCATTGAAAAGAATGGAGTGCTTCGTGACCTGCGCTCCCCTGAGGCTGAACGCAGCCAAACGGAACGCAGGGGAGTGCAGGGAACAAACGCTTGTGTGTAAGGGCCCTTACACACGGGCGTTTTGGACCTGCGCTCCCCTGCGTTGCGTTTGGCTGCGTTCAGCCGCAGGGGAGGGCAGGTATAGACGCACTTAATTATTTTCAATGGGGCTGTACTCACACGAACGCATGTAGGCGCCGAACGCAGGAAAAATGCAGCATGTTGCGTCTAAACCTGCGTTCGGCGCTTACACGCGTCTCGTGGGTACAACATCATTGAAAAGAATGAGGTGCGTCTATACCTGCAGGTCCAAAACGCCCGTGTGTAAGGGCCCTTAGGGCTCACTCTATTAAAATCTCCAGAAATCAAGTATCTCTATACGCAGAATTTGTGCAAAAGGTCGTCATTTTGTTTTTACTGGAATCATTTATTTGAATGAGTTCTAATTAATCTGTTAGGATTGTATTTACAAAGCTTATATTACATTTTCATTTGTCACAATATTTCCCCTTTAACATTCAACCACAGCAGGAAGGATACAGGCTTGTCACCTCATGAATATCCATCAAATATTATTCATTTTAACATACAAATTGTACTTGTACCCTAAAAATGAAGCCCTTGTTTCCATGCCCTCATGAAAGATCCAAACAAAGTCAGAGCTAACATAATGCTAAACACACAATGTACACCTGTGTATTTGCCGAATCTATATATTAACGGTCTGAAAACTGTTTCTAAAAAGAAGTACTAGTTTGGAAATATTAAGATGGTTTATGAAAGAATTTCAGGATAGTGGAAACCTAGCGCCAGAAATATTTTCAGGAAACAGTTCATTCCCAAACCTACTCTACTTTTGCTGAACACATGCATTTTTTCCCTCAAACATCTCCAGTTACAAGCAGCCAATGAAAAACCAAAAAGGTGAGGTCATCACAATCTGACTACAGAAATCCAAACCCTGTAACACCGCCAGAAATAATGCACATCGAATAATACAAACCGCGTTTTCTCATTTAACAACACTAAAGCAGACTTGTGTGTCTGACGCCATTAATAGCGCTGAATATAAATGAACCGGATAAGCATTATCTTTATATCCCACTGAATTCCCCACGTTTTCTCTCACATGCAAAAACAAAAACTGCATATCCACAGCAAAACCTGGTGCCAGTTGAATACAATGTTTTCAGAGTCCAGCAGAGGAATTCCCCCACCCTAATTGGTGCCTAAAGGAAATCCTCCTATTAACACTGTCAGCTGAAGTATTTCAGATAATGGATAGGGAACAAGTATTTGGCAGGGAATTGAAAGGAGCTCATTTATTTCCAAGACTCATATAATGTTTGCAGGGTTATGAAGGATGAGAGAGTTTGAGCCTAAAAACTAATGAAACACTGCTGCTTCTTTTGTGTTTTTTTTTTTTTTTTTTTTTTGCAAAAGCTAAGAAGATATGGCTATGAAAAGAAGACTGTTTCAATGCTATATGGATAATTACATCATGCACAATGAATATGGATGCCTTCTATAGATGTCATCCGTAGGCAAATATAATAAACAGCAAACTGTGAAAAGCCTTAGGGCTCTAACACACAGCCATTTTTAACCTGCGCTCCCCTGCGTTCTGCTTTCTTTCATTCAGCCGCAGGGAATCGCAGGAGTAGACGTAGTCAGTTATTGTGAAGGGGGCTGTACTCACACAGACACCAAGTAAGTGCTGAACGCAGTTTGGGACACAGCATGTTGCATTCCACCACTTACATGCGTGTGTGTGAGTACAGCCCCCTTCACAATAATTGTCTACTCCTGAGATCCCAAGCAGCTGAACAGAAGAAAGCGCAACGCAGGGGAGCACAGGTAAAAGCAGCCGTATGTAAGAGCCCTTAATCACAATGGTGGTTCCAATGTGTAACACACACACACCCTATAGGTCCCCCATACATGGGGCCGATAAAAGCTGCCGACAAGCGAAAGTCGGACAGATCTCGATAGGGCTGGTTAAAAAATCCGACCACCCATATCGGATGCATTATGATCCAATTGTTGGGCCCTAGGGCCTACGATCGGATCAGCCCGATATTGTCCACCTCAATGTGGACATATCTGGGAGAGATCCGCTCGTTTGGTCAACATCACCAAACGAGCGGATCTTTACAACCTCAGGCTGGTACTCCTTTTTCCTGAAAATTTTTATTTTGATATAAAAGGATCTAGTCTCCACAGCTTTTCATTTCATCTTTCTATGATTTTTAAATAATTATCCTTTCTATTCTGCAAATATTCCATCTGCAAGTGAAAATCCTATCTGGTTGTCAAGGACAGTAAACCCTGGCAATCAAAAGATGGACTGTGAGGATTAAATATTACTGTTGTTTTTAAATGATTGTCTTCCTGTTTCCACTATCATAATTCTACACTCCAAAGGGCTGCCTGGTTTCTAGGGCTTAAAGGTGTGGTTCACCTTTACGGTAACGTTTAGTATGTAATAGAATGGCCAGTTCTAAGACACTTTTCATTTGGTCTTCATTATTTATTTTGTGTAGTGTTTTAATGATTTGCCTTTATCTTCTGACTCTTTCCATCTTTCAAATGGGGGTCACTGACCCCATCTAAAAAAACAAATGCTCTGTAAAGATACACATTTATTGTTATTGAAAATTGTATTGTTCATCTCTCTATTCAGGCCTCCCCTATTCATATTCCAGTCCCTTATTCAAATCAGTGCATGGTTGCTGGGTTAATTTGGACCCTAGCAAGCAGATGGATGAATAACTCAGAAAACACAAATAATAAAAAATGAAAACCAATTGCAAATTGTCTCAGAATATCATTCTCTACATCGTAATGAAAGTTAATTGAACGTAATCGTAATGAAAGTTAGTGAACAACTCCTTTAAGGTTGCCATACACAGGCCGATAAAAGCTGCCGACAGACTAAGTCGGCAGCTTATTGGCCCATGCGTGGGGCCCTCCGACTGACGGATCGCAGTCGCATCTGTTCATAGATACGGTCCTGCGATCTGACCGCCCGCATCCCCTACGTGGGGCCCTCCGACGGGCTTAAAGGACATGTCAACCGTTTTCACAAAAATGTAATCAATGAACAACGTCACTGAAATCTTTAGATAACTGCCACTCTGGTTGTTAAAAGGTTAACAGTAAGGCTGCAGTATCCCCTTAATCAGCTACAAATCCTTCTACTACATTAAACCACTCTGCCCCCTCCCTCAGGAATTTCCTTTGGCTCTTGGCTCAGTGAGCATGCTCAGTTCCTCTCAGCTCAGATTACATAACACACCCTCTAGACTAACAGCCAATGAAGAGAGAGCATCACTGGTTCCCACAGAAACTGTCTGATGCTATTTTTTTCTCCTAACCACCTCTCCTGAGCTCATCGTAATAATTACAGTGCTCAAACCCAGCAGAACCTTTTTTTATCAGTATGTTGTGCCTGTGTAAACCTGCATTGTGCATTACATGGACTTTACAGCATACATGTCTTATTTCAGATGATAATGTATCAGAGGGAAAATGGCTGCCAGGTGAAAGCTACTATTTGTTTTAGGAAAATGTGATGGCGCTGGCAAACAGAGGAGGTATATGCAGTACAAATGATGCAGTTTGGGTGCGGAAGATATGCCCAACTTATATACAGGGTAGGAAAATTTAGGCTTTACATGTCCTTTAACTGATTGATATCTGGCTGAAGACGGTCAGATGTCGATCGGACGGGACTAAAAATCCCGTCAGATCGCAGCCGCATCTGTTCGTAGATGCGGCCCTGCGATCCGACCGGCCGTATCCCCTGCGTTGGGATCCGATCGTTGGGCCCTCGAATGGAACTGCCCAATATTGCCCACCTCAAGGTGGGCATATCGAGGAGAGATCCGGTCGTTTGGCGACATCGCCAAATGAGCGGATCTCACCATGTATGGCCACCTTTAGGCTACAAATATATTGTTATTACTACTTTTTATTACTCATCTTTCTAATCAGCCCCTCTCCTATTCATATTCCAATTTCTTATTCAAATCAATCCATGGTTGCTAGGGTAATTTGCACCCTAGCAACCAGATTGCTTAAAATGCAAATGGATGAGCTGCTGAATAAAAAGCTAAATAACTCCAAAAAAAAAAAACAATTGCAAATACTAAGTTATACTAAAAGTTATTTCAAAGTTGAACAACCCCTATAGCAGAAAGGGGTTTTCATGTGACTTGCATGGCAACAGTAGCAGAATATCAGAGAAACACTTTCTTACCATGACTGGGGCTGCTGCATGGCTCCTAGGGAGGCTGTCGCTCCTGAGCTGAAAGTAGTGGTATCCAAGAGAGTTTAGGGGAAGTTGCTGCAACTGGAAAATGCCAGACCTGAGGCTGATAAAGCACAAGACCTGAGGAAGCACAAGACTTGAAACAGAGCGTGGGCACGGGGGAGATATACTGGCAGGTCTGGCAGCACTAACACAACGGAGAGAAAACTTCCAAGCGCCGAAAGGGTTAAACCAAAGAGTATGAAAGAGGGAGAAACGCCAACAGCTGGGCAGGAAGCAAGTCAGTAGCCTTCTATCTCCTGTCTCTCAGCTCCTGCCGCTCTTTGCTTCTTTCCTCTGGCTGTGCTGGGTACCGTGCTTCTATGGTATTGTCCCTTCCTGCACAGTACAGATGTGGCCACTCTCTCTCCTCTCAGCACTATGGCTCCTCCCACGAACACAACCATCCGCTGGAATTGAAGGGGGGGGGGGGGAAAGGCGCCCACACAAACTTACATTTAGCCTGCTCACTTGCTGTTATTGTCCCTACTAAGAGAGGCCGGTGAAGCACGTTTCACTTCATACAAATATCCCCCAGGCTGCTAAACAACATATTAAAGAGCGAGGTGTGGGGTGGGGGGTTCAGGCAATAATCCTTCACATAAATTCCGATTAGAACGTCTTCTCAAGGTTAGTGGAACGATTTCATTTATACAGATTAAAATGTTGGAAAGAAAGAGGCTGGGAGAGAGTTCATGTAGTGAAAGGGGGAAATTCATGGGAAGATGTTGCCTTTGATGGAATGCTTTTTGATAAAACATTATGCTTAATAAAGGAGTTATTTGTGATAAAACATTATGCTTAATAAAGGAGTTATTTGTGATAAAACATTATGCTTATTAAGACTAAATATTTTTAGTGGTTGATCCCAATGTTGTTAATAGAGAAAAAAAAGATACATATATAGGAAGGCCGGTATTTTTTTTCAAGAAAAGGTGGCATTACCTAACAGCAGTCACTCTTACTTTCAGTTTCAAGCTGTACAGAAAGTCCTGTGTATGCACAGTGAAACCTGTAGGCCATTTTTATAAACACCACATATTCCCCCTATTGTAGGAAAGCATTTGGGCAAATATAATAAACAGTAACAATTAAACAGTATGTTTCTTAAAGCAAAATATACATCTTCACGTCACATAGTCCTTGGTCCATGCAGGTAGTTTTCTGATTCTCTCACTTTCTTCAGGCCTTTATTAGGAGTAGGAAAATGTCCTTCATCAAATGGAACATCTGCAAAGTCATATCTAGCAGGAGCAAGACAACTTGCATTCCATATGCGTCCATCAGACAGTTCATATTTGTATGGTCCTCGCTGGCGTCTCACTTCAAGTGATGTAGTAAATTTAGATTGTCCTTGTTTCAGTATTCCTGGTTTCTTAATTCTGACTAAAGATCCAGGCTGAAAGTGTACTTCTCTTGCACCACATTTTCTATCAGTATAAGCCTTGCATTTGGCTTGTTGACGTTTGACAATGTCAGCAGTAGATGAGTTTGTAGGAACAGTATTTGGTGGAAGTTTGATGTCTGCAACATGTAACTTGCGCTTCTGTCTGCCATGTAATAATTCAGCTGGAGATGATTGGGTCGTGGCATGGCACGTTGCTCTGTAGTTATGTAGTTCCTGTGAGACAGTCTTCCTTATAGATTAGGGCAATCGCCTTAATATCTGGAGTACTGGTTTTCCATCTGGTCTCAACTTTCAAGCTGTACAGAAAGTCCTGTTGTATGCACAGTGACACCCGCAGGCCATTTGTATAAACACCACAAGACTTTCATCTATAAAAATCCCCAGAACTCATAGCAGGATGGCAAAGTGGCAATTTCATGTAGGAATACCCCAGAACTAGTGATGGGCGAATCTATCTCGTTTCACTTCGCTGAAAAATTTGGGAAATGGCGAAAAATGATCATTTTTGAATGATTTTATAGCATTTGTATTGCATTTCTTTTTATACCTTGGTTTGCCTGTTGTATAATATTAATCGTGCAGTGGGGATAGAAGATTTTGACCATTGATTTGTCCACTGAATTTCAGAATTTCTGCCCAAATTACTTTTTGTGGTCTCTGCACTGACATACTTTCAAAACCCATATACTATTGAAAAGACTAGTGCATTCATATTTAAGAGTGATTTTCTTTGTTCTGAGAATAAACATATTGGAGATACAACTGCTAAGTGTCAACTCAATTTCAAGATTTTGCAGAATCTTTACAAAAAAATATTTTACTAAATATATTGATTTGTATAAATTGTAAAAAAAATGTGTTTTAAATTTTTTAGAAAGTGTATCCCCCAAAAAATAATGGTTTTCCAAGGCATCCATAAACATGCCATAAATGTCTTTAATCCTAGGTAACTCATATTTATAATGTTTCACATTTGTAAACAAGTACATAGTGTAAGGTAAAACGCCATGAAGTGCAAGCTTTGAGTCAACATTTGGGCAATTTCTTAAATAACACTAACCTGATGAAAGACTTGAACTTTGGTGATTAGGAGTAGGGCGTTACATTTTACATTTGTTTGAATGAGTATAAAACATGAGTTTCTGCTTACTGTTAGTTCATATTTGCCCCTGCACTGCAAGTCTACTTATATGTAGTGCAGTGTTTGGACAATTAAGCTTTGTGGTGCTCAGAGGATTTGATCTATACATATCAAGCATCTCCAAAGTAATGTACACATTTGGTATTGGTTCAGCTGGGGAATATGCAGCTAACGCTATTGGTTGTGTTTTTGTGCATGACCAGTCGCATAGCATAAGCCACCAAGTGAATCTCATAAGTACTGCTGGATATGAATCAGGTGAATTTTGTGGTTACGCCCATGACAGCTAATATGTGTTCATCCTACTTAACCTTCAAACTGGGCTGTCAGGTGTACCTAGGAGATCTGAGGCGGGATGATGTGATTTATGGCTTGCCGTAACGCATCTTTAAGACTAATTAAACATGGAGGATGATCTCAGCCTGGAGAAAAACACGGCTTGAGACGGCGTAACTACCAGGGGTGCAGAGGGTGCAATTGCACCAGGGCCCCCACCCCCTTGGGGCCCATCAGAGCCATGATAATGGTTATGGCAGGTGGTTATCTAGGGGGAGATTTTACAGCACACATGCCATCAACACTCCAGCATGGGATTTTTAGAGGTAAGGGGCTGACAGGGGGGCCCAGGTGCCCATCCTGTACCGGGGCCCACCAGGGAGTAGTTACGCTGCTGTTCCCTTGTGCTGGATCTTTCAAGCGTTTAAGAGCAGGAGAATGCAGGAAGAATGAAGACCTGTATTTCCTATTAGTCTGTAGTCATTGTGGTGCAGGCACCAAATCCAGGTGGAACATAACTTGAGGCGTTCAACCTGAGTTTGATGGTTTTCTGCACCACAATGAGTACAACATCATTGAAAAGTACAGGCTGCTTTTCTTTCTGCGGTGGAACCCAGAAAATATCCAGCACAGGGGAATGCATTCGTAAAATGCCTAAAGGATATTTCAGTGCTGTTACTCAGCCATACATTACTACATACACTAACAAATGCGCCATACTTGGAACTGTAGTTTAGCAACATCAGATTTTTTTGTCTCAACAAAACTGTTAATTTTCCAAGATCAGTTATAAATAGTTACTAATTTGATTTGGAATTATACAAAAAACTAAAAGACCTTAGCATGGTGGGAATACATGGTATGCCATTCCTAGGTTCCTTGTACATTACTTCTCCTTTAAGAGGGGTTGTGTACCTATCATAGCAGTGTTGTTTCTCCAAACTCTGCTGGACTATTGCTCCCAGAATTCTGTGGAATATTATTAGGGGAAAACAACAACTATCAGCCATCAACATTCCCCATAAAAAAAGAGTGATTAATGATCCAGCCCTTTATTTTCTTTTCTAAGGCTAAAAGCCTCTTCCTGTTTATTGATAACATGAAATAACATCTTAAAGGAACAATATCATGTATTGTTGCCCTGCACTGGAAAAAAACTGATCTGTTTGATTAGGAAACACTACTATAGTTCATATCAACAAGCTAATGTGTAGCAATAGCGGAAATTGAAAAAAGGCTATAAGGCACAGGTTAAATAGTGGACAATGAAAACACCATTATGTTCTACAGAGCTTATGTAACCTGAAACTTTTCTCCTTTGAATGGCTGGCCCCATTGCTAGAGATTATTTATATAAACAATAGTAGTGTTTCTGAAGCAAACATAGCAGTTTTACCAGTGCAGGGCAACACTGCATCATATTTTTATTACTTTAAAGCACTTTTCATTTTTTGATGTTACTGTTCTTTAAAAAAAATCTTATAGTAGGTCAGTATTACCTACATGACTTGGGGTCGCTGCCTGGTCTACATAATATGGAGAACGGAACTGAAAAAAACACATTTATTTGCAGCAAAAAATGTGTATAAACACAATATATACATTTTTTTCCGCACTGAAAAAAGCCTGTGTGTAAGAAGCCTAAACCTGAAATTGTTTATTCCTGCAGCTAGAGCTGGCCTTAAAATTTCTTTCTGAAACATGACTGATGTCCTGCTACTGTTCCCACGGATATCAATCCGAATTTGTTGCCAGTTCATCCAGTCTTTAAACAGTCTTAGCTAAATAAAAAGACATTAAAGAATGTATGTTTATTACATTATAAAAGTGGCTGTGCCTGTATTTTGGCTGCTCTGTTGGAGTTTCAAATGAATAAATGGATTCCTTTCCCTAATGCTGTAACCGGAATCAAGTATTCACACTTTCAGTTCCAAGCTCAGCTGTCAAAACACAGAGGTGCATGTGAAGATCTCAAGGAAGCATATTTATCCAAAAGTGAAGTTAGCGATCACCTGGCCGGTATTTTCGATGTTTGATCCCAATGTTATTAATAGGAAAAAAAGATAAATATCTAGGAAGGCCGGTATTTTTTTCAAGAAAAGGTGGCAACTGTAGAGATCACCACAGTACTCTAGAGTGAAATTCCCCCACTTTCCATTCATTTCTATGGGATTTTAAAAGGCCTTGTTATCAAAGGGTGAACTTTCACTTTTACCCATTGATAATTACTCTTTTAAAATTCCCATAGAAATAAATGGAGTGTGGCAAAATTTCACTCCAGTGGACTGTGGTGATCTCTAATTTAACTTTTAAATAAATATACCCCAAGGAATCTTGTTTCTCTACACTAGGGACCAAATCCACCAAAAGGATTCATGCCTTTAGACCAGTGACCAACTGAAGGGGAAATGTTTTTCTCTCATGCTGCAATGTTTTAAAATTTTGTATTTAATTATTTTAATTTGTACAGACACTGCCCTCTATTGGAGAATAGTAGTGCTCAAATCTGCTCCTGACAAGCATTTACATAATGGCGAGTCATACAAAATTTCAACTTTGGAAAACCTGAAATATCTTAATGTACAGGTATGGGACCTGTTATTCAGAATCTTGGGACCTGGGGTTTTCCAGATAATGGATCTTCCTGTAATGAAGGGGGAGGGGTTTTGCGCCAGCAGGAGAAGTCTACCCTGCTGGCGCAAAACCCCTCCCCCTGTAGCTGGCCACACAACAATTGGTTTTTTTTTTTAACTTGAGGGGGGGGGCAGAAAATCTTGTTGTATGGGGCCCTGGTGAATTCTGATAGCAGCCCTGACAGCAACATACCATCAGGGGGCATAACTGAAAACATCCCTTCATTCATATGTATCGATACAAGAGGCAGAAACCAGTGAGTGTTCTACTGCAACCCTATGTGCAAACAACCTATAGATGTTTGTATTTAAAGGGGTGGTTCACCTTCAAGTTAACTTTTAGTATATTGTAGAAGGACCGATTCTAAGAAACTTTTCAATTGGGCTTCATTATTTATTTTTCATAGTTTTTTAATTATTTGAAATTTTCTTCTGTTCCTTTGCAGCTTTCAAATGGGGGTCACTGACACCATCTAAAAACAAATGCTCTGTAAGGCTACAAATGTATTGTTATTGTTACTTTTTATTACTTATCATTCTATACAGTCCCTCTCCTATTCATATTCCTGTTTCTTATTCAGATCAATGCAGGGTTGCTAGGGTAATTTGTACCCTAGAAACCAAATTGCTGACACTGCAAACTAGAGAGCTGCTGAATAAAAAGCTAAATAACTATAAAACCACAAACAATAAAAAATGAAAACCAATTGCAAATTGTCTCAGAATATCACTCTCTACATCATACTAAAAGTTAACTCAAAGGTGAACAACCCGTTTAATAAATGCTGGAGGGCTGCATTGGCAGAGCTACATAGATTGTGAGTAGCAACTGGGGCTCATGCTGGTTTGTTGCATGATTAAAGGTGAGATTAAGGTAAAAAAGTATGAATACCTCTGCTATAGAATTTTATATGAAAATGCAGAATGTTGGAGCACAGCATCCTATACACCAGTGATCCCCAATCAGTAGCTTGTGAGAAACATGTTGCTCTCCAACCCCTTGGCTGTTGCTCTAGGTGCTTATTTTTAAATTCCAGGCTTGGAGGCAAGTTTTGGTTGCATAAAACCAAGTGTTCTGCCAAACAGAGCATAGGGTCTACCAAATGGCCAATCACAGCACTTATTTGTCACCCCAAGAACATTTTTCATGCTTGTGTTGCTCCCCAACTCCTTGTACTTCTGAATGTTGCTCACGGTTTCAAAAGGTTGGGGATCCCTGCTATACACAATTCCTAAGGTTTTGTCATAGAAATTGAATTTCCAAGTTGTTTGTATGGAAATGGAAGAGGAATTTGCAAATTGATTATAGTAATTGTAAAAGAATTTTGCACATAATTCAATCTTTTTTCTTTGGCAAATAAGGGACCCAGAGAATGAGGCTGAATGTCGGAAACTATGAGTTTATGATTCCAGGCAGCAGCAATAAACATGCTCACATATAGATTAAATTCTGTAAAAAAAAAAAAAAAAAACAAAGCTGAGTTTTTTCAGGATCTATTTATAGCAACAGGCAGCCAGCTTTGTAACATGACTTCTCATCAGACAGCTGCTGCTGCAAGGATTAATGAAATCTTAACCTGCAAAGAAAGAGAATAGAACAGAACTTCTTTCTATATAAACCATTGGCTAAGTCAAATGAAAGGCTAATAGTAATTTATAAAGTAATTATTTTTTAAATTGGATAATTGAAATATATTAGTCTGATAATGGGACACATCTCTGTAAGATTGCTCCATATCAATCAATCAAAAGTAAAAGAATAATCCCCTATACTGTATTTTGCAATTTTATAAATTCATAAAGAAGAAAAAATGGCAGACCTTGCATTTAAAATTCCAAAAAAGGTGGATTAATGTGATTTCAAACCTGGCTTTACTGTTTAATTAATTCTTACTTAAAGGGGAACTCTGGCTTCCAAACCAAAATTTGATAAAGAGGTCAAAATAACACAGAAACCTCTAATATTCCAATCATAATTACCTGCTTCTTCAAAACGTATGAATAAATGCCATTTTCCATGCCAAAATCCAGCTGTTCTTCTCTTTGTGCATCATTTGAAATCCTGGCAGAAATGTAAGGACTAAAACACTGATGTTACAAATTGTAACAACTTCTGCACACCTTACAGACAACATGCAGGAACTACATAACCCACAATGCATTGCACTGTGATGTTCTGTCCCTAATTAAAATAACATGTGCAGGGAATTGTGGGTTTTGGAGAAAGGACAGCTGGCTGTTGACACAAAGTAACAGTAGTCAGCTAGATCAGCAAAGTAGTCAGAAAGATCAGCATTAGAGCAGGGGGCTAGGCTTAGAGAACTGTCAGAAACCATTAAAAATCATGAAAAGGCTGATTATTTTTTAATTGATGTATATTTCAAAGTTGCTGGAAGTTTACTTTTTAAAAAGCTTACATTATGTTTTTGTGGAGTTCCCCTTTAATATATGCTCTGCAAAGAAAATTTAATGAAAATGAAAGTTAGATTGTGATGAAGCTAAGAGTAGATTGGATATCTAAAGGCCATCTTAAAGGGGTTGTTCACCTTTATTTTAACTTTTATAATAATGTAGAGAGTGACGATTTGCAATTGGTTTTAAATTTTTATCATTTGTGATTTTTGAATTATTTGGCTTTTTATTCAGCAGCTCTTCAGTATGAATTTCAGCAACCTGGTTGCTAAGGTCCAAAATATCATACCAAACATGCATCGATTTGAATAGTAGACTAGAATATTAGTAGGAGAGGCATGAATAGAAATATGAAGAAGAACAATGAATGCATCAGTTTGATTAGTTACCAGTGTACTCCCCAAAAATGTTGCCCTGTCCTGTCACCTGCAATATAATTCTCTGTGGTTTTGGCACACCCCATGGGAGGGTGCAGCCCCAGCGCCCCTAGTAGTTGTGCCACAGAAAGCAGCGGTTTCGTACGCACAGAGGTCACAGGAATTTTAGGAGTGGTCTGCATGTCTTCACCCATTATTTATTATAATTAAAAACTCTCAAGTTTGGTTTTAAGGCAGGGTTATATGTACTGCATGTAAAAACCTTCCCTTTAAGTAATAGCGCATACTTTATATATATCATTATATTGTTACTGTTATACTGTACATACAAAACAGTCACACTGATGATTCTTGTACTTCAGTTCTCCACCTCCCCAACAATCAGCAATGCGCAAATGTAAATTTGAAGTCCAGTATTTACTGTGTTAATGAGAAAGGTTAAGCATTGCACCATTAATGTTACACTATGGGGAACATGTACTAGGCCTCTCTTACAGTCACATGCACAACCTAAAGCCATAAGTGATTTGTGCGTGACTTTAAGAGGTGCAGACTAATTGGAACTGACTATTTACAGACAGAACCATGGCAAAATATGCATCTGGTTAGTATTTTCAGCCTCTTAATTTCACTAACAACAACATTCACAGATGTCAAACAGCAATTTTCAGGAACATCAGACAAAATTATGGTGTAAAATCCAGGAAAACATTATATAAAATCAGGGAAAAGCAGTCATTGAAATGCATTATAGATGGGACCACAAAAAATGGTGTTAAATATAGAAAAACGAAAAATTGTAGTATGAAGAAATAGTTTTTACAACAATGTCATATTGGGTGGATCGCATTAAGAAGCAGCAAGGCCTGAAATAAGGGCTCTTATATGGGCTCCTCTTGTAGGGAAACTAACAACTTTTTTTGTCTTTTTATTATTCAGCTATTGTTTAACATTCTATTTAAAGGGATTCTGTCATGATTTTTATGATGTAGTTTTTATTTCTAAATTATACTGTTTACACTGCAAATAATTCACTCTACAATATAACA
Organism: Xenopus borealis; assembly: GCA_024363595.1. NCBI lineage: Eukaryota > Metazoa > Chordata > Amphibia > Anura > Pipidae > Xenopus > Xenopus borealis. The sequence goes on along the minus strand of CM044444.1, from coordinate 28,053,429 downwards.
TTTCATTCCTTATTCCTGGCCTCGCAGCATGACTGCTCCCCTTTCCCGGATCGGTTGATTCTGTATCAGTGGAGCAAGCTTTCTGGTGCAGCTTGGTGCCAAAGTTTGGTGCCGAAGTGTCTCCGGTGAAAACGGACCCCGAGGTGAAGGTTGTGGCAGTTACAGTACACAAACACACAGGCTGTCAATAGAAGATGGGGAGAAGAAATCGAACGCTGCACAATGGATCAACATCGCCCTGTTGCCTTTTCTGTAGAGGACAGGAAGTGGAGTTTCTGTAAGCTATTTCTTAATAAAGACTTTTCTATTTTAAAGTTTAATTTGTCTGGGTGTCTTTATTTCGTTGTATTCTAATGAATTTTAGGAAAGACATAATTTCAAAGGCTACTGTGATACTAAACTCAACAGTAAGTATAGCTAAGGGCATATACAGTTTGTGTGAAAGAGTGGAAGGGTGTGTGTATGTATGCTGGGTTTTTATTTGGAGGGGTTGAACTTGATGGACTTTGTCGTTTTTCAACCCTATTTAACTATGTAACTATGTAATTTGAGAGTAGAACTGGCCAGATATGGGATGGCTTTGACGTAGTTGGCCAGCTTAAATATATTGCAATATATGAACAAACAATCCCTGTTTTGTTTAAAGGGGAAGGCATTTTTTGGTAGCTGTATGCACAGAATGTCTCTGTCTCAATATATTGATAATGGGTTGAGTGCAGATGATCTCTTGTATTTGTCTATATGTATTTTGTGGTCACAGCCTCATTGCACCCCCGCCTAATGGTTTTAGTGCTGATCACAACTTTCCCTATATATTGTTTGTTGTGTGTGTATATATATATATATATATATATACATACTGAATGTAGGATTGCTTGGGTGTTGAGAGAGAACAAGTATTATTACGGTATTACAAGTATTATTGTAACCAAGATGAGAAAACCAGATGTAAACAAGACAGGCTGGATAAATATTGGAAGATCCTGTTGCACCAACTGGGTAACTAGGATGTATAAAAGGTTTTATTAGTCGGTACAGGTATGAGATCCACCATCTGGAAACCCGTTATTCAGAAAGCTCAGATTTACAGAATCTCCCATTTTAATTGAATAATTCACTTTATTAAAATTGTTCCCTTTTTCTCTGTAGTAATAAAACAGTACCTTGTATGTGATCCTAACTAAGCTATACTTAATCCTTTCTAAAAAAAAAAAAAATCCAATTGGTTTTATTTTGTGTTTAAATTCTTTTTGGCAGACTTAAGGTATGAAGATCCAAATTATGGAAAGATCGCGTATCCTGAAAACCCCAGGTCCTCAGCATTCTGAATTAATGGTCCCATACCTATATTACTTTAAAAATCCATCTCTATGGTTGCTGGACTACATCTCCCATCTTACTTTAAAAATGTATAATAGACATATGTAATTCTTAATCTAAGTGCGTATGTCCAAGGTGATGTCAAAACAGTTCTATTGCTATTTTATGTTTGTTCACTCTGTATTTCAGAAGGTCCCCCTATCTAGAAATCTCCAGGTCCCTCGTATAATTGATAATACAAACCATACTGGTAATAATCATACATGGTAAAAGTAGTGTTCATGACTGAAAGGCAAACATACACATAGTGCTTGTATATGTACTGGAGCAGAACAGCTGCATTCTTCTCCACAGTGGCAATTAGGACTTTAAAGGGGAACTAAAGTCTAAAATAGAATTATCATTATTATTTATTTATTAGCATGTATTTATATAGCACCAACATATTGTGTAGAGCTGTAATAATGCTAGAAATGCAGTATGTTGTATAATAAATATGAACTTACTCCACCACAAAGCCTAATCAAACAAATGATTTATGCTTTCAAGGTTGACCACGGGGTCACCATCTTGTAACTATGTAGACATCTTTGCAAGACCAAGGCCATGGACATGCTTAGTGTGATCTGGGCTTCAGTTGGGAGGTTAAGCTTAGGGATCTTCATAAATTATAAAAACAGCACAAGTCAAATAATATCTGCCAGAAGCCGATACAGTAAGACTGATTAATAATCAGAATATACAGACTGCACTGGGTCCTGTGTTGTCATGTAATCTAATGTAGATTTTATAGTTTTTGTATTGTTTAATACAAACTTTCTCCAACTCTGCAGAACCAGTGGCTGCAGCAAAATAATCCTCCAAATAGAATCCCAGTTTATCTGTTTAAATCTGGCTACACGATCATTGTCCCTGCCACTGGAATTGGAAACATTAAAGGGGGTGTAAAGGCAAAAATGAAACTCAATATGAATCTCTACAAAGTAGCCAACTGCTCTACAGGGAAACAAACAAAGCTGCTTGAGTTCTGTTTTGAAAGTATTATCATTTCCTTGCAGAGCAGTTAGGGGCCGTCTGAATTTTCCTATCCGCAGCAGTCAGAGCAAGTATATATAACCAGGTTTCTTATAAAAACGGTACACATTTTTTAATTAAAGTAAATTTGAAAAAGTTTCTTTTTCATTAAATAAAATAAAAATGGGATTTTATTTTGTTGCCTTTACATCCCGTTTAATAGAGCATACAGGTTCAGGCGCAGCAGGAAAAAAAGTTGACCCACCCCTGACCCTAACCTGCCCCTCCACCCCCTGCAGCCAACTCGAACCCGGAGTACTTCTAAATGATTTTTATAGACCCGGGCCCGTTAAACAATCATGTCACAATAGGGGTAGGGCTCACTGAAGTCAGAAGCTGGCAATTATATTTCACCCACAGGTCAGGTGGGTTCAGGGCAGCTTACAATTTTTGGGTTGGGGCGAGTTTGAGTTAAACCCTCCCTTCCGCTATCCCCGACACAACCACAACGTGACAATTGTGTTTGGAAGCTGGCCCAAACCTGCCTGACGTGTGGGTAAACTCATGGGTCTGACATTACTACAGAACAAGATAACTTGAATCAGGGAAAGAGTACTAAGTAAGAATAAAGTTGCTAGATTTCACAACATGTCAAATATGTTTTGTTCTCTAATATTTTCACAGTGTTCAGGTAAATACACCATAAATATATAATAATAAAAAATGTCAGGAAAACGGTGTCCTGCTGGAATACGTCTGCAGCCAAAAGTAAGAGAAATCTGGTTTTCATTTTCCGAAATAGATATACATTGAGATTCAAGTATTTGAAAGAAAGTAGTTGACCGGTATTTCCTCAAGACATGTTCAGGATATGGCTTTTTATACTGTTTCTTTGTTGCATGTGCAAAAATCAGTCTATTTAAATGTTAAGTGTTTGATTTGTGCAGAATATTGTTCTGTTCTCACTTGGGGGCAGATTTACTTATGTCCTAATTTTTGTTTTGGAAATCTTTGCCATACCTCGCACAACTACCTCAGACGCTATTTTCTGATTCTATGGGGAAAATTCACTAAAGCGCGAAGCGTCTAACGCTAGCGTTAATTCGCAACTTCGAAAATTCACTAACACGGACTCTGGCGAATTTTCGCTAGCGAAGTAGATAGACTTGTGTAACTTCACACCCTTACACAAGGCGAAGTTGCGCACTGACGAATGATCGTAAATTCGCAAATTCACTAAGATCAGCATTTTCCTCTACGTTAGCACTTACGCTAGACGTTACTTCACCTGGTCAAACCAGGCGAAGTTCAATACAATAGATAGGAAGTTGAAAAAAAAGTCCCAAAAACGCTGGTGTATTTTAGCATTGGAGGGTGATAGTCTGAAAAAGATCGATATTTTTTGGGGAGTTTACCCTTTTTCCCCCCTACATTTCCTAACATATGGCAACACAACTACATGGGGCACATGTAGGGCAATAGGACAACTTTATTTAATTTACTAAAGGTTTCCTGGGCTTGTGTAGTGGAATGTAGTGGCTGTAAAATATACTTCTATTTTATGTTAAAGTTCCCGCCGTATGCAAATTAGGCATCGCTAGCGTAACTGCGCACTGTCTAGCAAAGTAACGCTAGTGCAACTACGCTACCATTCGCCAACCTGAGCGTAAATTCACGCTTTAGTGAATTTGCGTAGTGCTGGCGAAAATTCGCCTGCCGAAGCGTGGCGAGCGCTAGCGAAGCCAACGCTATCGAATTTGCGCATCTTAGTGAATTTGCCCCTATGTGCAGTCATCAAAATGTGGAACGTTGTCTCGGCAAATGGACGCCAGTGTACTTTTGGCAGTGTAAGTTTTTTAGCTAATTTCTCTAGCTTTACTTTCTATTCTTCCTGGATGCTGCTCCGCCGGCGGCGCAGTAGGACGCTGGTACTACTGCGCATGCACACGAAGTTCAATCTGTGAACTTCGTGAACTTTGTGTGCATGTGCAGTGGTACCAGCGTCCTACTGCACATGTGCCGCTGAGCGCCGACGGATATAGGAAGAAGCGGTTGAAGAGAAGATGGCGCCTGTGAACATCGCTGGAAGGGACTTACACAGAGGGGTAAGTAGCAATAGCCGGGGGAGAGGTAGGCCGGGGGGGGAGGTGGGCCTACAGGGGGGTTGAGGAGGGAGGGGTTAGCGCAGGGGGGTTGGATTCCCCTTTAAGGCGTGATAGGATAACTATGTATAAATATATAAGGGGTCATACAGTATAATAATCCCTCTAATGTTTTATTAACCATTAGGTCTTTCCAGTTGACAGGACTAGATATTCTGAAGGATTTTTTTTTTTACAGTGAATATGTGGAATTCTCTCTCTGAATCAGTAGTACAGGCTGATACATTCGATAGCTTTAAGAAGGGGTTGGATGGCTTTTTAGCAAGTGAGTTAATACAGAGTTATGGAAGATAGCTCATAGTACAAATCAGCAAGCAATTAAACTCCGGAGAACCAAATGTAGTATATCTTGTCTTTATTTCCACCTGGAAATAAAGACAAGATATACTACATTTGGTTCTCCGGAGTTTAATTGCTTGCTGATTTGAAAAATTGTAGCCTGGCGGTGCCACTTCTCTGTTTGAGATACCATATATTAAGGAGTGTGGGACCACCAGAACCTTTGGATCAAGTTAGCTCATAGTACAAGTTGATCCAGGGTCTGGTCCAATCTATCTTGGAGTCAGGAAGGAATTTTTCCCTCCTCTGCAGAAATTAGAGTGACTTTATATGGGGATTTTGCCTTACTCTGGATCAACTAGACAGGTTATATATATAGACATTAAAGGTTAGCATTGATGGACATGTGTCTTTTGTTTCAACCTAACTTACTATATAAGTATAAAACAGTAAAGAGCAATGGAATGAAACTGTGGGGATGGGATCCAGTGGAATTATTCCTAGTACCCCAGTGGCCCAGTCCAACACTGAACAACAAAACCCTTGACTCTTCAGGGAATGACATTGGAGAGAAATATCTTTACTGTCACATAACTCCTGCGCCACCAGATACAGCAGCTTTTTGCATAAGGCAGATCATTTGTGTAGCTGCCCCTGTAAAGCCCACTACACATACAGACAGTGGAACCTTGTATACTGGAATAAAATTGGTGACAATTTTGTCTATATTTGGTGACAATTCTGGTGATAATCTTTACTAAAACTTGAGAGACAACTTAAATAGCATGAATCTGATAATAGGCTTTAATATATATGTTCGCCAGAATATTCGCAGTAACAGAAATGCTCATACGGATTTTCTGGCACAATTTTATCGCTGCTTATCCACATAAGTAAACTGACACCTCAGACTATACATTTGGGGGCCTATTTCACATGCTGTGTAAAAAACAAAAAAAAAGTGACATAATACACTACATATCACCAGGCATCACTATGTAAAAAATTGGGTATTTGTCATGTTGTGTATTGCAATTGTAAACCTCTATGTAAAAATCAAAGTAGCTGATTGAAAATTCTATGGGAAAACATGACGTTCATAGTTGAAGAATAATTATCTTATTCCCAGTCTAATTACAAAACAGGAGAGAATCTGACTTCAGTCAGTGTGGTTGGTTCCTTAATTGTGTGGATAGAAAAGAAAACTCCCCTTAAAACTATAATGTTAATATAATAAAGCAATTAACTAATATCTTTAAGTTACTTCTTCATCAAAGAAAAGGTTACTATAGAGTGCTTAAACTGGATAAATTGACAGCCTTACGAATTAAATAAGGATTTGCTTATTATTAGTTAACAGAAAAGTGCCAGGTGCTAAGAACTATTCAATATTAATTCATAATTATGTATCAATTAATTGTAGACAAATCACTTAATTCGTAAGGCTGTCAATTCATCCAGTTTAAGCACTCTATAGTAACCATTTCTTTGATGAAGAAGTAACTTAAAGATATTAGTTAATTGCTTTATTATATTAACATTATAGTTTTAAGGGGAGTTTTCTTTTCTATCCACACAATTAAGAAAACATGACATTCAATCACGTTTTTTTCCTGTGTTTTTTCCACAATTGTACTTCCAACTAACTTGCTGCTAAAAATTGTTCTCATTAATGTTAATTGATTATGTGAGGTCTCAGGTAGTATAAAATAGTGTCAAATCCAGCATTTGGGCTGCATAAAATACACATCTTGATAACTTTGCTGTTTATTTTACTCAGCTTTTAAAAAAATTTTATGATATTAAGGGGGTTATTTATTAAAGTCCAATTTATTCTGGTCAAGTTTTAAAGAGGAAAACACAATTTATCGGAGGGGAAAAAAACCTAAATGTATTAAACCCAGATGCTGTTAAAAGTCTGAATAAAAAAGTACTCCATCTCCGACTTGCCCTGGTCATGTAGAAGTCAATGGCAGATGTCCATTTACAATTGGAAGATATCATGATCTGCGCTGGGCTTATTACAATAATCTAAATAATTCATATTTTTAGGGCATCAAGTCTGAATAAATCGTACAATTTTGTAACTTATATTTTTATTAAAGGTTTTTCCCTTAAAAAATAAAAATAGGAAAATAAACAAAGAAAGATAAGTCATTTGCATGAGAAACATATCTTGCGCATGCCAGCACAGTTTCCTAAACACAATTGAATACTGCCTTATGCCTACAGTAGCCAAGCTAAAGATATCAAGTTTTTGCCTCTCAATTAGTATTTCGCATCTCCTAAGAGGACCATATTTCCAAGAGTCATTTGGTTGAGAATATAAGCAATTCTGGATTAAAAGTTTTTATTACTATCTATTCTGGCACAAACCTTGGTTATAGTTGATAACATATTTGTAGAGTTTATAAAAGTGTGAACCTCCCTCCAAAATAATTTTGCACATTCAAATTGGTATAGTTATGATCTATAACAGTAAAGCAAGGAACTATACACTCCGACACTATAGTGTGTGACGCTTCCCAACATTACTATTTGCTACTGACACCAACATCTCAGCCACCAACAAAAGTGAGCATGTGCAATACTGAACAGGATAATGGGCAGAGCTTGATAACTGAATATGTATATATATAAAGCATTGCAGTCAACAGCCAATATTTTCTCAACACATTTTATTGTTAACAAGAACTAATTAGGTAAGAAATACATTCATTAATCACAGCAGGAGCTTTACACTCTAGCTACATGTCTTTTGCTTTTTGACCGCTGGTGAGTTGTCAGTCACCTCATCCATTTCTTTTCTCTTTTTTGGATGTTGCTTTTCATTGCCTGTACCCTGGCTGCTTGGACTAGAGGTAATTGTTTCCTCTGTTGCAGTCTCTTGTGATTCAACAGCAGATTCAGACTGTTCTGATCTGTCTCTGAGCCAGGCCCAATGAGATGGGTTATGCTTGGCCATCACCTCGTCACATTCTGATTTGGACACAATTGCTCTATAGTCCATTTGCTGCAACAACTTGTCCCGCTTTCTAAGAAAATTTCTTTTCTTTTCTTTAATGTTCTTTCCTAGAACCCATGCAAGCATGGTCATCTTTGGGATCTCAGTATCTTCTTCAATATCATGTGCCAGGTACAGGGACAGAAAAAAGTTCTGCCGATTAAATTCCTGAATCTTTAGTCCTCCTCTTTTAAAATATATGAACACTATAGCAAGAAGGTATTTATCCGCTATTTTGTTAAAGCGGTCCTTGTGAAGGAAAGACTTGATCTTTTTATCATTTAGAAGCTGGAAATATGCTTCAGCTGCGGCCTCTTCTACAGGGAGATTCTTTGGAGTTTTATCTTCTTCCAGCATCCCATCACAGTCAGAGTTTATGATTTTATCTGTTGTCTCTGCCATTTTCCTTTTTAAAAAGTTATTTGAATAGGTTGTGCAAATATAGTTCCTCAGACTATACCAAACACCACCAATCTCTTCCTCTAATGAGAAATGTCAGTTTGTTTAATCCAACCGAATTAACTGTAACTGACCGTAGTGATGTCATAACTATATCCAGTACTGCACATGCACACACACTGGACGTAGTAATGACATCACAATGATAGCAGTTTACATACCTTGCCACCTGGTGGCAAAGCTTTGCAGAGTAAGGGATACACCTGTTTGGCTTAAAGGAAACCTGTCATGATTGAGAACACTAGGAAGGAAATAAAACTTTTAAAACAAACCACATACCCCTATTTATTATGCTCAAATCTCACTAATTCTCAATTTATAACTACTTTTCAAATGTCCATGAAACACTAACTGAAGCCCTGACTTTCCAGAAAGTCAGGAGAGCAAAGCATCATGGGTAGAATCAGTACTGCAGACTCCTCTCACGATATCACCAGTTTGTGCAGTTGTTAGTGGCTGGAGTAGCCCACACAATCTGAATAGAAGGTGTTTCAAATAATTCCCATAGAATATCAAGTCCTGGTGTGACATGAGTTATAGAGAGCTTGTCTATCATAGAGTTTACTCTGACTAAGCATGAATGAGATTTGGCAGTTTGGCACAGCCCACACACGGAAAACAAAGGGGTGTTTAAACATGGCAGCACCTATGAAGCCCTTTTTACATGTAGGATATTTTCTAATCCGTTTCAGATATAGACAAAAACAGCTGACTAAAGGGTTTAACTAAGGATGGAAAAGAAATATTTTACTCATGTCTCAAGGTGACAGGTCCTCTTTAAAGAGATACTGGATGTCATTTAGAAAATTCTCACATTACATATTTATTCGGAAATGGTTGTATTGCCCAAGTTTTTTCCTGAACGCAGAAATATTGCACTGTTTTGCCGGTTTTACGGTTTCTGCAAATTTATATAGTGAACAAATTATTGCAAATGAGCTAGGTGTTTGCATTAGTGTGCCCACTGTACTAGGTTGTAGCACGAGGAAATAGCATCTACAGTAGTGTGAATTCACAATTTGCAAAGCTGTTTTGTGACTATTTTCTCAGTGCACATTAGTAATTTACATTTTTTGTCATATTTAAAAAGCTCTTATGGACATTCTCTGTGCAAAAAAAAAATTGCAATTCTGTTACGCACACCACTCTTATGCAGCTTTATAAATGCAACCATGTGCAGGGCAAATATTTTCACTGTGCATATCATTCTGCCCTGTGCAAAGTTTAGAAAAAAGCCTCACTGAGTTCCCTTTAAAGAAAAATTGCTGCATTGCTTCAGTTGTTAAGCTGTCATGTACCACAAATTACTGCAATCAGGGAGACAAAGTAAACCCCAGTCGCTCCAGATTCAAAATTCTCGTTCAGTCACACTTACTTTTGTGCAGTAGATTTAAACACACAAGCTCCTGCCCTATTTCCAGTTCTCCAGATAGAAATAAATGCGGCTGGGCAGCATGCTGCCCCTAAAATCACACAATCCAAAGCTGACCCATAGTTTGCTTTTGCTAGAACAACTAGGATCTTATCCTACATTTTCTTTTGATTGAATTATAGTCATGAAGATTATTTTTGCATCTCCTTCGAACATATACAGATGCAGCCACTTGGATTTGTGTGTTAAATGCGTCGTGACTTAGGATTAATTGAAGAAACTGTGTTATCTAAAGTCATCTTAACTCATTTAATGCATTTAACCTTTTCATTAGCATACTACACAATATTCTGTGATAAGTGAGTTAAATGGGATGTCTGAGTTAAGTTATTCTGTGCCAAACGCACAATACAAAATGGCTTCATCTGTATTAAGGCTTTATTTGTTTGCCACCATAAATGCTAGATAAGAGGTCAGAAGGTATAGGAGTAATGGGGATACAAAGGTTCAACAATTTCATTTACATTTATTCACTGAGAATACCTTTTCCAGTCAACAAGTAAACTAGGCGATGACATACTTAGGGATTTGCAGTCACTTTATAGTATGTGTAAACATATATATATATATATATATATATATATAATCCTTTTCCAAAGAATGACGCACTCCAGGACTTCATAGTAGAATCAACCAAGGTGAAGTTTATTTGTCAACGTTTCGGTCCAGTCTGGACCTTTCTCATGTCTGCCTTGAAAAAGCATATGCGAAACGCGCTTCGGCAGGCTTAGGATTCGTCTGATTATTTTAACTTTTGTAACAACTTTGAACTAGAAATCTTGCAGCCTAAATCAATCCTGTGGAGTTAGCGGTTCCGGTCCACGACAATTAATTCTTTTACCTCTCTCACTCCAAGACATCGGGGATTTGCGGTTCTTTCTTAATGAATTTTAATTGATCAACTAGTCAATCATACAATTATGAATTGATAGGTCAATGAATTCAACTTCTCGGATGAATTGTAAAGATAAGACACTAATCTATTTAAGCACAGTATAATTCTCTTATTCACTCCTAAGAGCACTAGCACTTTAGAATAATTTAATTTGCACCCCAGGAACCGTGTATCAGATTACAGGAATTATAATCCTTTTTACCTTTTTATGTGGATAGTTAGTACTTTTTATCAATAAAGTTGTAACTTATAGTATCAATAGATACTTATTTTAACCTTAATTTTGAGATCCAAGTGGGGGTTATTATCTATCTTTTCCTTTCTTTGTCAGAATTGCAATAGTAATCTGACCTCACACGAGGACTTTAAACTATTTAAACCCTAATTGCATAGTAATATGTCTTGAGAAAGGTCCAGACTGGACCGAAACGTTGACAAATAAACTTCACCTTGGTTGATTCTACTATGAAGTCCTGGAGTGCGTCATTCTTTGAAAAAGGATTATCTACACTTCATATGACAGCACCCAGGCATTAACTTTGCTTTAATTGGAGTGCACCACAGCTGGAACTATATACTATATATATATATATATATATAAACTAAGTCCAGCGTATGCACTCTTACCGGGCTTCAGTTAATGCGGGTGCGTGGGTTAATGTCTTGAATATATTAATGAAAGGACTCGCACTCCAAGTTCTTGTGAATATTCATGTGATTTATTCTTCAATGCATATCCAACGTTTCGGCCCACATCGGGGCCTTTCTCAAGGATGAAGTCCTTCCTAGAATCGCGGTCCCTGCTTACCTTCTCATAAAATGAAATTAAGTTAGTCTGGCAAGATCTATTACGCATAAAACCATGCTGGCACAAACTCATAGTATTGTTATTTGCTATGAAGTCCAGTATCCTATCCTTTATTAATCCTTCGAAAAGCTTTCCTACCAGTGATGTCAGACTAACTGGCCTATAGTTTTGAGGCAGAGAATGGGATCCCTTTTTGAATAGCGGCACCATATTAGCAATTCGCCAGTCTCTCGGCACCATGTCAAACCTCAATGGCAATCACAGAGCTAAGCTCGATAATTACCCTGGGATGAATCCCATCTGGCCCTGGACCTTTGTTTATTTTAGCATGTTCTAGTCTCTTTTGAATTTCAACATGTGTGAACCTTGCATCATTAGATGTATTATTAGAATTGGGACTACTGTATTAATAAGGAAACCTTCATTAGCTGGTTACTCATTTGTGTAGACAGATGAAAAATATGCATTCAGAATCTGAGCTTTTTGCTTGTTCTCATTAACCAGCTGACCTCCTCTGATAATAAAGGTCCTACCCCTTCCTGTTTCATTTTTTTACTATTAATATATTTAAAAAATAATTTTGGATTCTTTTTACTGCTACCTGCTATATCCTTTTCCTTATCGATTTTAGCTTGCCTGTTTTTTTGCATTGCATGATTTATTGGCCTCCTTGTACCTTATAAATGATTCCGCTATCCCAGCTAACTTGAAAGCCTTAAAAGCACGTTACCCACCTCAACACCAACACTTCTATTGAAACAAAAAGGTTTTGCTTTGCAACAACATTCTTTGCTTACAAGCGGAATATACTGACGTATATTTATTAAGCAGCATTTTAAAGACTTCCCATTTTTGTTCAGTGTTTAACCCTGTGAAAAGCATTTCCCACTTAATATGTTGCAGAGATGCCCTTATACTGTCAAAGTTTGCACGCCTGAAATTCAATGTTTTAGTTACTCCCTTATAGAATTGCCTCTGCAACAGAATCTCAAAGGAGACCATGTTATGATCACTATTTCCTAAATGCTCACCCACACAAATGCTAGAGATGAGTTCAGTATTATTAGTTATTACAAGATCCAAAAGAGTTATTCCTAGTAGGTTCTGGAACGAGCTGGGATAAAAATTTGTCATTTAGCATATTTACAAATCTACTAGCTTTCTCTGTCTTGGCAACCCCATTATCCCAGTCAATGTCCGGATAATTGAAGTCACCCATTATAATAACTTGACCTAGTTGTGAAGCCGCTTCTATTTGTAAAAGTAGCTGGGCTTCATAATCGTCACTTATACGAGGTGGTTTATAGCATAAACCAATGAAAATTTTCTTTTTAACCTTATGCCCAGTCGAAATCTCTACCCAGAGGCATTCCAAACCCTCACCAGTGCCTGTAATGGTTATTTCTTTAGTGCATGGCTTTAATTCAGGCTTTACATACAAACACACTCCTCCCCCCTTTCTAATGCCTCTGTCCCTCCTAAAGAGGGTGTAAACATTTAAATTCACAGTCTAGTCACATGTTTCATCCCAACATGTCTCAGTGATACCAATTATATAATAATTTTTGCATGCAATTAATTCTAGGTCTCTACCTGACAAACTTTGTGCATTTGCCAGCATACAGCAGAGGTTACTACTTTTACTTTTTAAATGTACATTAATTTGAGGGGAATTATAAGTTAAGTTAAAATTAGTCTGTTTTCCTTGTAACAGAGGGACCTCCTTAGCTGGTAAACTGTATGCCCCCCTCACTCCTCTCCCATGACCCCTTACTAATCCCACTACCCCTTCTACCCTAGCTTCCCAATAATTCTTTCTCTCACCCACTCCCACTTGCCTAGTTTAAACACTACTCCAACTTTTTGATCATTTTTTCACCTAGCACAGTGGACCCCCTTCCATTGAGGTGCAATCCGTCACGACTATATAGGTTGTACCCCAAGGAAAAATCAGCCCAGTGCTCTAGGAACCCAAACCCTTCCTTCCTACACCAAGACTTGAGCTACACATTTAACTCCCTAAGCTCCCGCTGTCTCCCTAAACTTGCACGTGGCACAGGTAAAATTTCTGAAAAAATTACATTTCCTTAATCTTAGAGCCTAGATCCCTGAACTCACTCTTTAAAGTGGACCTGTCACCCAAAAAAAATATTCAAAATCACTATTTTATCACA
>CM044444.1:27980968-28036279 GCA_024363595.1 Xenopus borealis | reverse complement strand
CCCCCCCCCCCCCAGTTCAAGGCTCAATGTCAATTCTCATACATATGTTGCATATTTCCCAGCATGCTTTGGTGCCCTATAGGATAGACTAGCCCAGAGCTGCCATAACACCTATAGTAATGTGTTGCTTTACACAGACAAATACTACAGGACTCCCTGTAGACCCTTGTGCTCCCTCCTCAGTCATACAGAGTCTTTGCCCAAGAAGGCCCCTGTAATTAATTAGCTCCAATATGGAGAAAATAAAACTTAGAAAACATATTGCATGAAACATTGACTCATGGTGAAGAAATATTGCAATTAAAAAAATGCTCTAAAAATCCTGTATTGGAATAATTACACTAAACCACAAAACATTTGTTATTTATTAAGTGTAAAAATCAAAAAAAATCTAATACAAACCTTCTCAAACTAAGAGCTGTCGAGGTCATGTCGAAGTCAGTGGCAGCTATTCTTTCCCAATTGTAAAAATTCTTTCTTTGCTTTAAGCTTATAGAGGCTTTCGGGTTTATTATTATTTGTAATTGCACAAAAAATTCTTACTTGGAAAAAATGAGGATTTTCATATTCTTAGCTTTGGATACAGAGCAACTTGTTTATATAAACTATGGTATTGTTTCTGAAGCAAACACCCCAGTTTTACCAGTGCAGGGTTACACTACATTATATTACCATTCCATTAAAACACATTCTTTTTTGGTGTGTTACTGTGCCTTTAAAAGGCAACTAAAGTCTAAATTAGAATAATGTAAGAAATGCTGTATTTTGTATACTAAATATAAACTTGAACTTACTGCACCAGTAGCCTAATAAGACAAAGGATTTAAGCTTTCGAAGTTGGCACAGGGGTCTGTCATCTTGTTAAACATCTTTGCAACACCAAGACTACGTACATGCTCAGTGTATCTGTTCTTCAGTTGGGAGGTTAAGCTTAGGGATCATCATAAATCATCAAAACAGCACAAGTCAAATAATATCTGCCATAGAAGTCGATACAGCAAGACTGATTAACAATCAGAATAAACAGACTGCACTGGGTCTGTGTATACAAATCTCTACACAGTCGCCGGCTGCTCAACAGGGAATCAAACAAAGCTGCTTGTGTTCTGAGAAGTAAGGAGAGGGGCTCCCCCTTGCTATTTGAAAGTAAGATTGTTTCCCTGCAGAGCAGTTAGGGACCATTTGGCAATTCCTATCCACAGTTGTAAATAAAGGGGGGATTTCACTGCATACAGTCAGGTTTATTATAAAAACAGTAGCCCTTTTTGTAATTAAAATATATTGGAGATAGATTTCTTTTTTATTAATCAAAGTAAAATTGGGATTTTATTTTTTTGCCTTTACATCCCGTTTAAGACAAGGCAGAAGAGGTATTAGCTAGTGCCCACAGTACAGCAGTCACTTCCCCTAGTTTTGGGCCTTATATTAAGATATGTTGTCTATTTATTTCATGCAGATGAATTTAAAAAATAAACATTGTTAAGTCTGTAGGTTTCAGATTCATATCTGTGATGACGGCGGTCTTTTTCCAATTACTATTAGTGTTAAATATCTTACTGATTCTTTCTGGAACTGAATGTTCAGTTTGTTCTGATTATGTTCTGATTGTTTCTTTGTTTATAACACACAACACAGTCTTTTTCTATGAACGTGTTTTTGGTTAATTGGAAAACAATGTACTGTTGCCCTGCACTGGTCAAACGAATCAGTTTGCTTCAGAAACCTTGTTGTTGTAGATAAACAAATAGTGCAAGTGGCACTATGGAAATATATATATACATAAAATGGTATTTTTTACTACTCAACCCATGGCATTGGTAAAATCTAGTCATATGCAGGGGTGCAACTACAGTGGAAGCAGACCCTACAGTTGCAGGGGGGGGGGCAGGAGTGTACAGGGCCCAGTAAAGCCCTAATTAATAAACAATCTCAAATTATTGTAGTAGAATCAAATTCTACTACACATCTCTTCGCCACCATCAAATGCTGGTTTCCGACTTCTAGGTTCATCTTTTATAGACGCTGTGCTGCTTGCCCCACCTCTTTTGTGACATCATAGGCGGGACAGGTCGCCAAAGGGTCTATAAAAGCAACCCAGAAACGCGTATGTTGGGAAATCGCGCCCGGCACATCACTATTTAGCAGCCATAAATGATAAATATTCTTCTCTGAACAGGTTAAAGGCAGCCACAAATTGGCTGAGCTCCTTGCAAACTACAGGCTGCATGAATGTATCATTTGCTTTACCGCCATGGGACTTTATAATGAAGGATGTGGCCAGCTAGTGTTAAGGTGGCGCCAATAAAAGCTGCTGAAAGTCCTGTCTATGGGGCCCTGAGATGGGCCTAACCAACCGATAACTGGAGTCGACTAGATATCAGTTAGTTTTGATGTTTGATCAAAGACCTCATTGGCGCACTGATGCAGTACTAGATCCAACTGCTTGCATAGTAGCATTTAGGATCCGCTAAGCCAACGGTGAGATCTGTCCAAAATTGCCCACTTCAAGGTGGGCATATCGGTGAAATATTGGCTCATTTGGTGACCTTGTCAAACAAGCATATGTATGGCCAGCTTCAGACACGTGAGAACTTGACTACGTTGAGCTGAATTTCTGCACACAAGATCAAAAAGGTGAAAAACCCAGATACTATAACAATTAATAAATACATAGTGGAAATACAACTACTCATGATTTTTACTCAAGAACATCACAGTTTTCTGCCTGCTTTGTGGACTTCTGGGCAGTACCATTATCTGCTTGGTACTATGGGGTGTCTAATTCCAAATTGAAAAATTTTTTTTTGCCACAAACTATTGCCTTGCAGATTCCTCCCATGTATAAAATATATACAATGAACCCTCAATTTGCCTTATGTTATTTATTTCTGCTACACAACTCTAGTGATGATATAAGAAGTTGATAATTGATATTGATAATTGGAAATTGATAAAATGTCTAGCCCCCTGTCAGATTTCAAAATTAAATATAAAAAAATCTGTTTGCTCCTTTGAGAAATGGATTTCAATGCAGAATCTGGACGGGAGGAACAAACTAAACGGATGAGCTCCTATGCTATTATATGTATATCATATGTATATGAAATACAGTTAGACATATTTTTATTGAACATCTGGGGCATCAGTCACATAAGGACGTTCCTTCTACCTGAGGAAGGTCATACGAATGAAACATCATATACAAATATTTAGTTTTCTTTGTGCTAAAACCGCAGTGCAGTTTAGTTTGTTAATTTGCTGTATATGCATATATACACAAGCTCATAAAAAAATGTATATGTTATGGAAATCATCAATGAATATATGTGCCAATATAAGTATGCAGAATGTTTTCCATTATATGAATATTAGGGATGCACCGAATCCACTATTTTGGATTCGGCCGAACCCCTGAATCCTTCCCGAAAGATTTGGCCGAATACTGAACCGAATCCGAACCCTAATTTGCATATGCAATTTATGGGTGGGAAGGGGAAAACATTTTTTACTTCCTTGTTTTGTGCCAAAAAGTCACTTGATTTAGCTCCCTGGCCCTAATTTGCATATGCAAATTAGGATTCGGATTCGGTTCGGCCAGGCAGAAGGATTCAGATCCGAATCCTGCTGATAAAGGCCGAATCCTGGCCGAATCCCGAACCGAATCCTGGATTCGGTGCATTCCTAATGAATATAGCTTATAAAATAGGGTCTCAAAAGCTCACTGATGGAAAAGGTCTAATACTGGTAAGCACTATGAATTTTGAGAATAAAATTATCTAAAATTGGCCAGATCTTGTTTAAGTAGGCTTGATTTTTCTGTTGGATCGAGGACTGCATCTAAATTATTAAAAGACCCCATAACCGTAAAAAGAGCCAGGAAGGAGTTTTTTTAAACCTTTTCGAAGATCACACATCAAGCCATACTTGTAAGAAATGAAGTTTTGTGTGGTTTTTAGAATGTTCATGGGGGCCAGCTGATCCTAGCCAATAGCTACGTTATATGGATATAGGTTGGATCTCAAATTGGACATGATGAAAATTCTTTTCTGTTGATGTGCCATATCTGCCAGTGTGCAGTACTCAGGGGAGATTGCTGCCTGAGGTGGCTTGCTGCTGTTTCTGCCGTTCCCCATTTTTTTGGACTCGGACGGGGTCCAGAAGTCCAGTTTGCTAGCGCAGAGAAGTGCAATTGCTCTCTCTGCACTAGAAAAGCAGAATCAGTGGTGTATTTAGAGTGCGCCAGGCCCCCCTGCAAATAAACTTCAGAGGGGCTCACCCCTCATCCCCATCCTCCAGCCCACTTTCTGCCCCCAACCCACTCCCTGCCCAACTCTCCCCACTCTCCTCCCTGTGACGACTTGTGCTCTACATCAATGTAAGAGAGCAGTTGGTGAAGGGGGGGGGTTCATGTTAGCAATAGAGCCTGCGAGGTCTGCTTCCTCTATAGTTACGAAAAAAGAAATCCACCGGCACATCAAGGATACTGCTAGCAGGGCAAGCCCTTGCTCGTTTATTGCGGATGCAACGTTTCGGGGCGTACCCCTTTGTCAAGCATACCGAGTAACAGTGTACAAAGAATTTAAATAGTGTTAATTAGGATTAATTAGTATACAACTTAACCCTTAAAGTGCAAAATTCACTCACAATGTAATGTGATATATCATATAAAAGATTAAAAGATTAATATACATAAAGGCTGTAACAGTGTATCCCCAGTGAAACAAATTCAGTATTATAATTATAAAATTGTGTAAACATCAGGATTTCAGCAGCAGTCCACAGTGAAACATCCAAAACTTCAAGTGGAACCCATCAAATGGTGTATAACTATGATCCAGGATTTAGAACCTAATTAAAGGCACAATCAATAATAAAATGTCAAGTGCAATACAGGGTGTAAGATCATAATGGGTTAAAAACATACAAAGTAAACTGTCATGTGTAATGCAGCGTGTATCATCACGTAGTGAGTTAAAAACATACAAAGTATCAATAATGAAGCAATTGAACACAATGTATCACTATTTGGATAATGTTAAAAACATAAACTTCTATCCCACTTCCCTGTCTAATCAGTAAGTATCGAATTTCTATCTTCTACTCAATACGATTCCATAGGGCACTTATCCATAACTGAGTCATAAGGAAAGGCAAGAGGGGATATACAGGTAAACTAGAATAATAAATCAGTACCAAAAAAGGGGATGCCCGGTGTTACAAATAACAACTCATGTTAAACTCCTCGTTTAACCCTTTCGGGTACCTAGACTGTAATCTCCATATCCAGAAACATTCTCTCTGCAGGAGAAATTTCTTCATATTAATACCGGGTATGTAGTGAACCTTCTCCAAGATTTGCCACCGTAATTGTGACACTTGGTGTCCCAGTGTATGAAAATGCTTAGCTAATAAAGTTTCACTCCTGACTTTTTCAACTTTCTTATTTTTACCTCTGGAGTCCGCACTCGGAATAGATGGTTTATAAGTGCGGATTACAGATTTGTGTTCATTTAGCCTCAATTTAATAGCCCTACTGGTTTGTCCAATATAGACCAATCCGCACGGGCACTTCAGACTATAAATTACATCCTTCGTGTCACAGGTAAAAAAACCTTTTAGTGTAATTCTAGTACCCTGCTGGGGATGTGTCACATGTGGTCCAGGAATAATGGCATTGCAATGTCCGCAATTGCGGCACGGGTAAGTGCCATTATTCTGGGTACCCATTATTGTTTGGACCCCTTTGTTAAGTCTAGTTTTTCTTTTCTTTATAAGTTCTCCCACATTTCTACCTCTTTTGTAAGAAAATAGGGGTGGCGGACCAAATAATTGTACAAATTTAGGGTCGGTGCTTAATATGTTCCAATGTTTGAGAATCGTTCTCCTAAGAAAGTTAGAGTTGATGTCATAGGAAGTTATACATGGTATCCTCTGTGTTGTAACCTCTTTTTTAGCACTCCTTCTAAGGGCATCCTCCCTGGGCATTAATTCCACTTCATTCCTGATCTTAATGAGGTTGTCACGGGGTTGAAATCCTGATGTTTACACAATTTTATAATTATAATACTGAATTTGTTTCACTGGGGATACACTGTTACAGCCTTTATGTATATTAATCTTTTAATCTTTTATATGATATATCACATTACATTGTGAGTGAATTTTGCACTTTAAGGGTTAAGTTGTATACTAATTAATCCTAATTAACACTATTTAAATTCTTTGTACACTGTTACTCGGTATGCTTGACAAAGGGGTACGCCCCGAAACGTTGCATCCGCAATAAACGAGCAAGGGCTTGCCCTGCTAGCAGTATCCTTGATGTGCCGGTGGATTTCTTTTTTCGTTGCATGAAGTGTGGGCTGCCAAACCCTATTCCTGCTGAGCACCGAGGTATCCCAATTGGTGGAAGGCCAGGGTGTGCGAGGGTAATCCCCCCCTTGTTTCTGTTCCTCTATAGTTACGTCACTGAGCAAAATGCCTGCATTATTGCTGTCTCTGGTAACCAGTAGGGCACTGCCACTCTCAACTGGATATGTTCCCTTATGTAGCTATCATTTTATACAGTATATCACCCTATACATACTAAACCAACAGATGGGACTTCAACCACCAAGACCCATATACCCAGTAATAACCTAATGTTGATATATACAAAACAAGATGATATTAAATAAAAGGCAATATTTATTCACCACCATGCCGTATGGACAAAATTAAAAACTAGTTAAAAACAAACAAACAAACAACAGTGTTGCAGGACTACAAGGAAAACTTCCCCCAAAAAAGGACCCAGCCTCAACACCCAAACAATGAGTCAGGATAGGAAGATGTTTTAGAGTAATGTGGGTAGTGGTGTAATGATGATATAAAATCCTTTCCTGGTGGATTCAATTCAGGTATATTCCCATGGGTAAAATAAACCCTTTGTAATCCAAAATGTAAGGTGTTATTGTCCCGGGGCCATTCCAATTAATTGGAATAGAATTGTCCCAAGAATAAAGGGCAGGCCCTTTATAATACTTGAAACTGGTACATATACTGGGATATCCCAAAAATTAACTTGGTAGATACTGCAGGTTATTCGATCGGTAAATCTTCTTAAGAGAAATTCAGGTAATACATGCTGCAATCGCAGTCATAAGCGCTTCAATAAATGCTGCAGAGTCAATGCATATAAACATATGGAAGAACTGCTCCTTAAAGTGGTCCCGTCACCCAGACACAAAAATCTGTATAATAAAAGTCCTTTTCAAATTAAACATGAAATCCAATTTAAAATTTTTATTAAAGCATTCATAGCTGTTTTAAACTCACTTAAAAATCTCAGCTGTCAATCAAATATTGTCTGACACTCCTCTATGCCTTAGGCATAGAGGCGGGGCAGATAATTACTTTCACTTTCAATTCTGCACTTCCTAGATGTCACTGCTCCCCATACATTCCCCCAGTTCTCTTAACCATTTAATTGTGTAGCCAGGACATGGGGATAGACATCGGGTCCCCAATCTGATACACAAACAAGAGTCTGAGATGATGCAAGGCTTGCCTTAATAACAGTGTCCACAAAATGGCTCCTGCCTGCTTGTTATAATGATGAATTCCCAGACTGAAGAAAACAAGATTAAAATAATTTATATAGTGTAATTAATGTTCATTTTGCTTGACTAATGTGATAAAATATGATTTTGAAAAATTTTTTGGGGTGACGGGTCCACTTTAAATAGTGATGTGTGACTCCCAGCATAAGATATAAAAGTTTATACCGACCGTGTCCAATGGGGTGCCGCCCAATGTGGCTTCTTGAGCGTGTTCTGCTAACAGCATTTCGTTGCTGTTCCGGAAATTCATCCGGCAGTTCCCAGAGAAGTCCCGGTATATCCAAAGCAGCGTTGTGCCTCTACAGCCATTTCACCACTACTTGTAGCTTTCTCAGGAGGCCAAGATCTGGAAGTACTAGGGATTTTAAAAGTCAAGTCATGTGACTTCCATGCAAATGTGACGTAGTAGCAACCTTGTAACTGTGTGCCATATCAGAAAACAGTATCATTCTCAGGTAACCGATCATGCAATACATATTTCTCAGTTCTTGAATCTCCTCCGGAAAAGCCAGTTTATTTAAATCCTTTGTATAAATGTATTCACATCTTCTATTATAAACTAAATAAAGGTTCTGGAGGAACAATTTTAGTGGTTACCTAGTTTCATTTCATTTATATTTGTGCACACGTAACAATATTACCAATTCTACGCAGCACGGCAGGTGGTAAGATAATGACAAAAGATAAGATTGTAACATATAGCATAAATCAAACCTGTAACCATTAATAAATGGGTTACCCCAATCAGAAGAAGAATACATATCCATTCAAACAAAAATAATGAAGTGGTCCTGGTGTGTTCGCTCTCCTACATGAAGTTAACAGTTAACAAAAACCTGGAAGTTCAAATGACCATTAAGGCCCAAATCTGATCTATATGTATCAACTCTATATATCCACGCTGTCTCCAATTGCAATCATTTTTTAATCAAGATCGCCCCCCTCTTGGATCCCCATGGAGACGATCTATACCCTGAAAGTAAGCTCCTGAATAAGAGCCATTATGAAAGCAATAAATGTGCTTTGCAATACTGGACATAAGATTACAGTTTTTAATATCTCTTAAATGCTCATAAATACACCGCTTTAAAGGCCTTATTGTTTTACCCACATACATACATACTGCCACAGTGGCATGTGAATAGATAGATTACACAAGTGGTACAGCAGTTGATGTAATGATACATTCTATAAGTCCTTCCATCCCTTCCAAAAGTATTCAATATTTTAATATAAATATATTGACATTGTTCACATGAACCACAACAGTAAGACCCAGGTGTTTTACAACAATCCTTCTGGTTTCGCCTCTAAGGCTAAGGCCAGACGGGGAGATTCGGGGGCATTTTGTCGCCTGGCGAATTCTCGCCGCGACTTGTAGCCCCCGAACCTCCCCGAATAGCCAAGTCCTGGGGCGCACCGGCGTTACTTGAAAACGCCGGCGCCTATTCACAAGGAGCGGCGCGCTTTTTGAAATCTTTCCAAATTGCCTCGCGAGTAAATTTGGAGCAATTTCAAAAAGCGCGCCGCTCCGTGTGAATAGGCGCCGGCGTTTTCAATTAACGCCGTTGCGCCCCAGGACTTGCCTATTCGGGGAGGTTCGGGGGCTACAAGTTGCGGCGAGAAGTCGCCAGGTGACAAATTGCCCCCGAATCTCCCTGTCTGCCCTAGCCCTTATAGTGACTGTGGGTTAGCAAGTCACCTAGACTGGTATTCCGCTTATAAGTAAATAATGGTCGTGAACTAGTGGTAGGGTCCTTCCATCCCTTCCAAATGTATTAAATATTTTAATATAAATATATTGACATTATTCACATGAACCACAACAGTAAGACCCAGGTGTTTTACAACAATCCTTCTGGTTTCGCCTCTTATAGTGACTGTGGGTTAGCAAGTCACCTAGACTGGTATTCCGCTTATAAGTAAATAATGGTCGTGAACTAGTGGTAGGGCCTTTAGAAAAAATGTCCCAATGCTTTTGGATAATAGTTCTCACTTCCCTATCATTTTCACTAAAAGTCAATATAAGACAAGTCTGGACGTGGTCACTCAAATTTGGCTTAGAAGGTAATGTATTACTTGAATTATATAGTAAATCTCTTTTTTGAGTCAAAGAATATTGATATGCTACGGAGGCAACGTGTTTTGTAACCCCTTGCTTTGAATCTCTGGTACAGTTTATATGCTTTCTGTTTGAATGACTCATCTGAGGAGCAAATACGTCTCAGTCTTAAATATTGGCCCTTGGGAATGCCTTCAATACACTTGGTAGGATGCATGGATCTGGCTTGCAGAAGGCAATTGCTGGCTGTCTTATTTCGAAAAAGTGGATATACACCCATAATTATCCTTTGTTATCAAAATGTCTAGAAATTCCAATCTATTCCTATCGTAATTCACCGTAAGGGAAAGGTTGAAGTTATTGACATTGAGTTTGGCCACAAAGTCCTTAAGTAATGACTCAGGGTCCTGCCAGATAAGCACAATATCATCCATATCTCTGTGCCACCTTAATACGTGGCACAAATAATTGTCATAATACTCAGAGGAAAAAATATGCCTTTCCCATTCTCCAAGATATAAATTGGTGTAGCTGGGGGCACATTTAGCACCCATAGCTACCCCTTGCTGCTGCAGGTAGTAGATCCCATCAAATGTAAAGACATTATGATGCAGCACAAAATGTAAGGCCTGTAAAATGAAATTATGATGTTCTGTAATAAAAGTGTGTTTACGTTTGAAGACATTCTTTATGACCAATCCGATTCAAGAGTGAGTCCATTAATTGCTCTTAGTAAATGAGATGTATCCAAAATAAAAGAGTCCAATTGTGTTACAAAAGGCTGCAAAACCATATCAATATATGCACTAATTGGTTCTGTTAATGACCGACAACCTGAAACAATGGGTCTTCCAGGTGGATTATGGACAGATTTGTGAACCTTCGTCCATATGACATGGTGGTGAATAAATATTGCCTTTTATTTAATCTCATCTTGTTTTGTATATATCAAAAGTAGGTTATTACTGGGTATATGGGTCTTGGTGGTTGAAGTCCCATCTGTTGGTTTAGTTAGTATAATTGTTGTTTGAGGACACCCTAGACAATCCAATATAATCTTTAATTGTTCTATTATTTGAATCTCACTTTATATATTTTGTTGGTTTGTTACCCTATACATAGGCTATAAAACAGTTATAGGGCTTATGCTTCTTTTATGTGTTTGTGGCTTTGAGAATATACAGAAAATAAGACAGTAGTCTGAACACATGGGTGTGTATACTCAGGGAGAGAGTACAAGTACAGATAGGCTACTTATCATATCTGCTGCTTCCCCTGCTGGCTCAGTCCAGTGTATGATAACTGTCGATTGTGTTAATGACAATTGGTGCTAATGACACAGAGTGATAATAGTGATGCATGCATGGGAGTGCCATGTCTGTAAGGTGTGATTGCAGCAGTGCCTCAGACTTTATCTGTAACCACGTGTATATACTTGCTGCCTACTGGGCTAATATATGAGTTCATTTCTATGTTACTTTGAGAAGCTGTTTGATACACTGATGATTATATGTTCTGCATTGGAAGTGAATAGATTGGTTACAATAGCTTGTTGTGTTGCTTCTGGGTTCATTCTGCTATGTAATTGGTGTAATTGGTTTTATTACCCCTTTGACTTTGATGTCTTTGGAGACCTATCCTGCACATGTTGAATCTTCAGGCCAGACACACTTTTGAACAACATAATATAAAGTCCTAAAACACATCTTCTTCTTGGACTTGTCTGAATGTGTTTGCCACTACAGAGCTTCTGTTAACCTTGGGCCTGCCACATGTCTTCCCTTCTATTGTTCTCTTCTAAGAGAAACTGAATGGAGACTTCTGACAGACGGTCCCTATTGAAATTCGGCTACTCTACAAAATCCACATCAACACACTCTTTACTGAATAGGTGCAACTGGATTACCCATAGATTATCTGCATGAGAACCTTCTCAATTCTTTTTCACACTTTCACAGTTCTGGGTTTTAAAAATATTTCATTTCACACAAAAATAATAAAAGATAAGTCCCATTAATCCTTTGAGGGTGTGATGCCTTCATTCCCTACATATATTATTCATATTTCAACTTTTATTTCCCTTAATGCAGGTGTGTCCAGAAGGTAGATGGGGTAGACCATCTCAAGACCTCAGACTCTGTCACAGTAAATAAGGTTGAAAAAAAGACACACTTCCATCAAGTTCAACCTTTTAACTCTACTTTAACCTGCCTAACTGCTATTTGATACAGAGGAAGGCAAAAAAAAACCATGAAAGCCTCTCCAATTTGCCTCAGAAGGAGGAAATATTCCTTCGTGACTCCAAAATAGCAATCAGACTAGTCCCTGGATCAACTTGTACTATGAGCTATCTCCCATAACCCTGGATTCCCTCACTTGCTAAAAAGCCATCCAACCCCTTCTTAAAGCTATCTAATGTATCAGCCTGTAACACTGATTCAGGGAGAGAATTCCACATCTTCACAGCTCTCACTGCAAAAAAAACCCTTCCGAATATTTTCTTCTACAAAACAGCTTAACTGAATTACCCTTCTGTTTCATGCTTTTCATTCAAATATTCATTAAGTTAAGGTTACATAAGGAATAGA
This sequence comes from Xenopus borealis, assembly GCA_024363595.1. Taxonomy (NCBI): domain Eukaryota; kingdom Metazoa; phylum Chordata; class Amphibia; order Anura; family Pipidae; genus Xenopus; species Xenopus borealis. The sequence continues at coordinate 28,024,028 of CM044444.1, read as the reverse complement.
TGTTTAAATACAATATCCATTTTTTCATAAATCAATATTTTCCATGGAACAAAATGATAACAATGCTTTTATGGATGTAGATCCTAATGGGACAACATCACTAAAAGTAGACCTTACATTAGTAAAGTATGGGCACTCCTGCCTTAATGTATACAGTATATGCCTAGTACAATATGACATTAGAAAATAATTGATGATAGTATCTAATAAAATATCTCTATTTCATTATCTCAGGAAATGTCTGAAAACTGACTGTGGAATGTTGTATACTGTGCAAATTGCACCTATGAAGTTTTGGCTATTAGTCCGTGTTGAGAAGGGATACACACGTGCAAATAATTAAACAGATTTGTTACTTTCACTTAATTGATTCTGTAACTCACGCTTAATTTGTTAAGCTCTCACTCTCATTCATTCATTAAGAACACTCTAAACAGGAGCCAATGAACCTTTCTGTAGGGATTTATTTTCGAGTTAGAGGAGACTAGAAAACTCAGAGGCACAAGGTGAACATAAAACTACTTACAAATACGTTCTGATTAATATTGAGACCATGACTCCATGTATTCATTATCCACCTCCTAAAAACAATTATTGGTAATCTATGATAACTTAGCTCTGCTATTTTCAAATGGAGAAGGCACATGTTAAACATAATTCTATACCACTTTAGGAATTCAATGTACCATCTTTGTATTGGTAACATTTGACACCTATAGCAAGTCCTTTACTGTTCCATACACAGGCACCATCACTGATATTAAGCCTTCTACCCATTGGAGCAAAGGGCTGGTTTTAAATTAGGAGAGAGCATTAGTCCTGCACCCCAGATGACATGGTATCACTTCCACAATGGATTACTGAGTAGCTGCTTTGTTACAGGTCGTTAAAATGCATTTGTCGTTCCTTACCATTGCAACAAAAAGGAAGTGTCAATCTTCTGGAAGCATAAATTTGCACCCTGGCTAAATCAAATGAGCAAAATCCGGTACCCCAACCACCACTAAGAATGGATCATTTGCCGGTTTAATTTTGTTTGGAAGTCAGATCCTCACTGATGGTGTAAGGGGAAGTAACATGTAAATACAGGCTGCTGTCAAATACATTTAAATGTTAACGTGAACTTATTTTATACTGTTTTATATCACTAGGGCCCCTTCACAGGCACCTTTCTAACTGCATTAAACAAAATTCCAAAAAGTGACCCATACTTCCATACTTGTCAGCTAAAGCTAGAGGTGCAGTGAACCCCCATGTTTGCCAGATTAGCTAGGGTGTAGAGGGAGTTCTGCCCAGATTGAGGAAGGCAGTGTGCACCAATGCATATGGTGAGCAATTTTGTCTTCTTTTGCTTTGCTGAAAAATCTGTGAAACCCAAACACATTGACGTCAATAACGTCAAAATTATTTGCTCATAATTTTATGCGCACGACACATGCTGCTGAGACAAAAAAAAGTTGGAAGCAAAAAAATTGTTGCTTGTAATTTTTGACACCCGTCAATTTTAATGCATTTGAACGAAACGTTCAAATGCATTAAAATTGACGGGTGTCAAAAATTACAAGCAACAATTTTTTTGCTTCCAACTTTTTTTGTCACAGCAAATTTTTAAGCAGCAAAATCTTTGCAGCAGTTTCATAAAAAAAAAAATGTGCAGGGGGTGAAATGAATCCATGCTTGGCGAATAAATGTATATGTAATAAACTGAAATTTTTATTATTAAATGCATAAGAAAATGTGGTAGTTCATTTTAATAATATACTTTTTTTTGCCTTTGACTTTAGGTTTTGACCATGGAGGAAGTTTATGGACACATTTATTTGATTTCTCAAAAACATACATTTGCTGAAGTCAGGTTTGACTTTAGAGCATTTGAAGATGCAATTGTAGCTAGAATGGAGGTGATAATAGATTTTTTTTCATCAGTCCTCAACGTGCCAAAGCATTAGTGGATTATGCCAAAGCTATCTGTATGTTGGCTCACTTAGAAGTACCCTTTGGTTCAGGACCTCAGACACCTGGGTGATCTTTGAGGCCACTGACATAATACATAAATGGTTTGAGAGGAATTATAAAGGAATCATTCTGAAGATCACATGAAACAGCCTAAAAAATTGCCAAGAGCTAAAAGTACAGAACGTAGGCATCAACAAAAGAATTCTGAAGATCCACAGATATTAATGATGGTCTACTACAACATTTCAAAGAAACAGAGACTTTCAGGGACAGTCACATTATTACAATATGTTGCACACTCCAAATATCTAGCAGTAATGCCAGGTATTAAAACAAATTGGAAATCTAGAAGGCACAGGAGAAGTCACATCTTTAAGGAATGCATTATGGGTATGAAACATGTTTCACCTGTATATAATGCAAGGACTTTGTGCAGGAGAGTCGACTTCTTTGTAGATTTTAAGCAGATTGGGTGGGGCTCTTGGATCATTAACCCAATGAAGTATAATGCCAGGATTTTTCTATCAGTGTCCGCCAGCCGGCCTGTCCAACCCTGAGTAATGTGATTAAAGCTGGCCATAGATACAACAATCCAATCATACAAATTCAGGATTCGTACATTTGTCGTGCCATGCCAATAATATCTCAGCATGTATTGCCGATCGAACGATTTTCAGTGGGAGTCACTAAGTTTTGTTGGACACAACTTTCATACGATCCCTGTTAGGGGCAGAACATCGGCTGATCTGTGCTTTTACTCCTTTATATAATCTGAATGTTAGTGGCAGGTCTGGAGAAGGGGATGTCTGATCGTACGATGATTCGCACAATCAGATCTTTGTGTCTATGGCCAACTTAACACTATTTCTGATTTTGTGTGGTTATCTGGGGAGGTATAGATTAAGTACCAAAGAGTATATTGAGGGCTAAAACATCTAATTCAACACTATGAAATCAGAGTACAATTTAACCACATACAAAAGAGCAACAAATACATTATAAAACATATCCTTATAAATGGTGGTTACTGGAGTCACCATATATATCATCTATGCTTAATGATGTCACTTTAGCCACCCCTACGAAACTGTATTAGAAGAAAATATTGTTCTCCCCATTTCTAGACTATGAGGATATTAGAAGACACCTTGTCAGACACCTTTCCAAGGTCTGTATTAAAGCACACAGCCAATGGCCACGCAAATATCCTTATACAGGTATGGGACCTGTTATCCAGAATGCTCGATTCCTGGGGTTTTCTGGATAATGAATCTTTCTGTAATTTGGATCTTCATACCTTAAGGGCAAGGCCAGACGGGGAGATTCGGGGGAGATCTGTCGCCTGGCGAGGCAATTTTGAGCGACTTTGAAAATCGCGCCGCTGCGTGTGAACAAGTGCAGGCGACTTTACGCTTAGCAAGTGCGCAGCGCTGACTAGCTATTCGCGGAGATTCGGGGGAGATTCGTTGCGGCGAGAAGTCGCCAGGCGACAGATCTCCCCCGAATCTCCCCGTCTGGCCTTGCCCTTAATCAACTAGAACATCATGTAAACATTAAATAAACCCAATCCTCGAATAAGGATTATTTTAATGATATTTTAGTTAGGATCAAGTACAAGCTACTGTATTATTGTAACAGAGAAAAAGGAAACCAATTTTAAAAATTTGGATTATTTGGATAAAATGGAGTCTATAGGAGACAGGCATTCTGTAATCTGGAGCTTTCTGGATAAGAGGGTTCTGTATAACGGATCCCATAACTGTATTTTATAACAGAGGCTACATAATTTAGCATTAGTGCCTAGTTTAGTCCCTTTATTAAGAGATTTGTATTGTATTGTACTGTTACGGTTACCTGTCGATATGACCTTATAAGCAGCAGCTTTGTCACTTCCCAGGCTCCTTGCTGTGAATGAAAGTGTGATAAACCCCAACATTGACACTCTAGTAGACAAATAGCAGGAAGTCCTGTTCAATTAGCATAAAATCCAAATCAGTGTAATTGTTGTTCGGTTTACTCAATGGTGGAACATTTATTTCACAGTATAGCAATCAGTTAAGGAGACTGTGGATGCAAACATCTGGGGTATCAAAGGCTTCCTTGCTATAGGGTGACTGCAATTTAACAAATATAGCCTGCCCCTTTAGATAATTAACAAAATGAAGAATACTCAGAACAATACAGTTCCATACACATTTAACGAGTGAAAAAATGGATAATTGAATAAGGTTTTATAAAATCCAAGGTAGATGCTAATGCCAGTATCCTGAAATCCATTATCCAGAAAGCTCTGAATTACAGGAAGGTCTTCTCCTAATAGACTCCATTTTAATGAAATCCTTTTTAAAAACAATTTCCTTTTTCCAACTAAAATATAACTAACCCATATTGAAGGCAAAACAATCCTTAATTAATCGGGTTTCATTAATGTTTAAATGATTTTCTAGAGAAACAAATTACAGAAAGACCCCTTAACTAGAAAACCACAGGTCTGAGCATTCTGGATAGACATAGACAATACAAGGGGAGCTTGTCCTCAAGAAGAGATCTCTGGATCTCAGGGCAGTGTATTCTCCTCAAGAAGGGACCTATGGGCAGTGGATTATACTCAAAAGGATCAGCAGGGCAGTGGATTCTCTTCAAGAGGAGATCTCTGGATCTCAGGGCAGTGGATTCTCCTCAAAAGGATCAGCAGGGCAGCGGATTCTCCTCAAGAGGAGATCTCTTGATCTCAGGGAAGTGGATTCCCCTTGAGGAGATGTCTGGATCTCAGGGCAGTGGATTCTCCTCAAAAGGATCAGCAGAGCAGTGGATTCTCCTAAAGAGGAGATCTCTGTATCTCAGGGCAGTGGATTCTCCTCAAGAGGATCAGTAGAGCTGCTGCTCCCCTTGTATTCTGAAGGCAGGGTGGATTTGGTGTGAAATGCAAAATGTCATGTTTTGGCACCAAAATCCTGCCTGCACCTCGAGGCAGAGCAGAAGCAGAGGAGCAGATTCTCACCCTGATTCCGCAGTCCTCTGACCCTAGCCGTACACACCTTTGTACTATACCCCAAAACATTTCCCTATCTTTCGAACACCCCCAAAAGTCACATTATTAAAGGTCATGTATACTCAATTTACTACTGCCCTGGCTTCCTCTGGACATAAGGGACTAACCTTGCTACAAGGTTTCAGTAGTACAAGTGGTCAAGAAGAGAAAATAGCAGCTACATTTACATATACCTGTTAAATTGTTTCCATAAGTTAAATATCCTCTTTACCTCTGTGCATTTTTGTTTTCACAGTCATATTGTTTTGGGTTTACATTGGTTGCTTGTTGTTTATAGATATACTTTTCTTGTTTCTCATTTTAGAGTTTGCTGAACTTCTATGTGAAAGGAAAGGCTCCGAGCGTCTGCTGTGTTCCAATCAGGATGAGTTCTCTCAGTATGGTTTGCTTTGATCATGACGATATTGCATTTCAGAGTCACGAAGGAATGATTGTGGAAGAGTGTGGCTGCCAGTGAAGATACAAAAGACATTGCTGTTTATTTCCGTGTTAGAATTATGGAGGTCAAAACTCTAACACCGACCAAAATAGTCTTCCTTCTGGCATACCTGGTTCTACAAGCTTCATACTTTACCAGCATCATTGTTATTCTGGAGGCCAGTAGATAAGGAACCATTCATAGCATAGAAAGCTTAGCTACATTTTGACTGACCGATGCAGAACCCCAACTTTTCCCATGTTGCAAAACGTACTCTGTACTATGCTGACTGCCCAGAAATCAATGCACTAACGTAAATATGAAAGAACATTTTATTTATTTTTGTATTCATGTTGAAAGATACATTTTTAAAAATAATATTTGACCAGATTGGCTGCTTCAAGATTTCCATTGCATGCATTAATTGGTTTTTTATGGTTATCAAAGATCATCTTTATCTATAAGATTTCTTTCAAATGAAGAGCGGGCTATCTGTCCACAATAACTATCCAGAGCTATGGCAACCCTATGCCCCACTTATAATATGGTGGTAATATGTACTCGTGTTTAAATGATCACTTAGGGGCAGATTTGCTAACTTCGATCGAATTGAATGATTCGAATAAATCGTACGAATTGAATATGAAAATTGTTCGACCATTTGATGGTCGAAGTACTTGCCCTTTAAAAATGTATTTGATTGCCTACTTCGCCAGATTAAACCTACCGAGTTGCTATATTTGCCTATGGGAAGCTCCCATAGGCTTTTTCTAAGTTTTTTTTAGATCAGATGATCGCTATTCGATCTATCGGAAGATAGAATAGCGAACATCTGATTTCACACAAAAAAGTAAGATTTTTTCAAGAAACCGGATGATTTAGATTTTCGAATTCGATTTCGTCAGATTTTACTTTGTGAAAAATACGAGGGTGGAATTCGAGGGTTTTTAACCCTCAAAAGTAAATGTGCCCCTTACTGTACACCACACTTTATGCATTCTACCACATGGCAACATTAGTGTTCATGGAGGTCATCTCATCTACCAAAGAAACTAAAAGAAAAATTAAAGGCATGGAAACCATTTCCAGGAAGCCCATTATCCAGAAGGCTCCGTCCAATTTATGCAAAGGCCATCTCTGACAAACTATTTTAATTAAATATTTTCTTTTTTAATCTATAATTCCTTTTTCTGTGTAATAATAGAACAGTACCTTGCACTTGGTCCCAGCAAAAATATAATTAATCCTTAATGGGGTTATTTATTGTTTAAATGAGATTTTAGTAGGCTTAAAGGAGAAGGAAAGTCTAAAATCATGTTATTCTCTATCTGTTGACCATTGAAAATAAATGCCCATATCACCAAGCATTCCCTCGTTATTCTTTGCATAAATGTTTGGGCTGCATTAGCTTTTTACAAAAGTTTCAACATGTATAAAAAAACATACCCATCCTGCAGTCCAGAAATCGTTGTCAATAGGGCACACGCATGCGCAGTCCTTCTAAGCCGTGCCCTGCGCATGCACATTAGGCTCGTCTGTTCCCTGCAAATCCATGACGTTGAGGTCACGTGATACCTCAGTTCGTCATCACTGACCTCTCCGCTTTCAAGCTCCTGCACTCGCTCTGCAGTTAATTTATAGTGAGTGGGTGCGGAGCAAGAATATTAATCACTGAATCCAGCGTGCGAGTCTGTCTGAGGTCTGTAGTATTGCACTCTTCAAAAAGGAAAAGAGACTGCCTTTTTAAAAAAAATATACTTTGTCCCGTGTTTTTTTTTTTTTTTAATTCGAGCAAGAGTGCTAGTAAGATTACGTCACAGGGGGCCAGGAATGAGGTACATGCGCACTACCGAGGGAGCGCAGGGCCGAAGTGATGTGCCTATTTGAAAATGGCGGAAAGGGAGGAAACTTCTGAAGGATGGTGCACAGAAGCAGGAATGAATTCAGAGTTTTTAGTACAGCATTTCAGGAGGGGGCCTGATGGAAAACACATTGAAGGTAGTATCAATTTTTTTGTTTCCTTCTCCTTTAAGGGCATGGAGATCCAAATTACAGAAGGACATGTTATCTGAAAAAATTCAGGTCCAAAGCATTCTGGATAACAGGTCCCATACCTGGAATATACTTAGTTTGCGTAAGTTCTGTAAACCTCATATTAAATGATGGGTCCTTATGGGGCACGTGAGCTCACATATTTTGGACAAAATGTGGTAAGAACACCTACATTTTCAGAAAAGTGTATTTAAAGGGAATTACACAGATTGAATGAGCCCTGGAAGTTTCCCCCTCATTTGTATGTGCAAATAATGGTTGTATATGGTTTGTAGCAGCTGGTCAACTCCAAAGTATATTTTAGTCTAAACACTGGGGGAAAAAATAGCAGCTTGTCTACTCTACAGCTCGCGTTAGGCCGAGTACTCATGATTTATTGGATTTGCATATGCAATTATAGGGCTGATTTATGGAGAGCAATGCTATAAAACGCGAATGGCTCCTACGCATGGGTATTTTTTTTGCCCCTGCATTGCACTTTCAGCCCCAAGGGAGCGCAGGAATAAATGCACACAATTATTGTCAAGGGGGCGGTACTCACATAAATGCATGTAAGTGCTGAGAGCAGGAGGAATGCAACATTCTGTGTGAGTACAGCCCCCTTGACAATAATTGTGTGCAAACACTCCCCTGCCCTAACTCAGTTAGCCCTTAATGCTGCATTGCTGCAAAAACTCTTTCTTTACCACTTTCCCCAATTTTGCACCAAACGCCCCAACATGGCAATGCCACTGAAAAAAAAAAAAAGAAACGGGCAACATGATTTTTCTCCAAGTTTTTATTTACTCATTTTTTTAAATTGATCGCACAGCAACAGCAATCACTGGCAAGAAAGCTCAACCCAAACATTGGTTTGGATGGGGGCAGAATGTTGAGTTTCCCCGGGCCAAAGGCAATCTGAAGGAGTCGCACAAATCCCAGGTCATATAAGTAAAGCTGCACTTCATATTATGGCACTGAAGAAGGATAACTTTGTTTGAAGTGCAAAACATTTCAGAAAAACGCATTTTGTAAGAGGTTACATAAAAGCAGCTGCAAAAGAGTTTATACCCCACATATATACATACATCCATATTAATTCTGTGCCCACTGAACTATAACTTACAGAGACAAGTCTGCCTACCTGCACAACACACAAAAATCAATTATGGTGATAAGCCGTTATTGAACATCACTTGCACTTTATCCATGCCCATTGTGGACTAAAGGACCTAAGTGGGGTGTGGTAAAACCAGTTATCAGAATGCCCCTGTAAGCTAGCCAGATTCACATGGGTGAAAGTAGGTAGGGACAGTTGTATATGTGCTGTGGTACAGCATTAGATGCACAAAAAAGTCCTTTATCTGAAGCGGTTCTTCGTCTGTACAATTTACTTCTCACAATACATTGTGGGATATTAGAAAGGAAATAGGTGTACCATTACGTCTACACTGTCTGCTTTTTATCATCAGTAACAATAACCTAATGGTGATGCTTTGCAGAACAGCAAGTAAAGATCCGGAACAGAGAGCTAAGTAAAAAAAACAAAAATAAACCTGTGGTAATAGATGACTTCCCCTGTCCCAAACTATGAAATGAACAATCCACATAACAATAAGTTAGTATTGTCTTTTTTGGGGAGAGTGAAAGCCCAAAGTGATAACCAGAGTTTTATTAAAGAATAAGTAAACCTTAAATAAGCAAAGTTGCTCAGGCTTTTTATTATCAAGGTAATGGAGATGACTACTCCCAACCTTCCCTCCGTCTGATATTCCCCCTTACAGCTCCTATCTTTGGAAACCACAGACTTCCCCAGTGCTCAGCCTTCAGCATCCCTACCATAATCACATTCCACTCCAACACAGACCCTGCAGCACACCGGGTTCAAAGGAACAGTTAAGTATAAAAACTGGTTAAATAAATAGACTGCAAAAAAAAAAAAATGTTTCTAATATAGTTAGTTAGGCAAAAATGTAATCTGTAAAGGCTGAAGTGACTGGATGTCTAACATAATAGGGAACATGTAAGAGAGGCTGGCACAAGCCTGGAACCCACGAAAGTAGCAAAGCCACAGTCAGGTTGTAAAAGGTTAAAAAGCTTACATTTATTTCCAAAATTTAAGAAACATCAGCCTGACGCGTTTCGTGTCCAAAAGACACTTAGTTATGCCTATGACTAAGTATCTTTTGGACACAAAACTCGTCAGGCTTGTGCCAGCCTCTCTTATAAGTTTCCTGGATTGCTCCCCTTGCTGAAGGTCTGGGGCGTGTGCACCTGGGCCCACTGTGTATAGCGGTAAGCTCTCTCTTTATATACTTATACTGCACACACACTGGATATATTTGTCGTATGTCTAACATAATAGCCAGAATCCAACTTCCTGCTTTTCAGATATCTAACTCTGAGTTAGTCAGTGACACATTGGACATAAATATTCAGTGAGTTTGCAATTGATCCTTAGCATTCAGCTCACTTTCAAAAGCAACAGTTATGGCCCCCTCAAGTCACTGATTGGTTACTGCCTGGTAACCAATCAGTGGAAACCAAGAGAGCTGCAAAGCAGGAAGTAGTGTTCTGTTCTGTTAGACATCCAGTCACTCCAACCTTTATACATTACATTTTTGCCCAGGCTATTTACCCAGTTTTTATACTGAACAATTCCTTGAAAAGTCAATAATTTATTGCAATACACTGTAGAACAACCAAGTCTTACACTTAAGGAAGTTGTTCCTGAAACGAGTCAGGCTTGGTTGACCTACAGCTTAGTTGCAATAAATTATTGACTTTTGAAACTGAACGCCGCCAGGTCTGTTTCAGCGATATATACGTTAATAACGGACAATAGAATAGGTTTTGTAACAATTTAACGCTGGTCTATATAGGTTCAGAAGGAAAACTGAGAACTGGTCTGTTGTTGCTCTATTCAGGAAAGAGATCAGAACTTTTCTTTCTGAAGGCATCTCTCTTTCACTGTACAGATACAGGAACTGACCAGCAGGTGGCCTGCTACAAAAAGGCTTTATAGTGGCAGTTACATTTTAAAAAAATGAAATGAATGTATATTGCTAAAGAAAAGGACCCTGAGCAATTTTACATTATTGGTTTGTAGTCATACGAGAGTGAGGGCATTGCCTCTTTCTAACACAAGATAAAGGTCAATGTCGCTTCAGGGACATCAGGAAGAAATCCTAACACAGGACCTGATTTAGAATAGAGCACTGTAAAGTTTATAGAAGGTAAAGGTGGAGGTTATTGTTGACATTTAATACAACTGGTTAGGTCTATAGTGAGTTGTTCATTAGTAAAAGTAAAGATTGCTCTTGGAACACTCCCAACACACACAACCATACAAGTCTTTTTTCACTGGCCGGGTACAAATACATGGAGAAAACGTAAGGGCCTAAAGTTCTGTAACTTATATAAAATGGTGTTGGCAGCCATCTCCGGTCATTTTGCCTTGTCATGTGCTTTCAGAGCCAGCACTTTAAGATGATACTGCTTTTTGGCAGGCTGTTGTTTCTCCTACTCACTGTAACTGAATGTGACGCAGTGGGACCTGGATTTTACTATTGAGTGCTCTTCTAAGATCTACCAGGCAGCAATTATGTGTTAGGAAGCTGCCATCTCATTACCTTCCCATGGTTCTGTTGTTAGGCTGCTGGGGAGCAAAGGGGGGGGGGGTGATACTCCAACTTGAAGTACAGCAGTAAAGAGTGACTGAAGTGTATCTGAGCACAAGTCACATGACTTGGGGCAGCTGGGAAACTGACAATATGTCTAGCCCCATGTCAGATTTAAAAATTAAAATCTGTTTGAACTTTTGAGAAACGGATTACAGTGCAGAATTCTGCAGAAGCAGCACTATTATGTTTTGAACGACAGTATCCCTTTAAATTGCAACGGTTGTGGCTCTCCACCATTCTCACCAGGAAGCACTTGATCAGCCATGCGTGTGCCACACATGGAAATATTACACCTGATTAAAAGCAGCTTCAGAACCTGTTATTTTCCAATGACTTCCCTGTGGCAGCATAAATATAAACTGCAATGTAACACGGTTTCCTGATTGAAAGAAATGGACAATACCAATTGACATCAACAGGAAACGGCGAGCCTAATGTAGAACGGCATGCACTTGGAAACGTATTTTAAGAACAGACAACAGAAGCTGCATCAACACAAAAACAGCTTGGGCACATTGAGAGGAACACCCTAGGACAAGATGAAGAGTTCTTATCGGCAGACAATCACAGAACTCCACTTTAATGAGTTCTGGATCTGGATGAGCACCTACTATTTGTGCTTTGTCTCCAGATTAAGGCAACTCTCTCCATATTTTGGAGTTAACGTCCTGAATTATTTTCAGATGATCAAAATATAAAAAAAAAAGTTCCTTAAAAAAATCAATATGAAATTTGAACAGTACATTCTGTGTTTGGCTTTCTAGATAACCGACAATGCCAACAAAATTATATAAAGGGTACGACTGTATAGGAATAGAAAGCAAGTAGGAACACAAGTCATTTTAAGATGCTAACCATCTTTTCACAACTGCTCAAATAATATGTAAATATTAGAATCAATTAAAAACAAGTAGAGGGAAAAAACCTCCATTTTGACACAAGCTTCTGTAAAATAGAAACAATGTAGAAATGCTGCCTACACAGCATCATAACTTCCAAAAAAAAATGTTTTTTTTTTAAATATTCCAGAAACTGAAAGTAAACTATGATAGGCTGATGAGTTTAAGCAGGTGGGAACTGGTCCTTGGAAAAATGCAGTGAATGTATTCTAGGACTGTTTTCCCCACAGTGGATGGTGCACATATTCCCATTACTTCTCAGAGGAACAAGTTGCGGGAGGGATTGCAATATTCCACAAGTCTAAAGGTGACCATACACGTAAAGCTCCGCTCGTTTGGAGTGGGCGATATCGGGCTGATCCGATCGTGGGCCATAGGGTGCGGCTGGGATTTTTAGTCTCGAATTTCGGCCAGATATTGATCAGTGAAGCCCGTTGGAGGGCCCCATACACAGGCTAATAAGCTGCCGATTTGGTCTGTTGGCAGCTTTTATCGGCCCATGTATGGCCACCTTAAGAGTGGATGGGACATGGTTCCTAGGAGGGATACTATTATGGATAGCTTTCAATCTGTCTAGTGGTTTAAAAATTATATATATTTATATATTTTGGAAGCTCAGATAAGTGTTCTATATCCTTTGTTTTAAACCAAATGCCCACTTCTTTAATGTTTTTTGGGCTATGGGGTAACTAAGGAGGGATCAAAACATTCAGCCTTATTCTGCTTCATTATGTTATTCAGACGTATTCTGGTATTGCTATTAGTAGACAATTATGGACCCTCCACTCCTATTATAGCTATTTGAGCCACTCTGCCTGCATCCATACACATTTACTGACGATGGAGAAAATCAACACTGTCCAAATGAACCAGCGTCGTAAAATTTTGAATTGGTTTCCACTTGGACTGTGATCGAGACTTTCTTTAAAAAAAAAAAAATTTGAGTGTAAGGTACAGAATTTTTACTTGCATATTATAAACAGAAACCCACCAATAACACACAGGTTGCCTCATTCACAAAGAATGTGTTACATTAGCACACTGCGTACTTAAATTGTGCTCCCAGTACAAGCGGCCATGTTGGGGCACATGCACGCTCTGACTGACATGGCTGCTCACACTGGGAGGTAGCTCCCGGTGTGAAAGTCCTAGTGATGGCAGAGAGCAATTTAAAAAAAAAAAAAAAAAAAAAAAAAAAAAAAAAAAAAAAAAAAAAAAACAGAAAAATACCTATTGTTATTTCTAACCAGAGTGGGGGCTCATTAGCCCAAACCTTTGGTTGGGGATAATATTTTTGCTCAACAAGTGCCCTTTAAGAATTCAAATCATGGCATCATCTAAAACTATGGATTTGCATACAAAGGATAAGGAATCAGCAAATGATTGTGGCATTATTCATAAGTATGTAAGGAAAATTACAGAGTTTGTAGTGCAAGAGCAAATTAAACAAATTTATAAAATCTGTATATGACCATTTTTTCCCCAAAAGCATAATGAAACAAATCCGTTGAGTAATTTTTCATATTAAAAGTAAAAAATGTTAAACATATCAGGAGCGAAGACCAAAAAAAGCTTAAGAGAGAGCTCAACACCGACCCCCACACCTACATGAAACGGTGGGAAGAAGAGTGAAATGGTACAATATTTGGTAGAATGCCACCAAAACACAGATTTGTGTTGACCTTATAAGATACTGGGCTGGGACCACACCGCCTACAACCTTCTCAAATTGTGGTAATGAAGGAACTTACACATATTCTGGACCTGTCCAAATATTCAAGCTTACTGGACTATGTCAAGTTGTTTGTTAAACAAAGTGTTATGTTCGAACCCCAACCAAAGCCTTTGACATTTATACTGGGAAAGAAAATTCCCAAGCTCAGAATCTCAACCTGAAAGCTAGCAAATGCTCTTCTTTTCACAACCAGATGTGCCATTGTGGGGAAATGGAAAAGTGTTGACCCTCCATCATAAATTGACTTTCTGGAAATGGTCGCTTCATTAGAAGAATAGAATTTCTAGCAGCACTTGAAATAACATAGTGGACCTCTTGAACAGAGTATGGAACAACTGGGATACCATTAAAGGGCAAGGAAAGGAAATAAATAAAATCCCATTTTTACCTTCTTTAATGAAAAAGAAATCTATCTCCAATATACTTTTATTAAAAAATGTGTACTGTTTTGATAAGAAACCTGACTGTATGCAGTGAAATTCTCCCTTTATTTAGTGCTGTGGATAGGAATTTTCAGACAGTCCCTAACTTCTGGCAGGGAAACAATCATACTTATGAGCAACAGGGGGAGCCCCTGCCTTACTTACCAGCCATGCAGAACTTACGCGGCTTTGCTTTTTGATCATTTATGACGATCCCTAAGAAGCCCAGACCACACTGAGCATGTGTATGTAGTCTAGTCTTGCAAAGATGTATAACAAAGTTACAAGATGACAGCCCCCTGTGGCCAACTTTGAAAGCATAAATCATTTGTTTGATTAGACTTGTGGTGCAGTAATTTTATGTTTATGTTTAGTATACAAAATACAGCATTTCTAGCCTTATTTTATTTTACACTTCCCTTGCCCTTTAAGGGAGCTTGATTGTACTAGGTGATTTGTTCTAGTCCATGTAAAATGTTGTTTATTGAACACTGCGGATTATACAATAGGTCCACATAAATACTGGGGTGATACGGGGGTCAATGCCACAGTAACCAATACTTTAACTTTTCATTTTACTTGAAATATGCTCAACACGATGTATTATGATTATACATAACCAGTTCTTTGATATTGCTCAAACTACACTTTATACTCCTGCTCTACTTCTGACCCTCTCTCTTTGTGAGGTACACCAATTTCATACCCTCTCCACTGGGGACAAAGGAATAAAAAAGAAACCTATGGCAATGTTCTATTGCGGATGACGTGTAACTGCTGCTCTTTGTTCTTTTTGTATAAAAATGCAAAACCTTAATAAAAAGAAAAAAAAATTCAAACCATAGACTTGCGGGAATCACAGCAGTTAACATTATGTAACAGTTATTGGCACTGTTTTTGTCACATCTAGCCTTTAAGAAATGTGACCATTCTTCATAATTCTGAAACAATTTCTTCCTGCGGATCAGCAGTTAATACGGTTATTCTCAAATGGCGTTCTAAGTTTGCACTATGAAATCTGAAGCTGAATTTAACCATGGCTCAATATCGTGAAAAATGAATTAATGCCAAGCTGCCCCCAATCGTTTCTTTTTGTTGCATGTTAAATAAATGGACAACTAAAGGGCATTACAAGCGGAGGATAAAAACGAATAGTATTTGGTTTAAATAGGATAATAGAAGGCAAATGCAGTGAATGCTATGCCCAAGCCTCTTCTTAGCCATAGTCCATGTTGGTGGCCACAGATGCACAAAGTTGCCTATCACCAAAGGGTCACGGATATGGCAGCTCCTCATGAAGAGACAACTTTAGCTGCATTAGATGTTGCCAACGAGATCGTACAGCCCAGGGAACACAGACACAGAAAAAAAGCATAATGCCATCATGTTTGCATTCTTTTGTTTGCCCTTTATTCAAAATGGTCTCGGAGAACAAGCACATTTGTGCAGAAGAGCCGTTTCCTTGTTACACAGCCTTATTATTCTTGAGAATTAGCCTTGTCACATTATAAAAACACGACAAGTTTTTGATTATCTGCTGTCAATATCACAAAATGCCTTTAGGAAAGCACACACTTCATTTGCCTATTGGTTGCATTTACTCAATGTTACAATGCTGAATTGCTGACCCCTACAGGTAATCTTTCTGCAACTGCAGAAAAATACTACATCAGAATATGATACTTTAGAATATCTGCACAAAGAGGTTTATTTTTGCATTACAATGGATATTTCCTATTCCAATTGGTTTGCCAATTAAAAAAAAATCCTCTTTCAGACCAAACTTTGTAAGCCTAGTGCAAAATCATATGCATTAAGAGTGAATTTTTGGCTGCTAGGCAATAATTTGATAATTCAAAGTAAAAAAACAAACAAACAATGCCCACGAAAAAAAGTCAAGACAGGCCGGGGGCACAGGATAAGTTATCCATGCAGTGTAGTAGACAGGGTTTGTAAAAGCGAAGATCTGGAGAAATATTGTATCTTTACACTCAGATCAACCATACAAAAATAAAAGAGGCCAAAATGAAGGGACAATCAGACAAATGTGATGCCCTGAACAAAAGGATGACTTGAGACTGGTCATCTGCTTTTGGCATAATGGCACAGATAAACATTCTTCTCCATACCCAGTGCTCACCGTCTACACGCCCCCAGTTTTTTTATGGAGTAACAAAACTAGCAGGCAAGTAATTATAGTTTCAACTGGGATGGATTCCTTAAGAAAAGTAATACTCTCATTAAAGGAAAAGTAGATTTGTGCAGAGGTAGAAGCAAGGCCAGATGGAGTTTAAGAGAACCATCACAAAAACATGAAATAAATGATACAAAACATGTTTGGAGAGCAGCCCTTCCCAAAACAGTGAATACTCCCAATCATGTGCACACGTATGTTCTATGTGCCAAGGAACATACTTCAAGTAGATTATAAAAGTATGTCCTTAAACGGCTTCCACAGTGCCTATTCACATTCTCAATATACCTGAACAACAAAGATATTTCTTAAAGGGGTTGTTCACCTTTGAGATAACTTTTAGTATGATGTAGAGAGGGATATTCTGAGACACTTTGCAATTGGTTTTCATTTTTTATTATTTGTGGTTTTTTAGTTATTTAGCTTTTTATTCAGCAGCTCTTCGATTTGCATTTGAATCAGTCTGGTAACTAGGGCTCAAATTACCTTAGCAACCATGCATTGATTTGAATAAGAGACTGGAATATGAATAGGAGAGTCTGAATAGAAGGATCAGCATTAAAAAGTAGCAATAACAATATATTTGTAGCCTTGCAGAGCATTTGTTTTTTAGAAGGGGACGGCGACGCCCATTTGAAAGCTGCAAACAACCAGAAGAAAAAGACAAAACTATAAAACTATAAATAATAAAAAATGAAAACCAATTGAAAAGTTGCTTAGAATTAGTCATTCTATAACATAAAAAAAATTACCTTAAAGGTGAACCACCCCTTTAAAGCACGCAGACTATATTCACCAACTAAATATAGCATGATTGTACATTTCTACTTCTTCAAAAGGATGTAAGGGGTAAAACAAGAAGCCTGATTTGTATTTACCCCCTGTTCATGTGTAAAGGGTCCATTTCCTCGAGTCCCTTTATCAAAATATTACTGTTTGAAGAAGTTAAAGAAAGCAAATTGATAAGGGCAGGTATTAGAAAGTACTAGGCACCCTTGGGCACATTGTCTTGTGCACTTGCAAGCTAAGGTATAAAAAAAAAAAAAATCAAGGTTGGTGACCTAAATAGGGAGCCTACAGCTTGCTACACAATCTCCTCAAACTTAATGGGGAAAAAAAAACAATGTGAAGGATTTTATGAAAGTTCAAGTAGAAGGTCAGCTGTTTCTTTTGAACACTGAAATGATAGCGATAAGTTAGCTCTTATAACAAAAAGCACCAGGCAGTAGCCCATGATGCAAATTTGATGAGCACCATATGATCTTTTAGGTCCCCAAAACCAACTAAATTTGATCAAGTGGCCAGTACTATTTGCCCTCAACCTGCTTCAAACATTTCTTTAGCTGTAGGTTTTAGACAACTTGACTAAATGACTCATGAAGTGGTTTAATGTAACAGAGCATTCTCTGAAGAAATGTAATATCTATATAGTCAAGACCAAATGAATTGTGCCATACCTTTCAGCTGGTACAGCCACATGGAGAACATACTTTTTAAAGGGTCTGTCATGCAACTGTAGATTATTAGGTCTAGATGCCGCTTATTTAAGGATTAGTAAATATATGGGCCAGATGTTAAGTCATCAGGAACCACTTTAAAGGCAGGGCTATCGGGTGTCAGCAACATGGATCCTTTGGATAACCCATGACAAATGGCTCCTAAAGAGAGGACTTAAGTGGTGGCATTCAGAAAGAACTTTCGATTTCCAAATGTTTTTTTCCTATGCAGCACGCATAAGAGAATTGCCTATTGAAAGAATTCACACAAACATACCCACAGCATTCCATGCTGTAATCATTTAGTAGGAATAACACAAAAATATTTGGATGGGGGGAAAAAAATGAGTGTATAGAAAGCATAATAGGTGTACAATTTTCATTCCTGCCACCAACCATTTACATATATTTTCCAGACAGCTAAAGTACACATTGGCAAATTGTATCTCTTTCCCTTTGCCAAAATGAAGCCACTGAAATTTCAGTTACAAGTTTCTCCACCACCACACAGACACACTTCTATTTGAGGTGGGTTATTAGTCTTCAGAGACAAGGTGGAAATGCTTATTTGCGTTGACCTTTGGCACCTGGGAGGGCAGGTTTAATTTCTGTGCATCAGACTTTTTTTTTTTTCCTTTCATTAATAAATGATCCTATCGGCCAAGTTAGGTACACACAAGTTTCGGGAGCTGTTGCCCAATATCCAGGAGATCAGATGTCCATT
The DNA here is from genome assembly GCA_024363595.1 of Xenopus borealis. Taxonomy (NCBI): domain Eukaryota; kingdom Metazoa; phylum Chordata; class Amphibia; order Anura; family Pipidae; genus Xenopus; species Xenopus borealis. Next base: position 28,005,418 of record CM044444.1, on the reverse strand, counting down.
TCAAACTGAGAATCATCACCTAAGAAATAAAGACCATGAGTGTAAGTAAAAGATTACAAAGGCAAATATTTCCTGAAACATTTTTAAATGGGGGTGTCTTCCACCCTTAAAAGGAGAAGGAAAGTTAACAAGGCAGATTATTGCCAATCGATTAACTACAATATTGCAAGCTAGAATGCTATATCTATTTGGTACAACGTTACCATATCTGAGTGAACAGCTTCAGAAGCTCTGTTTTAGGATAGCAGCTGCCATATTAGCTTGCTGTGACATCACTTCCTGTCCAAGTCTCTCCCTGCTCACTCATAGCTCTGGGCTCAGATTACAACAGGGAGGAGGGAAAAGGCAGTGGGAGAGGGATGCAAGAGGAGCAAACATATATATAATGAAATGGGTAGATAATTTTGTTGCAGACAGGCATTCAAAAAAATTTTTTATAGTGTGTGTGCCATATGCACAAACTGAAGACCACTTCAGGTGAAATTTTCTGTAGCAAGAATACCTGAATCTGGAATTCACCCAACACCCTTAATTTCTATGTACCTAATGGTTGTAGGAGATGTTAAATGCGTTGAGAGCATCAATGTGGGTATTAAGTTAAAACATGTTTTATTTTAATTGTTCACCAATACAAAAATATTGCCAAAAATACTGACATGCCCTTGCAGCTTCCACACAATTGTCAGCTGTGATTCATGTGTGTGACTGCTACTGTGGGGAGTTTCTCAGCAATAGGCCAGGCTATAAGGAATATTTGCAGTGGCTCGGCTGCCAGACCCACCTCCAAAGCCACTGATGTGTAGTTTTCTCTCTCTCCAGAGCAAAGCAATATTATAGAATATCCTGTGGTCATGTCTCACCCTATATTACCCCATCTGTTGCAACAGTTTGAGGAAGATAAAGCTGTGTACGATATAGAACAGTATGGTTTTAAACACGATTGTAGTTTATTGAAGGCTCACTAACAAACTACTCTTCTGACAGTTATCACCTTAGCTTTCAGTCTGCAGAACTGGGCTACAGCTGCCAATATAGATATATCCATTAAGCATTTCCTCACCAGTGCCCCGTCAACAAAAAGTATTTTCTAAACGGAATTACTAAAAAATTTATGAAAAAGATATAGTCTGTCCATTAACTGCTACTTAATTCTGGTAAGTGCCATGCTGAAAACAGAGAGCTGCAAATCTCCAACTTTATTTTTTTTTTTTTTAAAGGTAAATAGTTGTATAAAAAGGATCTTTGAGCATTTGGAGCACTCTTGCCAGAATCTCTACATTGCCCATTTGGACCTGAAAGGTGCCACTGACTGATGCCATAGACCAGTGTTTTTATTGGTCCTGTGTGGAGCTGTTTGGACATGGTGTACTTGAACTGCAAGGTCCTACATTGAATATTAGTTCAGAACTGCACTTTAGACTTACTTTGTGGAGGCCCAAGACCAATTTTAGACAGAAAATAAGAATCTCAAAATTTTTAGAAAAGAGAAAATAAAAACACCCATACCTGCTGCTGTCTTTGTGTCATGATTGTTCAAGTTGTTTCTTTCTACTTTGGGTTCCTCTACAGCAGTGTTAGGGCTGGTAACTCCTGGAATATCTGGCAGGCGGCGAGGAGGTGTCTGAGCCAGAGGGGAGTTGCGACGGTCCAAGAGAAACTTGCGATCATAAATGATACGGGTACCTAGGTTAACAAAAAAAAACATGAACATGTGTATTTAATGGTTGACTGCAAAAAAGAAATTGCAAACTTTTAGAACACAGCAAACTCATTAACATGGATCCAAAGAGGTAGATTTCCTGTTTCATATTACAGAAGTTTTTGACACACAAGTGATGCAGTAAAAAGAAAGAACTAGAGATACAAGGTCAGAGGTCCTAGCTTATAAAACATAACCATGCACACAGGGATGACAGCCCAACAACACTGGACTCCTAGCATATGGGTTAACCATGCAAAAATGCCCATTCACCCCACCACTGAAAGAAAGGGATAAAAAGCCAATGGATCAGAGTATCAGATTTCTATTGAACTATACATGGAGTCAGTGGCACTACACTAGCTCATGGAGACCTTGATGTCAGCTTCCACTTGCAGAGGGCTCTGACCAAGGCTGGTCATAGTCTTCGAAAAACCAAACCGGCACATATGTTTTCCCAAAAGCAATTTACATTATTGGCAGTGGGAAAGCATTTGCAGGAGATTAGTCCCTGTGAAAGGGGAGATTTATCGTGGGTGACTAGTCTCCTAGTGTGCAATAACCCTTAAAAGAGAAGGAAAGGTTATAATTAAGTAAGCTTTAGCAGAAAGGTCTATATATATCTGTCAAAAGAAACACCACATTTATTTCCTTCTATTGAGTACACATGGGCTTCTGTATCAGACTTCCTGCTTTCAGTGTAAACCCCCAGGGCTTGTACATGCTCAGTTTGCTCCTCCATCCTCCCTGCTTTAATCTGAGCTCAGAGGGAGCAGGGAAGGACTCGGGCAGGAAGTGATGTCACACAAAGCCAATATGGCAGCTGTTATCCTAAATAGAGAGTGTCTAGAGCAGTTTACTCAGGTATGGAAAAGCATTCTAAAGAATAACAAGTGTTCTATTTTACACTGCCACGGTAGGTTTCCTTCTCCTTTAATATCAGCTTTGGAAACAATATTTGGCTAGTTGTATCATCTAGATGTATTGTAGGTTAATATGGATGGAAAAGGAATAATACAAAATATACTAAACATACATTAATCTACCCTTGGATGAAGAAACATAAATACCCCAGAAAATGATAGAAGGGACAAACAATTGCCCATCGAAATTTCAAAAGCACTAAACCCACACTCTGTATATGATGGAAAAAGAAAAATGTATGTCTGCATTCTACCAACTATAATCAAGAAAAATGAAAAGTAAGTTTTTTTCTTACAATAAGGTTTAAAGGGCACCAATCACAGCCAAAATCAAAAACATATTAACAACCTGACCAGTAAAACCTAAACATGTTTAATCAGACTACATATACAGTTTTTATGAAAAAAAAAAAGTTTTTAAAAAATCCCATACTTTGTCAAATGTTCTCTCACCAAGTCCAAACTGTGACTACAAATGCAAATGAGTTCACGAGCATGCTCAGATTATAGCACTGCCCCGAGTATTCTACCCAGAAAGCCTAGCTTTAGTAAACTCTAGAAGTATCTCGAGAAGGGCACTCAGCAACTTCCACAAGGTGGCAGCACTAACACAGAAGTTTGGCAGATTTCAAAATAGCTTAGAAGGTTTATTAGGCAAGCAAGAAATTTCAACTGAGCATGTGCGAGATTTCAGAGCTACAGTTGGCTGTGTAGATATAGGTAGGAGGAGTCAGTGAAATCCAAGATGCCTGCCTCAGCTAGAACTGCAGTGGAGATAGGAGAGATTTTGCACTAGGTATAGTGAGCTGATTATTTACATTATACAAACAATTCTAAATGATTTAAAAATCGGATTTCTTGAACTTTCACATGGTGTATTTATTTAGTAAATTATTTTAGTTATGATTGGTGCCCTTTAATTATATCTTTGTTTGGATCAAGTAGAAGGTACAGTTTTACTATTATTATTATTGAGTAAAATGTACTTTAAAAAATGATTACAATGGAGTCTATGGGAAACTTTCTGTAATTTGGAGCTTTCTGGATAATGGAGTCCATACATGTATATATAATTTCTTTTAATACACATTACACACTGGTATAACTGTACCATCAGAGTATCACATGATTAAGAGATGGCCTGCAATCCATTGGCATAGAAACAGTGTTCTAAACACTCATGACAGCCTGAGAACATTGTTTGGCTGCTGTCCAATGCACGCTTACAGCCAATAAATGCTGAAAGTAAACAGGTAGTTATAATAAATGGAGAGATCATGCTGTCAAAGCAAAATAAAAATGCAATACTATGGCAGCCTTGCACGTTGAACGCCAGTTTTATTTCTATGGTTAATGAATGCTGCCATTTACAGTATATATACATGAAAGGTTTGCCTTTATTTTAATTGTGTTTCTTATACATACTGCAGGTTCAGCTCGGACGGAGATATAGTCAGAGGAAGTGCCATCTAGAAGTACTTTTTTTTTATTGGTCAGATTTCATCAATCTGCTGTAATCTGCTCGGTGTCTTGCATGCACTAACAGGAACGGCACTCCCTTGGTCAGTGCTCACACAGAGCAGATTTATACCCAGGCTCACAGCACATTGCTATTTTCTCTTCTGAAGGAGACCATGTATTTAGCTTAGCAGCAGGTACAAACACATGCGCACAATGTAGATGATTAGTCTATAACCTTGTTTTCAAGCAATTGAAATAAAACTTTGCACTTGGCTTCTCGGGTTAAGGCAGAGGGTAAATCTCAATGCCCTGCAGCTGTCAAGGCTGAAGAATGCTGGTAGTTGGAGTTAATGTGTTACATTACTATAACAAGCAGTGTTACACTGCTAAGCCAGAGCACTAGCAAATGGGTGTTATTTACTTGTAAGTGTGCCCAAGAGGGCAGCAGCTCTGGACATTCCTAGAGAACTACTGCCAGAGCCAATAATAATTCTGCAAAGGAAGGACTTATTTACTGTGCCAAGAATTATACAACTTTATACAAGGAACACTGTTCTTAGTTCTAAGAAAAGGGCTGTGTTCCTGCCACAATCTTCCATCTGTAAGATAAATAGGTTAACTGCTGTTGCTGCAAAAGCCCCATCCAATCAGCTGTGGGAAAGTACTGTTTATTAGAGATGATATGGAGTCGTGCCACTCAAAAGCACCTCCCTTTCCTTCTTTTTCCACCCTCCCTATTGTGCAAGAGTCATGGGGCTGTCCTGGCTTCCCTAACCTTGTTTACAATTATAATTATTCCTGAGGGCATGGCAAAGGGTGACTGCTAAAAAAAACAAAACCTATGATTTGATACCAAACCTGAAAAGCCATAATCCAAATATTTACTTACAAAATGATCCGTTATAGAGAATGGGACAAATTGTGCACTATTTTGTGCATATGGTTTGTCTGTGACAACACAAAAACACAACTTGCAGATGCCCAATTTGACTTCTAGCCAAATGCTCCAAGAAGGACAGGCCAATTATATGAGAAGGGCAGCGAAGGCTACAAAGCCGTCACTGGTAAACAGGCTGATAACTGCACAGTACAGTAAAGTGCAATGTCAGGGCAATATGAGGTGTGCGGCCAGATGAGCCTTTTGCTGCTACAGTAGTGCAACAACATATGCTGCTTTTACCGTTACCATCTAGCACATGGGGTCCCCCAATTTTTTTTTTTTAACATGGAAGCCACACAAGCATGAATAAAGTTCCTGGGGGTTGTTAAAAAGTTAGGATGCACCGAATCCAGGATTATGCCATTTTCTGCAGGTTTCGGCCAAATCCATGCGTATGGCCGAACCGATTCAGAATATGTAAATTAGGTGTGGGAAGTAAAATCATGACTTTGTCACAAAACAAGGAAGTAAAAAATACATTTTTTCCACCTTTTCCTTTCCTGCCCCTAAAGCTGGCCATAGACGCAAACATTTCCCTGCAATATCGGACTAACGATTGTATGTCCTCATCTCCCGACCTGCCACTAAACATTCAGATCAAACAAAGTTTGGCTGAAGCGAGGGGGGAAGGATTGGCTGTTGCGCCCTACTTTCAGGCGGCTAGGAACAACATGACCAGGGCTATGGAGAATCGCTGGTGGGGATCAATGACGGAACCAATGTCCAGCTACAGATACGAACAGCCTTGTGCTTCTGCAAAACCTTTTCAGCATAATGGATTTATGGAAAATAAATCACATTCCAATTTGTTCAGAGGACAACACAACAAGCAAGTTCTCTGTTGGCATTAAAGGGGTGGTTCGCCTTCAAGTTAACTTTTAGTATATTGTAGAAGGGCCAATTCTAAGAAACTTTTCAATTGGTCTTCATTATTTATTTTTCATAGTTTTTTAATGATTTGCAATTTTCTTCTGTTTCTTTGCAGCTTTCAAATGGGGGTCACTGACACCATTTAAAAACAAATGCTCTGTAAGGCTACAAATGTTTTGTTATTGCCACTTTTTATTACTTAGTCTATTCAGTCCATCTCCTATTCATATTCCAGTCTCTTATTCAAATCAATGCAGGGTTGCTAGGGTAATTTGTACCCTAGAAACCAAATTGCTGACACTGCAAACTAAAGAGCTGCTGAATAAAAAGCAAAATAACTATAAAACCACAAACAATAAAACATGAAAACCAATTGCAAATTGGCTCAGAATATCACTCTCTACATTATACTAAAAGTTAACTCAAAGGTGAACAACCCCTTTAACATGGTGTATCACCAACACCTGCCATCAGCCTAATGTAGCCAGTGTTCAGAATAATATTCTTGTACGGTTTGGCATTTCTATGCAAATGAAATCCTGCATCTTGGTACACATTATGATTAAGTGTCCTTGGGTGACAGAAAATGCGCAAGGCTTTTCATTTTTATACAGAATATAAAATAAAACTTTGTACTATTTTAAGCATTGGGTTCCTGGATTCTAGTCTTCTAGACTGGTGCCTACCTACAATCAATTTTCTATGACTTATACTCCCCTTAGGGTAGGGACAGACAGGGAGATTCGGGGAGATTTTGTCGCCTGGCGTTTAATCGCAGGCGACAATCTCCCCGAATCTCCCTGTCTGTCCCCAGCCTTAAGGTCTGGGGCATGAGCTGTAAAATTATACCATTGCCCAAGGATGCCAGCTTTCCGTGTTCTTGAATTGTATACATATTAGAGCATATTTGCTAGGTCTGTTACATTTGTATACAGTAGAACCCCCATGATTTTAAGTTTTCCCTCATTTTAAATAATGTTTTTGTGGTCCCTTCTGTATATTATGCCTAATACATTTCCCTGATCTTACACCATTTTTGTCTGGTCCCCTGAAAAACATAAAATGGGGGTCCTACTGTATATCTGTACACCCACTAGTAACCCAACATGCAAACATTTCCATAACATTCCTCAATCCAATACTTAGGGGTGGAACAAATGAGCAGTTGAAATCAGGTATAAACATTTCAACAAAAATGGCTGCTCCTTAAAGGCAAATGTTATTCTTTGGGATGAAATACTAATTATATATTTTTTTACACTTTTAGAACTTAAAACCCTGCATCAACAGCGTAATATATAATTTGGCATGGTCAAGAATGCTGTCAGCTCCAGTAAAATTCTAGTGATGGCTTAAAGTGCAAGTTCAAGGAACAAAATAGGTTTAATATGTAAAGGTGACATCTATATGTTTGCCCTTATCTGCCCTTCCTTTATTAGGCAAGTGCCAGTTAGGACTGTCGTGTGTGGGTTATGAAGGCTGAAGTCTGTGTGTGTGTGTGTGTGAATAGGGATCTCGGTCTCAGTGAAGGTATATAGGTCGGGTATGAGCAGCGAGCCTAATCACTCAGCACATGGGCACAGTATGGGGCTGATCACATGCTCGGATCCAAACAGCATGGCGCCCTGCAAAAACAGTCATTTTGCCAAAAGCATGAGGCAGTTTGCACATGAAAATCCTCCATACAGGCAAACTTTAGCACTCCGCGTTGTTCTGAACTGCAACTCCCAGAATCCTCTAGGCAACCATGCCTTTAACATTCTAATTCTCCATCAGCTGGATTGTTAAAAGGTTGGCACAAAAATCATTCGTGCAAGTGCAGCGTTGAGTGGCAGCGGCTTTGAGTGAACAGTAGAAGGCTAGTCACCTCCTGGGGTGCAGTACATGTGCCCCAGCCGCCATATTGTGCGCACATATGTTTAACCCACATTGCACAGCGGGGATGGTGGAAGGGAGCAGAGGGGCGGCTAACAGGCCGCAGCCCCAACTTACCTCCAGGGGTGGTAGAAAAGAGGGTTCCCCCGGGGGTGGTGCAATAGTCATGAGGTAGCTGAGAGGAGTCGCTGATGGGGATGGTCCTAGTGGGGATAGCCCGGCTCTGGCTGTAATGGTGTCCGGCTGACATGTTCCTGGCCTGGGACAGTATGTCTGTGGTGTGGGTGCTAGAGGGGGAGGGAGAGAGAAAGAAAGCCGAGCAGGGACTGGGCGGAGCCGGCTGAGGCGAGGGGGAAGGATTGGCTGTTGCGCCCTTTTCTTTTTTTTTTCTTTCCATCTCCCTCCGCCCCTTCGCCTCCGCCCTCAACGCGCACTCATTGCACCGGGAAACAGGACTGTGCGGCGGAAGGAGCAGGGCCAGGAAACGAAGCCACTTGACTAGGCGCCTGCGCTAACCATTCAGCGGCCGCTGTGGGACCGAGGCAAAATAAGGCCGCGTACTAGCTGGGTGGGGCAGAGGCAATATAAAACCAAGTGCTAACTGTGGGGCCGACAATCGTTCAGTAACGTGGTTAATGGAAAAACAAAGCTATAGTGGTTACTACATTTTGTCAAATTGTGACAGTAACATACTCTCTTGGGAGCAAATTGTCCCGCCACTGCGCGCCTCTATACTGTGATTTTGTTTACCTTGTCCGTTCACTTCCGCACATTTCTCTTACTGAGTCATCCCAACATACTGGCATATAACAGAACTTCCAGCCTCTGCCTGTTTGGATCCACACTGCACTAATCAGATACACTCTGAGGCGGGAGATGCTGAGCCAGTTTACTCATTGGGAATCACTGGACCACAGTAATTCTAGTCAGGAGCAGCAATAACTGTTGTGCCATGGCCATCTTATGTGGGATGTTTTACTGCTTTACTAAGACAAATGCAACAATGCTGCAGTGGATGTCATTTACTAAGACTTGCTAAAGTATTTGATACAGTGCCACACAGAAGGTTACTGGTTATTAAGGAATGTTGGCCTAGAACATAGTATTTGTAACTGGATAGAGAACTGGCTAAAAGATAGACTACAAAGAGTGGTGGTAAATGGAACATTTTCTAATTGGACCAGTGTTGTTAGTGGGGTACCGCAGGGCTCTGTATGGGTCCCTTGCTTTTCAACTTGGATGTGGGCATTGAAAGTACGGTTTCTATTTTTGCAGATGATACTAAATTGTGCAGAACTATAGGTTCCTTGCAGGATGCTGCCACTTTGCAGAGTGATTTGTCTAAGTTGGGAAACTAGTAAGGCCTCATCTGGATTATGCAGTGCAGTTTGGACTCCAGTCCTTAGGAGGGATGTAAATGAGCTGGAGAGAGTGCAGAGACGCGCAGCTAAACTGGTTAGAGGGATGGAAGACTTAAATAATGAGGTTGGGGTTGTTTTCTCTGGAAAAAAAGGCACTTGGAGGGGACATGATTACACTTTACAAATACATTAGAGGACATTATAGACAAATATCAGGGGACCTTTTTACCCATAAAGAGGATCACCGCACCAGAGGCCACCCCTTCAGACTAGAAGAAAAGGACTTTCATTTGAAGCAGTGTAGGTGGTTCTTCACAGTGAGGACAGTGAGGTTGGGGAATGCACTGCCGGGTGATGTTGTGATGGCTGATTCTGTTGATGCTTTCAAAAGGGGCTTGGATGATGTTTGCTTTATTTACTCTCTTCTCTATTTGCTAATCATGCCTTAAAATATTTGAAAAATGCCATGTGACTCATTAATATAACATAAACTTTCAGTGATAGTTACTGCAAAGATATATCTAATATTTATGCCTTGTTTTTGTAGACTTTGTTTGCATTTTTATTGAGAACAGCATAGAACAGGGATGGGATACCAGGGGCCCATCAGATATTTCTGAGCATCTTCAACAGCCTTAAGCTGAAGACAAAGGTGAAACATCCCCAGAATAGAATACTGATTACCCGTCGCATTAACAGTTGTAAAACCGCTCCATAATCCTATGAAAATGTACAACAACATGCATATTCATGACATGGCACATTATCTGCAGCACCTGGTCAGGAAAATCTGTTTATTTATTTTAGAGATCTAAGAGGCAACGCATTCCACTGTGACTGCAAGCCGAAATGGTTGGTGACATGGCTGGATAAATCCAAATGCAACAGTTGAACAAATTCACTGCGAAAGTCCCCCTGAATATAAAGGAAGAAAAATCAACAGCTTGTCGGCCAAGGATTTTGACTGTATAACCACAGGTAAAGCCAGTACTCGTGTGAATTGCATGCATTTTTATATTTTATCTCCTGAAAAATATATCAAGAACTACAAAGGTTAATTGCATTGTCTAGGGATGGATCTACAGACAGAAATAAAAAAAAAGTTTATTAATATAACCTGATCAAAGTTTTTATTGTTTGGTGTGAAATGTGGAGTCTGAGGAAGTTTCCACGTTTAGGGAAGCCAGTATTCAGATGGAGCAACTTTAAACCAATCTTTAGACATGACTTGAAGTCTGCATCCCATTTAAGTGGAAGTGTGCTTTTCAAAAAAAACAATATAAACTTGAGTCATCTTCTGAACACTTTCACAATTTAAATTATTTTATTTTTACACTTTAGGATATTGGCAGTTTTTTTCACTTCTAGCATCATGAATGTGTTACTTAAATCTCTTCTACTTTTTTGGCTTGGGAGAGGTCTAAGCAAAACAACTAAAGCTTAATTTATTGAAGCAGAAAGTCTCCTGATTTTTGGCTGCTCATGCTCAGTTAGATTGATCTTGTCACTTGACAGATTTTGCCGTTCTGTCTGGTTAAACAGCAGTGGGTGCTCTGATTACACATCTGTGATATTAGTAATTTAAAATCACAAAATCTTAAAATTATTGATGCCAATAACAAAAGAGTGCAGAAGAAAACTCAAAGCAATATTCTATTAAGTTATATGGGAGGGTATTTATCGCCTTTGATAGATGCATTATGGAACCTTCACCCACACCAATCATATAGTGTCAGAGAAAAACCCTGAACTGAGCGTAAGAAATTCCTCTTAGCACACAAATACTGGTGGTAAGTTGGTAGTATCATCGATTTTAAATTTGCTCCAGGAGCGCTCCGCCAATGAGGCGAGATGAGACACTCGCCTCAGGCAGCAGCGCCCCCCTGGTTACCAACCAGACATTCGGCTCTTCTAGTGCAGAGAGTGCACGCACTAGCACCATGGATCACCCCTACCCCTGTCCAGTGCTGAAAAAGTGAGCGAATCTGTATTACTGCTTTTATGGGAAGGACGTCTTTTTTTTCTTGCTGATAGGGTGCCCTAGCAAATTCCTTGAATGCATGGCTTCTGTATATTTATATGGCCCAGAACTTACATGGGGAGATACACTCATTTGGCGATGTTGCCAAACGAGCAAATCTCTCCCTGTTATGCCTACCTTGAGGTGGGCGATATCGGACTGTTCTGATCGTTGGCCCCAGGGCCCAATGATCGGATCATAAAGAAGGGGTATGGATGGTCAGATTGCAGGACCGCATCAATGAACAGATGCGGGCGAGATCCAATGGGATTTTTAGTCCCGTCCGATCGACATCTGCCTATTTTCAGCCAGATATCGATCAGAGAAGCCCGTCAGAGGGCCCCATGTATGACCACCTTTATAATTTCCAGTAGAGGTTTCATTATCCCTTGATACAGTTGGTATTCACAGATCCTTGACATGTTTGTTACCCAATAAGGGGGACAACTGCGATCTAGTATAGACTGCAACACATTCTATGCTATTCTCTGATCTATGGTTGCCAACATAGGCGGCAACTTGTCCCTTCAAAAACTGGTTCATATGATCTGCTCATTATTGTATGGCCAGATTAATAATGCAGGTCGTTCGCTAACTGCAGGGAAAACCAAATACTCATTTCTAGTTATAAGAGTGACCCCTTTTAAGAATTCCATGTTTATCATTACTGAACAATTAGTTAAATCAGCATGATCATAAGTGGTACTGTAAAAACCTGTAAATGGAATTAAAATATATCTAATTGATCAGTATCTAGTGCCTTTAACTAATTTCTCTCTCTTGCAGAATTTGCTGCATATAAATCTTTACCATATCAGTCTCTGTCAGTAGACCCCTTCACCTACATGAATGATGAGTATGATGTGATTGCTCAGCCTTTCAGTGGGAAATGCACATTTTTGGAATGGGACCACGTGGAGATGTATTTTAGGAACTATGATAATATCACAGGTTGGGTATAGCCAAACTATCCTCTCCCCTCTACCCCCTCCATAAAATCCTGCATTTGTTTTACTCCCTTTTTCTTTTACAGGTACCTCAACGGTGGTGTGTAAGCCGATTGTCATTGAGAAACAGTTGTACGTCATTGTGGCGCAGTTATTTGGTGGTTCTCATATTTACAAAAGAGATATTTTCGCCAACAAGTTCATCAAAATTCAGGACATTGAAATATTGAAAAGTCGAAAACCCAATGACATTGAGACTTTTAGAATTGAAGAAATTTGGTACTTTGTGGTTGCTGACAGTTCGAAAGCTGGTTTTACTACGATCTACAAATGGAATGGGAATGGATTCTACTCTCATCAGTCACTACATGCCTGGTATCGAGACACTGATGTTGAATACCTTGAAATGACCAACAAGCCCCATTTGATTATGTCAAATTTTGTCAGCGGCCAATCATTTACCAGTGGAACAAGAAGTCTAATGAATTTGCAAAACACACAGAAATTCCTGACACTGAAGATGTCTATGCTGTGAAACATTTCACGGTAAAGGATGATGTATATCTTTGCCTAACGAGGTTTATTGGGGATTCCGAGTCATTAAATGGGAAGGATATATGCCATCCTCGGAAGCGATTATTCATCTACCCAAGTTTATCACTGGGATTCAGAAAAGGGAATGTTTGTAAAGTTTCAAGAGTTGAATATTCAGGCACCCAGATCCTTCACCCATGTTTCCATAGACAAGCGTGACTTCTTATTTGCCTCAAGTTTTAAGGGAACTACTCAGATATATGAACATGTTATAATTGACTTGAGTGCATGACCATCCGGATTCCAGTAGCGTGATAACAGACTTTACAATATTGGCTTGATGAACTAAATGCATTATATATCTTTCTCCTTATCATACTTCTGGCTGACTGGCTTTAAAAGTCATGATTGCTAGAATAAAGCCTATGCTCGTACCTTCATCATTGATAATCATGGCTAGTGGTATGGGGAGTCCATCTTTTTAAAACGTTGATCATTTGCCGACCTTTGCATTAACAAATTGTAAATACTTGTGCAGTTGCCTATGCTCATCTAAACGGAGAGTTCTATGTACTTTTCCTTTTATTTATTCACCTGTTTGAAAGAAAACTGCCAAATGAAATGTTTACATTTTCTGTCCTTCTTGTTACAGATAACGCTTCTTTGAGATATTTTTGTCCTAGTTTTCTACCTGTCTGTAAATATAGTGATGGCTGGGGACTGAAATGCTACAATCTATAATCTCCATAAATGAGATCATTTTGTAACATTAGATGTGAAAACTATTTTTCTTGTATTATTTTATAATTTAGCCACTTTACTGTAGCTTTCTGTTTCATATCACGAGTACAAACTTGTGTTATTTCCATTGCAATTCTATTCTATTGATCTATCTTTTTCTTTGCTATCCTATCACTTTGACATTCTAGTTCTAATGTGAGACTTACATTTAGAGTTTAATTGAAAAGTCTTAGCTGAATTAAACTACTGAAAAGAATCTTTGCTGTTAAATAAATATTTTTCTTTTTAACCAGTATATGACCACATATTTGCACGATTCAGGTAGTAACCTTCCTGCAAGCAGAAAAAAAGGAGTAATGGGAAAATAAACTTGTTTGGTTAAAGATATTTGAAATCTATTATTTTTATTATTTATAGTATTTCATTGATATAGTGCATAACATTCATAAAATGAAGACTACAGAATACAGCTACTTGCCCCAGAGGTTCCCCATCATAATGGCCAGATTTACCAAGGGTCAAATTGAAAATTATAATTTTGGAAACTGTCAATTTCGACTAGGGAGTTATTCAAATTCGATTTGAGTTTTACAAATTCGATTTTCGAGATTTATCATACTCTGGCCCTTTATGAACTCGAATTTGACTATCCTTCACGTAAAAAACCTGCCAAATTGTTGTTTAAGTCAATGGGAGACGTCCAGGGATCAAACTGAGTTGTTTGCTGCCTTCCTGACAACCGCGTCTTTTAAATTTGATTCGAGTTTTTGGGTCAATATAATTCATCCGAGTTTGAAAAATTTTATTTTTAAAATAAATTTTGAGTTTTTAAAAACTCATATGAATTCGAAATTCAATCTTTGATTCATGTGCCTCACACTTGAAGTCAGTCCTGAAAATACTCATGGTGCACTTTGGCACATTGCACCAAACTGCAAAAGTGCAAGAAAAGATTTAGTGCGATGTGTACAGTGGTTTTGGGACCTTCGGTATCCAATTGTATTGTTAAATAATTTTAAGTTTGAGTCCTGAAAGAGTCCTGAAAGAATATACTGGAGAAATATACTGTGTTCCATCTGAAGCAGAATCCACTTGTTGCTAATATAAAGAATGACTGAAGGTCCCACCACATTTTAATTTGCATCCATTGTTGAGTGATGCTCATGCTATCGGGGTAAGTTACTTGCAGTCACATAAGCCATCCAAGAAAAAATGTTTCCATCAAGAAAACTGCTCAAGCAGTTGTATTAAGTAGCTTGTAGGGTTTTCTACCTATGGGGACAAGCTGGTAGCATATACTCTGTTACAGAGTGCCAGATGATATTGCATTTATTTCACAGATCAATGCTATTCTATGAGGATTGTACCAAATTAATGATACTAAGAAACCTGCAGTCCACATTGTGGCCATGCCGCATGGCAGTTGAGAGATTAAGCATCATTACATGTAAATGCCATTTTTACTATTCAACTCATAATACCTATGATAAAATAGGACCAGTCAAAGTGTTTTTTAGATTGAAAACTCAAAATATACAGTACACATAGTATAGAAATGTCACAGTATAAGGCTGATTAGTCATTAATACAGATTATTACTACATGGCAGCGCAGAAACCAGTGCAATTAGCATCAGAATTGAATAATCAGCCTTGTAGCATCAGCTTTTATTACAGACCAACCTCATTTTCTGCTGGATAATTTACGACAACCCCTAAGCTTAGCTTCTCAACAGCTCAGAGCCCACTGAGCATGTGTCACAGACACTTTCCAAGATGTTGACCCTCTGTGACAATGAAGTCCTGAATCTTTGCTGCTATTGACAAGCCGGTGCAATAAGTTCAGTATATAAAACATGGCAGTTTTAGCCCGGGTACAGGACGTGCCCATCACTAGTTGGCTGAAGAGGCTGGTGCAACGGTGGGAGCGGGGCCACAAGCATGCTCCACTTCTGTCCCCTAGCCTGGGACCTTGTTCCCCCTTCATTTAACGCCGTCCCCCTGGCTGGGCACGT
This sequence comes from Xenopus borealis, assembly GCA_024363595.1. NCBI lineage: Eukaryota > Metazoa > Chordata > Amphibia > Anura > Pipidae > Xenopus > Xenopus borealis. The sequence continues at coordinate 27,990,033 of CM044444.1, read as the reverse complement.
TCATTCCTGCAGAGAAGAGTGATTGCCATAGCCTGGATGTGTGTGTTTTTGTTTGTTTTATAGAGAAGATCTATTTGAAAAACATGGAACTAGAGTTTAATGGGTGGCTATCCCTTATTTATTCTATATCAGCCTTACACTGTAGTGAAGAGAGAACCTGTTGGGTTTATGGCAGCTCCCACATAAACAAATGACAGCAAATGACTTTCCATGCACCTTAAAAGCAAAATGAATGGACTTTCATATATTAAACAGCTCAGAATCTGATTTGAATCACAAACTGGACAAACGGAATGAAAAATAAATACATTAAGTATAACAACGTTGATAAACTAACAGCATAGCTAATGTATAGAATACAGAACATTGAATCTACAGTAGAACCCCCATTTTACGTTTTTCAGGGGACCAGAAAAAAATGGTGTAAAATGAGGGAAAACTTAAAATCAGGGAAATGTATTATGCATAATATATAGGCGGGACCACAAAACAACAATGTAAAATGAGGGAAAACTTAAAATCAGGGGATGTAAAATGGGGGTTCTACTGTATAACTAAATATAGAAATATGTACCTGGCTCAGTGCTGCAATCATTTCTAACAGCCTGTGCCCAGGTGATGATGTCATATAGTGGCACCTGCCACTGGCCATGTGACCTCAACCTTTGGAAAGTGACCGTTGGTGAGGAGAGAGAGAGAGAGAGGAGAGGAGAGAGATTTGTGCGATTTTAGAGAGAAAATGAAGCAAATTTATTCAAATGTCGGCGTTTCGGACCCTGGACCATCACAGAAGAAAAGAAGAAGGACCAGAAATGAGGAGAATGAAGATGGAAAGAGGAGAGTGAGGAGTTATGAGGAGCAGCGGTTACCAGATGAGAGCTGCAGGGAGGAGAAAAGGAGACGTTTGGAGATTGATGAAGGTAAAGGAAAAATTGCTTTTGGATAAAGGTGATAACCATGTGATTGCCAGCTGCCCATTATTTATTGGGGCAATCACTGTTTAGAGCTTAGCTACTGACATAGGTGCTCAATTGTACAAGTGCAGATGCCAATGGCAACTAATCTTGAAACAGTGTATTTCAGCTTGAAATGATTAGAATGATCTGATTGGCTTTTAGGCATAATTGCACTGGTGCAATTAACACTTATCCCCATATGTAATTAAAGACACCAAAGCCCCAAACCAATTCAGCCAAGCAGGTGACCAGTAAAAGCTACCTGCTGATTGCTTGCTAACTGTGCCCATTTAAATGTATAATCCCCTATATCCCATATATATACCCCAAACTATAAAGGGTCTCCTTCCTGTTATATTTAGAGAATCTGGTTATTCGATATTTATATTGACTACATATTTCATTAAATTGCAAAAAGGGGCATCCCACATGATTTCCAACTGCCCATAATTTACCAGTGAAATTGCTGTTTGGGGCTTGGTTACTAAAATAAATACAAAATTGCATAAGATCGGTTATGTATACTAACCAAGCAGAAAGCAACTATACTTTAACATTCCCCCAATTGTAATGTATGCTAAAGTGAGATAAATTGAAACAACTAATCAGTTTTTGCTGTCAATGTGAAATGTTAAGGCATATTTAGAAAGCTTATTTTGTCTTAAAATTAATATATCATTTTCCTAGGTAAATCAGGTGTTTCTTCTAGAAAATGGGACTATATTTAAAAAGCTCAAAATATTAAAATGTGCCTGCTATAAATAATTTGTCTTTTCTTCACCAGGAGGAGTCAACATCGTGAGATCAGTTCAGTCTTCAAGGCTTGACCCGCTCAGTGCCTCCAGCTACGACTTCTTCTCTGTGCTGGGAACAGGAGGATTTGGCAAAGTGAGTGACTGATCTCCATTAGGCACAGCTCTTTTTTATAGGTTCTAAATCCTGAATGTGGTAGGAAGGAACAGGAATGAGTGTTCTGTGGACACATTTCCAATAATGGGACAAATTCACTTCAGTGGTTTATCACGTGAAACCCTAAAGATGAGACTCAATTAGACAAGAAAAAACTCTTCTAGTTTAGTTTCAGTTTTTTTTTACCATAGCACTCAATAATGTTTTTCACATTTTAAACGACAAACCTTTTTTCTTGCTGGATTGAATCTGGCCCAATGTACACAAGAAACAAAAGGCAAAAACTGAATAATATTTCCAACTATATATCAATGTGTTTCCCATGTTATTGCTCTAAATTCAGTATGTATTGACTCTTTTCTTGCCTTTCTCAGGTAATGCTGGCCAAGCTAAAAGACAGGCATCCATATGTGGCTCTCAAGTACATCAAAAAATCAGAGACCGACTATGAGAGCATTGTCACCGAGGCACAAGTCCTGAACATCTCAAGGGACTGTGAATTCCTTTGCCGAGGCTATGCCGCTTTTCAAACTCAGGTACAACATTGACTCAGTATTACCATTTATTCCCATAGATGCAGGGTTGGATTGGTCAGACTAGCAGATGATCTCTAGGTTGGTCCCAGTCAGGTTACCCATCAATGACTGACAATATTAATGAACTGATCCTGAATATTTAATTCACTTTGCGTAACATATATACTGATAAAACCCAGCAGACTCCTTGCAAAATCCTATTTGATTTTATATATCTATGTACCAACTTGTATTTGTTATTTGTCTATGTAACCAGCGGCACGCCTTTTTCGTAATGGAGTTCCTGAGCGGGGGAAGCCTGGAAGACGAGCTGAAGAAACACCACAGCCTAGACATGGACAGAGTCCTGTAAGTGGCACAAGTAGTAAATGGTACTAGTATAATATCACCAAGAAATACGTTTATACCAACTAAACCTATTGGAGTAAAGTAATAAATGGCCTAAAGTTTGCAACTTGGCTAATAATCATTAACCAGACAGCACTTTTTATTACATTACCCCATATATTTGCTCCTTTTTCATTCCATAAAGCACATTTAGCAACACTGGACAAATGTGCATCTGGGCAGTTACCCAGAGCAACCAAACAGTGATTACCTTTATTTCAGACAGCTGAGGGTTGAATAGTAAAAGCAAAAATGCTATTGGTTTCCATGGGTTACTTACAAGTGCACATTTGACTTTTGTAGATAAATACACCCTATGTTTGTGTGCGCTATCTTATTAAGAGCCCAGGGCACATATAGCTGGGTTTTTTAACCATATCATTACTAACGCTCTCCTTATAGAGTGAGCAGAAAAGTCACATTGTAAGAAGGGTGGAATAATTTCATATGTACATTTTGACTTTAGCAAGCATCATATTCAAATTTAATAGCCAATTATTTTTCATATTCTGAAATGAATGGGAACATATTATAGAGTAATCATTATGGCGTTAACTATTATTTCCTTCCCATACTGCCTAAACTGACTTTGTAGGACCGTAGTGGCCCCTTGCAACCGATACTTCAAGAATCTAACATTCCCTACCGTGTATGCAACTCAGGGTTTCATCAACACCCCCCCTATTCCTACTATTGACTGTAGATTATTATCTTTTTATTTCTCATTGTCTCACTGTGCACTACTGTGTTGTACTGCTCTATGTGTTGAAAAATCTTTCAATAAAAAGACAAATTAAACTATTATTTCCTTGTTTAAAAGGTTCCATTCAGCAGAGATGGTATGTGGCCTGCAGTTCCTGCACAGAAAGGGGATCATCCATCGGTCAGTATAGATTTCTTCATCTCTGTAAAATTCTACAGCAGAGGCCACACACAGGTTGCTCTGCAGATCATCAGCCCCTGCCTTCATCTGTGTAACTCCTTTATTCTCTATATTACAGAGACATCAAACCCCGTAACATCTTATTGGATCACCAAGGCCACATTAAGATCTCAGACTTCGGCCTGGCTGTACAAAACATCTTCGAAGGTGATACCATCACGGGCAGGGCAGGAACCACAAAATACATGGCCCCGGAGGTAAGACATGGAATTACAGAATACAGTAGAAGCCAAGTAAAGGAGAATATGGCAAAGACAACAGAGTTGTATTTAGTTAATGATGACATATAAACCAACATGTTACACAAATAGGCACATTTGGCTTTATCAATGTCAAAATATCAACCCTTATGTAGTAGTAAAAAGCACAACAATTGACCGGGTCCATAACCCATAGCAAGCGAAGAGATGTTTGATTTTAGTGCTTTCTGCATCATCCATACTGCAGGTGACAATAGAGGTGTTTCTACTCATAGCCCGCTGATTGGGTCACATGCATTTCTCATTGCACACAATGGCCAGCTAAAACTATTGAATTCTATTGTTATAATCCCAGTAAACATACACAGAGGATGTCAGGCTGCTCTTAAACTATAAATTATATTTATTTTCAAGGTTCTGCAAGGAAAGCCATATAACGCAGCAGTCGACTGGTGGTCCTGTGGCATCACCATCTGCAAATTAGCCACCGGTGAGACTCCTTTTTATGGCTTTAACAGACATGAACTGATTGATTCCATCATCAATGATACGCCTGAAATACCAAACTGGCTGGATGACGATCTTATCCATCTTCTGAAAAAGGTGGGTAGCAACAGAGGGATAAAGATACAGTATTGTAACAGAAACATTTTTTATTTTACTGCATTGCCTTTGTTAAAACCTTTTTTAACCTTTGCATTCTTATAGGGGTTATACAATAACATGAATGAACAACAAGAGTTTTATGTTACATTCTGAAACCACACATTCTATAATGTATCATAAAAAGCTGTCCTGGATTGAATGACTGCTGTCATTTTAATTCCAATTGACCTATTTGAATAATTAACTATGAATTAATCTATGAATCATTTGCATTGATTTCATTGGTGGGTATTTTATAGAGTATAAAATCTATGCTATTAAAATAATTGCCCTTTGATCCTTTAGCTCCTTAGAAAGAAGCCGAGGCGACGGCTCGGTGCACGAGGGGACATCAGGTGCCACCCGTTCTTTGAGCCCATCGACTGGGTGGTGCTGGAAGAGGAAGGAGCAGAGCCCCCTTTCCAGCCAGGCACAGTAAGTACATGATTTGTGATTTATAAAAGCAGTGGGTTCATTTGTGGCAGTTTTATTTAAACATTTAACAGGTAAGTCACCATATTCACACAGCCATGAATATCTATACACATAAGGAAGATGTCTCTGCAAAAATATCACTACTTACATCTCTAAAGGCTGGATATTTTCATTGTAATCTTTATGGTATAATGATTTGAAATACATGGCAGAGACATAAACTGCTATTTTTATAACCAAAAATGTAAAAAAAAATCTAAAAGCTAATACAGAGATTGTTTTTTCGCTAACAATAAATATTTTGTATCATTTGAACTAAAATTATTTTTACCACACAGCCATCAGCAAAGCTCTTCAGGCCATATGATGGGAATCTGTCGTTCCTTGAGTCCCAGGAGAATGAAGCCACATCAAGGGACAATGACATCATCTCTGGCCTTTCATTCCAAAATTCCTCCTGGCTGGAGTAAGTATGTATGAGAGTGTGTGATCCAGCCAGTCATAATAACATGCTGTTCATCTTGCATAAGTACATACCATCAGAGGATAGTGGGAATGTCTGTAGGCTTCAAGATCAGGTCCACCTGCTGCACAAAGGCTGTTCCATCTTCTGCATTTCCTGGGCAACAACAGCTCCACCTTCACCCTGAGATACCATCCTTCAGCGCATGACATTCCTTCGTAACATCAGGTTTTGGAATCCTGGAGTGGCAGTGGCTCATCTGGTAAGTATCAGGTGGGTATATATATGTGTTGCGAATGGTGCGTGAGTGTGTGAGTGAATGTGAGATATGAAAGGCTAAGGGTGTAACAAGAAGTCAAGCAGAGTCTAACATCACAGCCTGCTTTATCTTCCTGCACTTTATGTCTATGGATCCCATACCCTGTTAGTTTTGTATATAGTTCTCATAGTTATTTAGATATACAGGTCAAGGGTTTTTTCCCTGTCTGAAGTAAGATGGGGTTTTTTTTACCTTGTCCTTTTTAGTTTAAGTTCAATGAGCAAAGGGTGGGACTACATAGACACGTGCAGTTTAAGCCTCACGAGTTTGTCACGTTTGTCACGTTTGTCATGATGTGTGAGGTGTTACACCCGGCGTGAATGGTGAGTGAATGCCGGTAACAAGGTTGAAGCCTTGACGTGGCGTTACTGCTCACATGTAGAAATATGTGCTAATTCAACCAGTGGTGTGACTGTGAGTGTTGTTTTATCTGCAAAATTTGAGTTAGGATCAAACTGTCTTTGAAATTTGGATGTCTTACATTAGAGAACGCATCATTATAAAATACAGTAGTATTGTAAAAAAAAAAGTCACGCAGATGGGCGTCATTATTTCACTTTTATTTGCAAGATATATAATTTTCTGGGCCCTGGAATACATAAGACAGCAACAGTGCCTTACCTTTGATATTTGACTTCATCCCATAAATTTTTAGTAGGTTTCAGACATATTTCTACTTTCTGACACAAGAGATTCTGTCATTGTTGGCCAACCATCCGATAAGCTGGAACCCCCATAGACGATGCATCTCTCTCCACTGCCTGCAATATGCAAACATTGAAATGTTTTTGTATAATGTTCTAAGAGTAATAAATAAAAGACGGAGGCGGTGGAGGGAGCAGCATATCAATGTCGACGACAGCAGCGGCCGCTACTCATCATCAGCAACTTCATCTATAGTGGAGGAGGAAAATGCATTGCATCCATGAGGCATCCATGAGGCATCCATGTTGCTCCTTCACACACTGTCAGTAGAAAAGCCAGGAGGAGAAATTGAGCCCAGCAGAATGGATGGTCGCCCTGTCACCTTTTCTGTAGAGGACAGGAAGTGGAGTTTCTGTTAGTTATTTCTTAATAAAAGATTTGTGATTTTAAAGTATAATTTGTGTTGGTGTTTTTTTTTTATGTGTACTAACAAATTAAAAAAAAAAAATCTAAATCTAAAATAGCTAAAGATATTTATAAGCTACAAACATGTTCATTTTAAAAAACACAGTAGTACAAAGAAACTGAACCTGCAAAGTTTTCGAGTAGGACAGGATACAAATGAAACAGCCTCAGGAAATACATTCTATTTTTATGCAGTACTTCTAAATATAAAAAAGTCTTGTCCTAAAAAAAAGTCTTGCAAAGGGCTCCTACCCTACAGGTAGCAAAGCCAATTTTCGATTGTATATTTAAACCTTAACGGGGATATTATGAACCCTTCATAAAAATGTTTTACTGAGCCCTCTAGTTCTCTAAAGTGGAGAAAAAATGTAACTACAGATTAATGAGAATGCTTCTTACTAGGGATGCACCGAATCCAGGATTCGGTTCGGGATTCGGCCAGGATTCGGCCTTTATCAGCAGGATTCGGATTCGGCCGAATCCTTCTGCCTGGTCGAACCGAATCCGAATCCTAATTTGCATATGCAAATTAGGGCCAGGGAGCTAAATCATGTGACTTTTTTGCACAAAACAAGGAAGTAAAAAATGTTTTCCCCTTCCCACCCATAATTTGCATATGCAAATTAGGGTTCGGATTCGGTTCGGTATTCGGCCAAATCTTTCGGGAAGGATTCGGGGGTTCGGCCGAATCCAAAATAGTGGATTTGGTGCATCCCTACTTCTTACCAGCACTATGTTATCTATCTAACATATAAAGATTACTGTTTGATTTAGTAATAATAATATATGATCAGGACTGGGCCAAGTCAATAGGGCATACCAGGAAGAGCACCGGCACTAGTAGCCTTCCCCCCACATGTGAGTGTTTGCGTTGGCGTGCACACAGGTGCTTGCTAGCATGTATTTGGCAGGAGTTTTGCAGCCAGGGAGAAGAGGTATGTGCTTGAGGCCCCTTTGCACCATAGGCATGTGCCTTCTGACTACCCCTAGTTCTGGCCCTGTACATGGATCTTGGTGAGAATGAAAAGTCATAGATCTCTGCCTCAGGTAGGCCTGGGGTCAGCTTGAGCAGAAAATATCTGTGCTCTTTCCCTCTAGAACTCCTAGCAGCACAGGGACCACTATTTAAAGGTTCAATAGACTTAACAAAGCAAACCTTTGAATCGCTCCCAATTTCATGGCATCAGGTTCTGGTTGTGAAAGTTATTTTCTCTTTGGGACCAAATATGTTGTCTCCTCTGTACCATTAATCTTTCTCTTTCCACCCCTTTCCCTTTCCATCATTCTTTTTTTCCTCATTTCCTTCTCTTCTTTCACTCCTTATTAGACCCCAGAGCTTTATTTTAAAGGTTATTCCTATAAGTATAATCTAGATTTCTCTATGTGATACTTATTGTTGGCTGTTTGCTGGATTTCAATAAACACTTTGACAAGTGTCTCTCTCTCTCTTTCTCTCTATGCCACTGCTGCATGTTTGGGGGCCCCATAAAACTAAATGTTTTTGTGGAAAACACCTACACACAGACACACTCTCTGTCTTTCAAGCAGTAGTTTAAAATATGTGTAAATCCATGCAAAGTTATTTCCAAATTGCTGTATTTAGAAGAACATAAATAAATGACAGGGGGCAAACATATAGTGGCCACTATGTTGCTATGGTTACCTCATGCAGCCACTGTATAGCTGTACAGTGAAGGATATTGCATCACGTGGGTGGGCAGTAGTGTATAAGAGAGGTGGAGCAGAGATACTACTCTCTAGCTCTACCGTTCCACATAGCAACTGGAACTACAATAACCAGAAAACCCCTGTCAGCTGGTTTCTCTCTGGCACCTAATCAGCCTTTGCCTGTGTCCCAGTGTCTCCGCCTCCTATGTCTATATTTGGCTGCCAGCTCTCTGCTGCCCTCATCAGGCCATGAAGCAGGTAGTACAGGCAAGGCTTGCAAACAGTGATGATCACATTGAGGAGGAACACTCAGGGCCAACAATGGGCAGTGAGGATTGGGATGGAGGAGGGCTCAGAGCTGGGAGACCTGAGCGGGGGCAGAAAGGTCACCATGTTGGAGGAGGATGGGTTGCCCGAGGAGACTTGGTATTACATATGGAACGCATTTTAGGACATCATCCTGTCATTTTGATGTGCTACATGCGCCGTCCTAT
>CM044444.1:27876381-27938657 GCA_024363595.1 Xenopus borealis | reverse complement strand
TATAATATATACTTATATACTTATATACTTCAAAAAGAAAGGATTCACGCTGACAGGTCGTGGAAAAAAAAAAAACTTTTATTGCAAAATATGGGGCCTGACTGCTCACAAGCCTTTCTCAAAGTATATATTTATACACTTGTAAGTGGAGTGCAGCTAAACCACATCTTTATCAACCTAGGTAAAACAATATCCAATGGAAGAGTACCTGTCTGCTGTCACATGTGTTGGGTCAAGGAGCAGCTGGGGGCAGTTGGACGGCCCATATTTATCCAACCAGATCAATGCTTCCTCTAATCTCTTCTTGCCTGTGTGTCCAAAAAACGTTTTTGTGCACAGTTTGAAAAAACTTTTGAGCGCACATCAAAATGATGTGTTTTCACACAAAATTCTTTGTTTGGAGGTGGCCTCAAAAAGTGTGCGCATGTGAGAATTTTTTTTCACATAATTTGATAAGTAGGCTACATTTTAGCCACTTTAGTGATACTTTTTAGATAGAAGTGAAGGTGACAGCTTTGTTGGATAAGCTAATATATAGTTTAAGCTTTAAGAACAGTACAGAATATAATCTTTGTTATCCAAGTGATTGTAAGTAATGGCAGTCTAACTTTCCTTTGTTTGTAGAACTATGTGACAGATAGTTGACTTATCATGGCAGTTAGGGTTTCTATAAGTTGCACAAGGACGCAAAAATTAAGGTTCCCAGTACTGTTTGTCTCTGGTTTCAAAATCTGTTTCACTCTATTCCAGTAAGTATTTTGTTTCATAAATAGTAGCAAACTTTGTAAACGGATACCCCTCCATTTATAGTTAGTGAAAATTGAGAGAAACCACATGACCTACAACATCTAGTGATTCTTGTATCCAGTGATTCTCATACACATCTGGGGTTTCAGATGAAAATTGGCAAAAGGATCTGTCCCCCATGATTCCTATTCGCTATTTCTAGTGTTTTGCTGCCACTTACCATAAGAGAAAATTCTGTGTCCAAAATGTAGTCTTGCTATTATGTGTTATGATTATTATAACAGTATTATAACATTTGCCTGAAAGGACAAATTCAAAAACTTTCAAAAGACAAAAATGAAGACCAATTGAAAAGTTGCTTGGAATTTGTATTTCTATAAAAGTTAACTCAAAGGTGAACCACTCCTTTAAGTAATGTGGTTTTAGCTGGTAGGCTTGACCTAGTTTCATTGGGGTTGAAAATACTGCATCCAGGTTTCGGCCATTGCTTGACCTCACTCAGACTATTTTTTATCCATAGTATTCTGTTCTTTAATAGAAAACCCATGTAAAAAGTATGTCATGCGATTTCAGACCCATAGCAGGATGACAAAGTGGCAGTTTTATGTATAATACTCACAAAACTCACAGCAGGATGAAACAGGGGCAATTCCATATAAAAAGCCACATAACCTATGGCACATGCTACTGAAAAAGTATATTATTATGAAAATGGTTTATTTACATGAAGCAGGGTTTTACATATGAGTTGTCTCATGCAATATCTTTTTATAGAGACCTACATTCTTCAGGGGGGGGTATAGTTTTCCTTTAACTACTGCCACCTAGTGGACAATCCTCTTATCTAATGTGGACCCAGGAAAAGGAACATAGCTGCCTGAGTTAGTAAAGGGCCCTTAGGTGTCCTATTATAAAGGGGAAACTGCCTGAGAAAACATACCCAAATCTCAGGGTCCCTGCACAGGGCTGATCTATTATGTGGTATGTGCTATATGAACAAAATTGCTTCCGACTCCACACCTCTGTTATATATTGGTGGGATCACAGGAAAAAAGCATTAATGCTGGAAAACTTAAAATCACGGTATGTATAAGTGAGATTTCACTGTAATGGGAAGTATACATTTTTGCACATTCACTGTGCACTAGTACAAACATTTTCCTGGCAGATGAGAGGCTAAGGTTTGCTTATATACAAGATCAAAAGAAAATTATTTGTATAAAGGAAAAATTTAATTTTCCCACAAACATCTAACAAAGAAAAAGTCCTGCATAACAATGCATACAGCACTGTTATTCTGATATGGATGTAGTTGTACAGCTCCCTTAATGAAAGAAAAATGAAATGTACTGCGAGTGTGCAAAACATTTTGATATATTATAAAACCCAGTGTTTTGGAAACGTAGTCTCTGTTCATTCAAAAGCTGGTGTATTGGTAAGGTGTTACATGGTAATTAAGCTTTAAAATTATTAATAGTAATTATCTGCATTCACTGGTATTTTCACACTAAACTCTTTTTTTCTGAGACAAATCAGTTCAGCCATCCTCTCACCACCAATTTCACAATAACCTTACACTATTATCAGTGTGTATTAATCTTAGGCTGTAAAAGAGCACAAGTACTGTATAGCTAATACAGTTGTTAATGAAATGCCACTAGAGGGCAACAACATCTTATAATTGGAATGTTTTGTTTCTTGCACTGCACAATGTGACTGCTGCTCAGTTTGTGAAGCATTAATAGGTAAAATGCCAATCTAAGCATTCATTATGAAGATCAAAGCTAACAATTATCAGTTTCCTCCCATATGAGTGCCACAGACAGATGACCCCACAACCCTGTCGCTAAAGATTTTAATGGCTGCTCAGTAGTTATTTTTTTAAATTTGTGGATGCAGTTTTTTTTTATTGTATTTAATTAAAATATTTTAATCAAAGTTTGGCAGTATCGCTGTTTCCCTTTTAGCAGATGCAAATAAGTGATGTTGCTGATTTTGAATAGTAAAATGATTTGTATCTAATGGAAAAGGAGACTGTTGCACCATCTTTACAACAATAATATAAATTAAAATACAAAGCCCATGCTGAGGGTACAATTGAATGCAAATCTTCAGGCACTCCTTGCAAAACGACATATTTAGTTATTGCATCTTAAAAGTAGGAAACAACTGCAGGAATCATTGAATTAAAAAACAGCATATATGCAAATGTTGTACAGACACATTTTATTTCCTAATTTTAAACCTAGGGATATAGGAACTCAAACTATAGGGACTTGTGGTATGTGCAAAAGTTTGGACACTCTAGCAGATCACACCTTTTGTATCCAGCTAATAGTCTTTCCATTCTTGTAGGATTTTGATCACTTTTATTTGGCATTTCTGTTTTGAATGTTTAATATCTACAGGATTTTCAATGTATAACACAGCTAATAAATTATTTGCTAAAAACTGCCAATAAGAATGATTTGATATAGAATAACATTTTATGAGGGTCATTTAGACAAAGTGCAGATACATATGTTCAAATTTACCCAAAAGTATATAGTTCCCAAAGGCAATCCTTGCACTTCCATATATTTGCACTAGGATATGCACCCAGGCCCCCTGCCCTATAGAAATGAGCACCAGTGCATTCCTAGGAATTTACCTCTGTCCATAATATGACTTATTGTGGCACCTGGAAGTTATGCCACTTGAGCTAAGTGCCAATTGGTTCATCTTTAGTGATTTGCGAATTTATTCGCCAGGGGAAAATTCCCACGATTCGCTGCTGGCGAATAAATTCGCGAAACGCCAGCGAAAATTTGCCGGAAAAAACGAGTCACGCGTTGTTTCGTGAATTTTTTCGCCAATTTGCGAATTTCGCTGAAGCGAAACTGGGTAGATTCGCCCATCACTATTCATCTTGCCTCTTGTTATGAATTGAGTGCATTGTGCTTATTGAAGTACGGGAACCCTGGAGCTACTGCCAACTCCGAAAGTGGTGTTAACTACAGGTTTACCATGGCAGCCTGCGTCAGTCGCCACAGCACACAAGAATCAGCTGCATGAGTCATTTTGACTGCAACTACCAGAAGTGATGTCAACCAAACCATAAAGTTTTCAGCACATTTATGTCCCACTCATTCAAGTGCATTTGCAATTAAGCTGAAATAATGGGAAAAACATTACATTGTGGCAATTGCATCTGAAGTTATACTTTGCACATACATACATAGAGTACAGTGTGCAAAGTATAATTTCGGCAATTGTCACAATGTAGTGTTTTTTCCCATAATTTCAAGACTTGTCATTACTTGACTAGCTCAAATGTACCTCAAAATGATTTCACCCTATCGTTACCTAACTAAAAAGAGAAACCTAGCTTATAGAAACGAATGCACATTGAAGTAGTCAGTGTAAAAATCTCTGAAATTGCTGAATTAAATACTAAAGAAAGACACAAACAATATTGTGACACAGGCACCTCCAGAAACTTGTAGTGTGATTTTGCTTTCTTTCATGCTTCTTTTGTTGTTTCTCTATTTTTCAGCTTTCTTATATGACATATTGTCAAAGTTAACTGTACAATAATTTCACTGTATTATTTTTTTCAAAATGCTTAAAATAAAGCAGAACTTGTATCAAGCTTGATAAAAGGCTGCATAAGATCTAAAACTTAGCTTTGCCTCGGTCCCACTCTTAATAACGCCTTTTAAGATGATTTTTCCTCTTTGCAGTGTTGTCTGTTGTAAATGTTCTATAGTGTGTGTTTGGACTTGGCTGCCTTCCACAGTTATTTGTACAGTAACATTGTACTGATGTTTTTGCAGTAGTATCTCATAGTAGTATCTCATAGGAACCCAACTTTTTATTGGTTTTAACAATTTTTTATACATTACTTAAGTTTTTTTTTTCTTTAAATAAGTACTATTATTCTTAAATACAGGTGTGAAAAGATTTTTCCCACATCTATCTGCAGTCACCCCTACATCTTCTGAACAAAAACATAGAACAAAAAGTGAGAGGTCATATTGACAGCAATTTTAGTTTAAAAATATGAGCAGTAATGTTTTATAGCCTAATGTCTTGTGCCATGATTTTGCCTACAGCTTTGAAACGAGTTGGAAGAACAGAAGCTTCACCTCAACGCAAAAAGAATGGCTGAAGCTGTAGCCCAAATAGCCAGAAGAGTGAATGAGGTGGTAGAGAATGGAGAGCACCACCTTGGTAAGTTATTCTATCTATCTATTTGTTATTTTTGTGTTTTTTAAAATTATCATAACCCACCAAAATAAATACCATTGTTCAAATGTGTATAAAAACCCAGCAACCATTCCCACACAAAAGATCAGCATACAGGTACACAGTCATTTATGATTATATTCAAGTGCACAAATGTATTATTAGGAACAACAAATAATTAATTAGTCAATTAATTGAGTTCTAAATCAACCAAAATATATATCAAAACATAGTCACAACACATTCACCGCTCAAGCTGTAGTCTCCATACACCTGTCCTGAAATACTTTTGATGGACAGAAGTCTGCAATACTGATCACATTTATCTGTAGCACACGAAAATGAGCCTGTGCAGCTGTGTGTGATACAAGAGTATCATGGCACCATACTTGTACACTCAAATCTCCAAATAATCAACGGGATTCCAAGAAAGTACCATCTTTGTACATCCAAATCCTAACTTACTGTTTTTCTAAGAGCTACATCTATATTACAATTTGAATATTAATGTCTTAATGTATTAAGTTGTATCTTTATGCTTACAATGTAAATGGAAGTCAAAAACGTATTGTTTCCATCTTGATACACTCATCTTTCAGGGCCTTATTTATCACAATCCATGTATTTAAATAAAAAAAGCCAGACCAAACTAGAATCCACGATTGGATCTTATTTATTATAAAAAAAAATCACGATTTATTCCTGAAAACCTGAACTATATGTTTTTTTCCCCAAATCGCTTGATTTTTTCTGGCTTTTTTCCAGAAAAGCCATATTTTTTGCCCGAAAAGTCTGAAATATTTGGATTTTTGGCCTAATCGCAGCAGACCACAGAAACTTCCAAATAGGATAGGGACCTCTCCAATTGACTTATATACAACCTCGGCAGGTCTGAGATGCCGGATTTTTTGATTCTGACTTTTTGCATCCTCAGGGTGTGATAAATCTTAAAATAAATTAGTTTTTTCACACAAAAAAATTGTATTTTATAGTAAAAATAACTTAAACTCAATGCACTGTATAATAATGTAATAGTCTTCCATACTCACTCAAGTCCACTCTAGTTTTAAGAAGTGGACAGGATGAGTGAAGAAAGGTAGGAAAGACTGCATCATTTTTGTTGACTGATAACACTTGATGGATGTCTGGTCTACGAATATAAGTAGATAAGATAGCTTGGACCAATGTGGGAAGTTCTGTTAGTTGCTTGGTAATGATGAATATGTTGGCAAAATCATATTTGGAAACCGGTTGCTTTGAGGGAGAACTCCTCCTTCTCATTTATGAATATTCAAATTTTTGCAGATTTACTAAATTCACGTGAAGGATTCGAAGTTCGCTCAAATCTCAAAAAGATTCTAATTTGAATTTTCGAATTTGCAAATGAGGTAAATTCAACCATCGAATTTTCAATATTCGACCGATTAGAATAATTCGAATATTCTAATTTAATTGTATTCGAATATTCGACTATTCGATAGTCAAAGTACTTCCCCTTTCAAAAAATCATTCGATAGGCTAGTTCGCTGGATTGAAATTACCGAATTGCTTTAAAATAAATTTAATAAATATTTGGATAAAATGAAAACTATAGGAGATGGCCGTACCGTAATTCAGAGCTTTCTGGATAACCATAGCTGTATATCGGAAACCTGTCATTAGCAGTTTCTCATTCAGGTATAAATGTCAATTTAAATGTGACTTTTTCCAAACTCCCAGACCCACATTAAATGGGTTGGTCACTTTTAAGTTAACTTTTTGTATATTATAGAATGGGCAAGTAACAAAAAATAATTCAATTGAACTTAATTTTTTTCTTTTTTATAGTTTTTCAATTATTTGCCTTAATCTTCTGACTCTTTCCAGCTTTCAGATGGGGTGTCATTGACCCCATCTAAAAAACAAATGCTCTTAATGGCTACAAAGGTACTGATATTGCTACTTTTTATTACTCATCTTCCTATTCAGGCCTCTCCAATCCATATTCCAGAATCTCATTCAAATCAATGAATGGCTACTAATTGGACTCTAGCAAGTGGATTGCTGAAATTGCAAACTTGAGAGCTGCTGAATAAAAAGTTAAATAACTTGAAACCATAAATAATAACTAACAACTAACGGCACATTGTCTCAGAGTACCACTTTCTACATAGTACTGAGAGGTTATTTAAAGGCAAACAACTAATTTAATTTCTAATTAGCACCATGTTGATTACAAAAGAGGCCAAAACTTGACAAGTGTTTATTGCCCTTTTTCCATTTTGCAGTTTTCCTCATGTTTTGTTCAAAATTCTAAACTTCACTTGCATGTTTTTGCCTTTTGTCCACTGTTTGGGGCATTGAACAAATTGCCACAGGCCTATGTGCTCCATTTTGTAGGACAGAGTCTTGCAGACCTGCAAACTGCTTTTAATCAATCCATCAATTTGGCCTGTGTCAGACTGAATAAATAAATTACCCCATGGTCATGTTTGCCGTCACTTTAAGCAGCTGTGATCAATATATCTAATATGCATAAAAATAGCCTTGAAGAATATAAAGCAAGCATAGCACAGCCTATTAAATCTTCAGAGATATATGGAATGGCGGAATCATCTGTTCCTACACTAGTAAACAAATGCCGGCCTATGTAACAGTGAAAGTCTTTGGGCCGTAAAGTGGACGTTTCATTTTGGGTTAGTCCAGTGGTTCATTGACTTTGTGTATACAAAAAAGTTGTTTTATGGGATAGACATTCATAGAGATCAAGTTCAGTGGTTCAGTTTTCTTTTAAAGAGGATGCAGAAATAAAAATCTCAAAGGGACCCACAACTAATTCACTGCTATAAACGACAATACTAACACCAGTTCATTACCATTTTCTAAGAACAATATATATGAATGTATTCAACCGTAGCAAATACATAAATGTAGTTGAAGGAATGAGTACAGAACACTTTTCTGAACCACCTCAATGAGCTGCTTTCACTCTTGTATAAACAGCACAGGGTTGTGGGGATTTCAGACAAAAGCTGTAATTGTATTCATGAATATACTACGCATAGTCTAATTAAAGCTATTTCTAGATGACTGTTAAAAAACATATGGCAGACAGGGAATGAGTGATGTGACTCCTCTAATATTTTCCACTATTGCTTCACCTTGTCATACTAAATAAGAGATCTGTTATCAGGAAGACTTGCTAGATATCAGGTTAGTTGAGGGATATTTTACCATAGCTGAAAATGACTGAATTTATTGAATAATTATTGAAAGCTAGAGATAGAAAAAAGTGATATTTGAAACTTGTGGGAATTTACTCTTACAACATACGTCAGATGGAAGGATCTCCTGCTTGAAAAAAGTTTTTGCATTGCCTTAAACTTACAGTTACATATAAAAGTATTTTAAAATAATACAAATATAATGCAATGTTGCCCTGCACTGGTAAAACTGTTGTGTTTGATTCAGAAACACTACTAATGTTTATATATGTAAGCTGCTTTGTAGCAATGGGGGCAGCCATTCAAAGGAGAAAAGGCTCAGATTGCACAGCAGATAGCAGATAATCTTTGTAGAAAATAATGGTGTTCCTTTTAGTATGATGAGAGAGTGATATTCAGAGACAATTTGCATTTGGCTTTACTTTTTTATTATTTGTGTTTTTTTTTTAGTTATTTAGCTTTTCATTCAGCAGCTCTCCAGTTTGCAGTTTCAGCAATCTGGTTACTAGGGTCCAAATTAGACAGAGTAACAGACTGTAATATAATCAGGAGATGGTCTCAACAGTCTGAGTTTTACCAGTGCAGGGCAGCAGTACATGATATTTTCATTACTGTAAAACACTTTCATTTGCTGGTGTTACTGTTCCTTCACATGAGTAACCTATAGTTCCTGATGCAACCAGCAGATGGCATACGATCATTGTTAATCTTAAACAAAAGAAAAGACTAAATAATTACAAGCAGCCCACAGTCACAGAAAAAAAAAAATTCACACAGAACCCAGCTTGTTATAAAGTTGCCTCTATGTTGAAAATTCTGCAACAGGTGCCTTTGCTTCCCAGGTGTTTTGTAGCATCTGCACAAGAATTTTTGCCTTTGCTATTATGCATTCTGATTAAGGTAAAACATGGCAATGCGCTTTTCAACAGTTGTAGTCAACTGTAAATCAAACTTAAAGAATGGTGTGTAATTAAAACAAATGTAATTCTAAACAAGTTTCCAGTATGCTTTAATTACGTATTTTCTGTGATTTTAAAGTTATTTGTAAATGTAATTGCTATTCCAAACAATATCTGCCTGCCTTGCTATTATTTGCACTGCTCTTACTGACTACATGCAATGTCAAATGGGGGGTCCAGGGCTACTTCAGGGGTCCCACATCCCAGCCGACAGTTTGTAACGTATGTGAAAGATTATGTCTTTGCACATAATTGATATAGCTTTTGCTAAACCAGAAACTGTATAGCAACCTCTTCCAACAGGGGAATAAGGTTTGCAGAATGTATAGGTTGCTACAGTGTGCAGTGAATGTAATAAACATTCTTACTGGAAACGTTATGTTTGCTCCAAAAGATCTATGGCACCTTCAAGAACTTCTTAAAAGTCCACAATTAAAATGTGCAATGCAATAACAGTTTCAGGAAGAATATTACATTGCAAAATGCTATATTTTATTCTTACTACTACTATTGACTACATGTTAGATGTCTACTCACCTCATCATAAGTTCCCGTCATGGCCAACAAAACTTAGATTGTTTCAGAATATCTCATGCTAAAAGTAAATTCCAGCAAACATCCCCTATTTGTAAGATTATGTTGGGCCTATATGAACTAACTTATTTATTAATGTGGAAACCTGCATGATTTCTAGGAGCACTAGTTTTTACACCGAAGGCCCTGCAGCTTTCTCATGGTTCTCTGCTTTTTACTTGCCCGCTTTCACCTCAGTCATGAATATTTAGAGCAAAGATACACAATTAATGACCTGGGTTCCCATTGATGTGCCTGTGAATGTGCAGTAACCATACTTAGGTTATTCTCTGCTTGATCTCATTGTTTGTTCATGAATGAAATAGCTGTGGGTCCTAGTTCCAGTTTACTTATTATTTATTTACAGTGTACGTATTTCATCAAAATATTACAGGACTGTAAGCAACAACACAAACATATTGTGACAGCCTGGTGGCTTGAACACTTAAATTTGGGGGAAATTAGCAAATGGTAGGGCAGGCAGCATAGGAAAAGGAGCATAAAGACAGGGACACACAAGGCTCTTCAAAAAAACATTGGTTTATTTCCCAGTAAGTAATTCAAACAGAGGTGACCATTTCAGCATTATAAAACAAAACATAAAAATAAAGCCTTGCCCACTGGGCACTACCTTCACTTTGAAGTGTTCCCTCACTATACTGGGCCCCTTGTGGACTACCAGACAAAACACAGGTTGGGTCACCCCTGTACTCACAGTCTTTTCAGGAATTTCTTAGCCTCCTGGCTATTCCTCAGTGTCCCACACAGACAACAATATCTGGCTCTTTCTCACAGCCACAGACTCCCTCTGCTCTTGCAGTAGCAGGCGGCACCCCCAGCTCCTCTGGGAGTTCCTAACACAGCCAGGTCTCCTACCTGCTGTGCCCTGCTGAGAGACACATTCTCCCATCCCAATTAGCTTTAAATAGCCTTTCCACAGGACAGCTTTCCTGTGGAAGGTGAGCTCCAATCTCCGGACTGGCTCTGTGGAATGGAGTACCTGGCCACTAAACTTACACAGAGAATCTGTTCTCTGTTTACAGACAGCTCCCTTCCTGGAGTCTATCTTAGAAAATGGGAAGAAATTAAAGGCTAGAGTGACCTTTTTCCACCTTTTCCCAGTCACTCTACCACAATATAGAAAGATGCAATATGGCTTGGAGCAAGGGAAGTGAGTCCACACAGTGTCTGATGTATGTGAATTTACTTGGGTGAATGAACCTTATCCAAACAGTGCTGTTCATTGGCCAAAATATCATCAACATGTTTGCATGGCATCAGCTCCCATAGACATACAAGTCATGGAAGTTTTTGTGCAAAATATTTATTGTTTTCTAAATGCATAATTGATCAAACAAATGCCCTATTAAACTCTCTATTACTCGCTAAGGTTATTTTCATGAATCATTTCAGACAGATTCTGCTCATTATTTAAGGGGCACTGACACCTTAATTACTCTGATTAATTGTCAACTATTAAAGGTACACTCTGGAACATTAATACCACTGTGACCAAATGCTATTTTGATGTGTAATTAATTCAAGATGCTGAAGTGAGTAAAAATGGAAAGGTTAGGACAGTGTATAAAAAAACAGATATCTATATTTATCAGATACACCTCCTGTGCCCTTCTGCCCTTCAGCACAAGCAAGCTGTCAGACTACTT
The DNA here is from genome assembly GCA_024363595.1 of Xenopus borealis. Lineage (NCBI taxonomy): Eukaryota > Metazoa > Chordata > Amphibia > Anura > Pipidae > Xenopus > Xenopus borealis. Next base: position 27,927,281 of record CM044444.1, on the reverse strand, counting down.
TAATGTAATGTATGTAATGTGTTTCTACATAGTTTTATCTCTGCATATTTATATAACAATGCAGAACTCTTTAAATGCCATTATATGAGTGCCTTAGGAAAACTGGCATTAGGAAGAGGCAGAGCAGCGTGGTGGGCTTCCGTGCTGATGTCGCGGTTGGTGTCCCCACCGGCCCACTAGATCACCAGGGTGAGTTGTTACAATAACATGAAAACCAACTACAATCTGTGTTAGAATTTCATGCTCTACATCATACCAAAAGGTAATATAATGGCATTTAAAGACTCCTGCATTTTTATATTAATTTGCTGAGATAAAACTATGTAGAAACACAATACATTACATTAAAATAGTCTGATAGCTTCCTCTTAAGGCGCAGTGGCGCCAAATTTAAACAGTATTTAAAGGGAAGCCTGTATTCTGATCATTGCCCGTTATAGGTTTCCTCCTTGTGAGTTCCTGGTGCCTCTGTGCTGTCTAAGATTCTGATATCTGATAACTGTTGTGACGCCTGCCTGTTTGTCATTATCCTGACTTCTGAAATCCTGACTCTGCCTGGTAACCGAATCTTAAGTATACGTATCCCTTCTGACTGATCTGGTTTGACCCTTGCCTGTCTGACTCCGCTTGTACTCTGCCTGCACCAACCCGGCCTGATTGGACTAAGCTATCTGTCTACACTTTCCACTGTGACCTTCTGCCCAAACCTTGCCTTACGTTCGTGCCCCTTTACTTGTCCAGAACCCTTATCTTGGCACCTCTCTTAATAAAATCTGGCGGCATCCAATTAGCCGAGGGCTCCTCCCGAGGTGAAAGGCGACTGTTATAGGCGAAAGCAAGAGCCATGAACAGGCTGCTTAGCATTGGTTCTGGAATTGTTCAGCAGCTCTCTAGTTTGTATTTTCAGCACCTATCTAGTTGTTGGGTCCAATTTACAACCAGGCAGTGCTTTGAATGAGATTCTGTAAGATGAGTAGGAAAGGAACTAAAGCGAGGATATGTAAGATAAAATAAGAATAACAATAAAATTGCAGCCTCACAGAGCAATAGTTTTTTTTTTTTTGCTGTGGGTCAGTGACCCTATTTGAAATTGCAAAAAGACGAGGAATGTAAAAAGAAAATGAAGGCTATTCAAAAGGTTTCTAAGAACTGTACATTCTATAACTTCTTTAAGATATTTGCTACAACTGCACATGTGCCAAAACACACAGTCCATTTTTGAAGATTGAAAAGATTACGAAGATGGCGGCTGTGTGCTCTGCTGCGTTCACTCCAACCAATCATCGGTTTAAAGGAGAATTCAACACTTAATTAAAAATACCCTACCCTACATAAACCCCCTTCCCTGCGCCCCAGCCTAGCTGTTAGCCCTGGTAAATGCCCCTAACTCTTTTCTTACCACTCAGTGCAGCTTCATGGCAGCCATTTTCTCTTCAGTAACATTTGGGAAGAGAGCGGCGTATCAACGCATGTGAAGATGGCGCCCGTGAACTCTTATGCCCTGAATCTGCACCAAGGGGTTATTAAGGAGTTAGGGGCAATTACCAGGGGTAAAAACTAGGCTGGGGGGAGCAGGGAGGGGGGTCTACATAGGGTAGGGTTTTTTTTTTAAATTAAGAATTGAATCCTCAATTAATCAAAGGAGAACTACTGAACGTTTTTGAAGTAAATTGGGGGGGGGGGGACATGTTACTAGGTAAAAAATGTTCCAGATCTGCATGGTTCAGTGTGCATCCTATAATTTTATGGGCTTGGAAAAGAGAATGTTAGGAAACCATAAACACATTCACATATTTTGTAATAGAATATAAACACTGAGACTGTGGGGAGGCAGGCATAGTTCACATAGGTAAAACCTACCAAATCACAACTTGCTAGCAAAATAAGTAATGGTGAAAGAAGATACAGAGACCAAGGTTTCCTTTTTAATGGCTGGAGGTCAGCCACAGCATTACTGCAAAACTTTATTTGTTAAACCATATATTCTGGTCCTTACTATAAAAAAAAAAAATATATATATATATATTCAAAATGCCAGCCACTGCAGCCTGCATGGGTATTTAAAGTGCAACATATGAGCTTGCACCAAATGGCAGGGGTATAAATATATACCCGCCACCCACTGTGACATACCCAGAAAAACTAGCACAGAAAAAAACTCATTGTGGGCCACATTTACAGTTAAAGCCAGGATGACTTAATTTGATAACAATACCATCAACAAAAGGGTAGGGTAACCCTCTATCTTTTAATATTAACCCATCCTATGCTCCTTCAATCCCCAACAGAAAAACACGTAGCTTGACTTTTCTTTTCCTGCCAAATTACCTGAATACTTTGCTTAACCACTTCAGTGCTGGGCATCATAGTTAGCTCTCCAAAATTGTGGGGACTTATATATGGTATTTGAAATGGAATCAAAATGGAATCAAAATGCTGACAGGCGTTGCGGTCAATGCTGTCAAGCTGTAATTAAAGATCAACTATTGCCAGTTGGACCTTCTTCACTCAGGTTTCCTTTTGTTTATTGCAAGGAGCACTTTTTCTGTAACCTGGGCCTTGCAAACTAGGAGGTACAAAATGTTGTTTTAAAGACCACTGCACTATTTGTTCTCTTCCAGCTACAGTCTGACCTTCTGAAGCTGGTTTTATTTTATCTGAAAATAAGAACTCCTTGCAATAACAGCTATATTCATAGCAGAGTCGCGCTTACAGATCAGCTTGAGTATCTCTTTATACATGCTTCATAAAGTGTGATTGCAGAGGAGCACAAGGCTGATTTTTTGAAGGCCTCTCTGCACTTTAGGCTGGTAAAGGATTAAACTTATATTCATATCCATAGCTGGATAGTTGCATTATTGGGTCACGTATGCACATAGCATTTCTGCTATGATATTTTCTTCATACTGGGATAAATGTTGGCACAACTAATACATGTTTTTCATTGTCTTCTCTGTAATGTTTGGAATTGCAGGGATATTTTAACATAGACATTATCTGCGCCTATTTAATTTTCTTTAATGTTTCTATCCAAAGTAAAAGTTTGACTTATCACTCATAATTAATAGAAACTTTAACAAGATTTTTCTGGCTTAGTTGGTTTTGCCATGGCAAAACATCCTAATTAGCCTGATTCGTAATTAAGAGACAATATTAAAAACCCAGTAATTACCTCTTCATTTATTATACAAAAATGAGCATAAAGTCACAATGTTGTTTGGGTTATTATAATTGTGTATCATTTGTGAAGGTCCCTGCTGATTAGAAAAAAATAAATGAGTGACTTGAATTTTACCTTGTATAGATTATAGAGGGAGAGAGGGAATATAATGGCTACTGTTCCTTCTCTTTATATGTTTTAAGATAAATCCCTGTAGCTTTTGGTAATGCTTTTGTAAGCTATTAACTAGATATCAGCTAGCATTTTAAATTACATCTTAGACAGTCATAATGAGCGGGCATTATCATATTGCTATTTTATAGGCCATTAAAGGGAGACTATCATCAATATTCCTTCTTTTAATTCCATTCCACAGTTTACTGTAGTTTTCTTTAATACACTATTTGCCCTTTTCCTGTAACACATAGCAGCCAATCAATTTGCTTTTATTGTTATTTATGCACAAAATCAGGGTACAGGGCTAGGGTAAATTTTGCCTGTGTTTCTGTTAATTCACAAGAACAATATCAGCCTTAAAATGCAGCCACTGCAGTATTTGCTGCTGTATTTGCCAGGATTCTGAATCGATATTGAAAAAAATGTTCACACTTTTTCCTAAAGTTTCACAAGTTGGTGAACGGTAGCGTAGTTACGCTAGTGTTACTTCGCTAGGCAGAGCGCTGTTACGCTAGCAAAGCCTAATTTCCATACGGCGCTAACTTTAAGTTATAATAGAAGTATATGTTACAGCCACTACATTCCACTACACAAGCCCAGGAAACCTTTATTAAATAAAATAAAGTTGTACTATTGCCCTACATGTGCCCCCTGTATAGTTGAGTTGCCATATGTTAGGAAATGTAGGGGGGAAGGAGGGTAACCCCCCCCAAAAAAATATCGATCTTTTTCAGACTATCACCCTCCTATGCTAAAATACGCCAGCGTTTTTTTGGGACTAAAAAAATTGTTAAATTTTTTTTTTCAAGAACCAAGTGAAGTAACGTCTAGCATAAGTGCTAACGTCCAGGAAAATGTTTATCTTAGTGAATTTGCGAATTTACGATCCTTCGTCAGTGAGCAACTTAGCCCGGCGTAAGGGTGCGAAGTTCATCAGAGTCCGTGTTAATGAATTTGCGAAATGACGTCACGCTGGCGAATTAGCGCTAGCATTAGAGGCTTCGCGCTTTAGTGAATTTGCCCCAATGTGCAATCAGTTCAAAAAGCACCCTTATCTAATGCAGATTTAAATACACAATTTTCCTGTATTAGGATTGCACACTAAGGAATATACAGACACGGGTGGTTTTATCAAAAGTAATCTCTTTATAAGAAAGGATAATAGATTATTTAAAGTATAATTTAAGTACATACCAAAGAGGCAACACAGCAATAAGCAGGTAACAAGATAACCACTCCCTAACACATCTGCTGAAGGCTTCAGCTTCCTGAACTTATAGGAGCTCCATGTTCCTGTGCTGCTACCAGGGGAGGACCAAAAAATTATATGTAGTGCAGTTGAAGGGAATTTCTGGGCACTTTCTTATATGCAGGTAGTAAGTATACTTTTGCAAGGGCAACAAAGTGTCCCATCTGCCATTGCCTTGAGGGCTACAGTTGAGGGAAGAAGTGTGGGTCGGAGGTGCTGCCAGGGAAAAACAGTGTTGAATAATGTCTCTGTCTGTCTGTCACGGCTTCTGGCAATATGAAATGCGCTGTGGCTGACAGGGATCTGTGACAACTGACAGGCGGTCTGTTTTGACATTGACAGCTCCACAAAGTATTTGTACTTTTCATATTCAGTGATTTGTTGTTGCTAATACTTACACATAACACTCAGAATATTGTTAAATATGTCTGAAATTTGCTGAATAAATCCTGAATAGCAGGAAAAATGGGTTGACAGCAGAAAATTATGGGTAGGCAAGCTTTCTTTTAATGTACAAATCTATTGTTCTGATAGAAAAGATACTTTTCTGCTTGTAAATGTTCCTGAGTACTTTGGGCCTTGCAGGTATAATTTTTATAACTTTCTGATATTAAGCACAGCTGTTTACAGATGGCTTTAGTTTATTTTGATCTTGTAGTACAATCCAACATATTATATGAACACCTGGTATTTTCTAAGGGAGCGGAACTAGTTATGTATGTAAACTTGTCTTTATTCTTAGATTGAAAAGATTTTTTGTACCATAGAAACATATTCCATCTTACTATGTTTGGAATATCATGGCTAAAATTAGATCAAAATGATGACTGCCCACATAAGTGGAAAAGGTAGACAACTCATAATAAAAAAATGTATTCCTGGAGGTCTGTGTAAAATAATTTTGCTATTGGGCTGTCAGGGCTTCATGATCCAATAGCAGAGAAGTCCGGACCAAAGAGGAAACAGTAGTTACTCCAATACTTGGTAGCCAAGGGGGAAAACAAGGATCGTAGTCAAGATTCAGGCAGATGATTCAGGGGTAGGCAGCAATGAATCATATTCAGATACAAGGCAGAAGGTCAAAAGTCCAGTAATCAGCAATTTTAGAACACCCAGGAATTCCAAGAAGTGTGACCTATTTTCAGGCATTGAACCTCCATCTTGGCGTTCCTTTTATTTTGAATTTTTAAGATGTTTTTAGAGTGATGATGTCACGCGCACTGAGCAACGGAATTGGATGAGGAACTGTAATGACCCCCTTGAATCCAAATGAAACAAATTTCGAGCCAAACTTGGGACCAACAAATTTTTGGCTAAATTTGGGAGAATGAACTTTAAGATTAATGTTCCTAGTAGAGAGTAGGGTTGCCACCCGAATGGTATTTTACTGGCCTGGCCGGTATTTTTGTGGTTGATCCCAATGTTATTAATAGGAAAAAAAGATAAATATATAGGAAGGCCGGTATTTTTTTCAAGAAAAGGTGGCAACCCTAGTAGAGAGGCACACTTTGTCCCCTACATTATACTGGGGAGAGGATTTTTGTTTTTATCAGCATGGTCCTTAAGGGACAAGGAACTATTTTCCAAATTGGCTTTAGTGGAGGACCAAATAGCAGACATGTGGGCTGCATGATCATTAGCAGCTGGAACATCTGACAAGAGAAAATCTTTAGCGTTATAAAACTTAACACATATATAAAATACATACACGTCTTTTATAGGCACCTCCTGCAGCTATAGAAAACATTTTTATAAATTTTTTCCCAGCCCACTGACAAAAAATAAATCTGACAGTGTAGCTGAGAGGGGATTCCATCTTCTATCTGATTGGTAGGAGCTGTGCATGTGCTGACTGAGGAGAGGGGGCAGGTAAGGAACTGTGCCCAGAGCAGTTCCAGATGTAAATCTGGGTCTGAGTTAAGGTGGCCACTTGAAGATCTGCTTATTTGGCGAGGTTGCCAAACGAGCAGATTTTTACCTGATGTATTCCATTGATCAGATTGCAATGAAAGGAATACAGGTGGTCGGCGTGAGGACCGCTGCAACAATTCAATGGTCCAATGGGATTTTTAATCCCAATTTTTATACAGATATTGGTTGTGAAACCCTGTTGGAGGGCCCCATAAACTGGCCCTATAATCTGCTAACTCGATTTATTGGCAGCTTTTATCAGTCCATGTATGACCACTGACCATTGCTGATTTGATTGGCATGCCCATTCCCTAATACAGGTGAAGTTTGCTGCAAGTCTATGACTAGTTTCATTCCAGGAGATGGCATAGGCTTTAAATGAAACAGCATAATTCTGCTGTCAGCAACAGCCATATGTTTTCATAAATAAACTGTAAAGGAAAAATCAATTGGAGCTTTATTTGTTTGCCCTAAATGTAAACTATCAATTTGGAATAATAAAAGCCACTGTCTTACAGTATGCTTCAGATTTTCTCAGGAAGGGATAATTCTGCTGATCCAGCAGTAACTAATATCAGCAAAAGGTGGAAGCTATAACTGATACCCAAGTCCTATGGAAGTGCCTTAAATTACATTTGATTGCTTATTCTCTCAGCATGGAGCCAAAGGACAATCTTTCCTTCATCTGTTCATTTACGAACTAGTATCCACTGACCTTAACTCATGAATCAGAAAAGCAGATTGGCTGTTTGTGAGATTCAGGTGATAATAATGTTAGAGTTGAAGAATCGCATCCATTTTATGGCTTCACTTACCATTAAAATTGCTTAAAGGTGTGTTTTTATTAATAACTCCTTTTAGAGATTATTGAGTATTATTAGAGTTACAGAGTAACCATGTCTTAACTGCATCAAGAAACGCAATGCCTTCTGCTTGCATGTGTATACATAGACATATATGCACGCATGCTCAACACCAAGCCCGATATTTTACCAAATGTTATGATAAGACTGCCTTTTAAACTGTATCTCAGGCTGCCATCTGCACTGTTATTTCATGTTATCACATATCATGTATTTGGACAAATTACCAAATTTGACAAAACTCAGCAAAACGTTTGACCAAACTTCAGTTCAGTACAATACAATCAGCCAGATATCAACAAGTTCCAAGGCAATGTTGGGTACAAACCTTTCTACCTATCTGATCAAAGGCATTGTAGCATTTTATAGTAAACAAAAACTAATTATGCAACCAACTGCAAATTCTTTGACTACTGTAGTCCTGCAGTCTACATCACGCTTAAAGTAAAGGGGAACTGCTCCTTTAGATTTTTCAATATATTATGGAAATAAATAATTTAAAAGCAATGGCCAGACATTGACAGAAATTAATGCCACCCCCTAGTGATGTGTGGGTTGACCCAATACCTGTGGGTATGGTGGGTATGGTTGGGTGCTGGTTATACCGGGGCACTACAATACCTCTTTCTGATTTTCTGGCATAGGTGGTGCTCCTTTTGTAGAGTCACCACTGGAAAACATAAAGTAAGTAATAATGAAATCATGTCTTTTGCTTTTGTATACCTGACTGATTCTCATTGTGCTGTATTGCATTCATCAGGTTGTGGCTGTATTTTCTGAGATATGACTTTTGTGACTGACTGATGCGGGTACGAGTTGGGTGCGGGTCCTACAATGGACCCATTACAGTCGGGTGCAGGTTATGCGTTTGAGTTTTAGGGTCAGTGCGGGTTGAGTTTTTCCTGACCCACAAATCACCACCACCACCACCCACTGGCAAATGCACACTCACACATTATGAAATTATGCACCATCCTCTTTACTGTTAATATGATATCCTTTAAATACAGGTATTTATATTTTTATACAATTGTTTTATATTCAGACAAATTTTTAAACTTGCTTTATTCTTTCACATTCTCATGAAGCAAAGCAAAAGGTGCAATTTTTCATAAGATATGTTATTAAACTTTGTTAATTATGTTTATTGGGTATTACAGGAGAGCCTTTAGTGCAGCTTGCTTAAAGGAGAACTAGACCCTGAAAATTAATATAGCTAAAAAGGCTACATTTTATATACTGAACTTATTGCACCAGCCTAAAGTTTCAGCTTCTCAGTAGAAGCCATGATCCCGGAATTCAAACTTGCAACAGGGAGGGTCACCACCTTGCAAAGTGTCTGCAACACTCACATGCTAAGTGGGCTCTGAGCAGCTGTTGAGAAGCTAAGCTTAGGGGTTGCCACAAATTAACGAGCAGAAAATGAGGTTGGCCTGTAATATAAGCAGATGCTACAACGCTGATTTTTTTAATTATGATTCTAATTGCACTGGTTTCTGTGCTGACATGTAGTAATTATATGTATTAATTACTAATGAGCCTTATATTGTAACATTTCTAGTCCGTGTACTGTATATTTGCAGTCAGTCCCTAAACTCAGTAAGCGACAGCAGCACAGAGCATGTGCAGTGATGAGTAGAAAAGAAGATGGGGAGCTACTGTGGCTTCTAGAGAGAGACAAATCTTTACTGCTAAAAGGCTGTGGTTGCCTTGGGCTAGTACAAAAGCTCAAAACATAGTGTACAACATTTCTAGCCTACTTCTTTATTTAAACTTTGGTTCTCCTTTAGTTTTTATCTGAACTTGTTAACCAAAAATAGAGGATAAAATTAATTACATTCAGATGGGGATTTGTTTCTAAAAGTATAATGTATAAGTCATCTCCTGCACATAACAGTGGACTTTTGGATTACAAAATTTATTATGAGTTGCTAGAATTGTTCCTTAGGAATATCAATGAGAAGTGGTGTGACCAGGGACTCAGATGTTCTTCACAGTAGAAGCAGCATTGCAGAAGATAAATAATAATTAAGTTTTTTTTTCTTAAGCAGAGGGATTTAGTTCTTGCTGAGTTTATTTAAAGTGAATTTATAACAGAATTATACCTAACCTAATCCCCCTTCCAAATCCTTTTGCTTGTAATTCAGGTAGAGCTGCTTTATAATTACCCTTGATCTGAATGTGGTTATACTAATGCCTGCTCAGTGTTAAAGTTTGATCAAGGTGTCATCAGGATTTGCTGAAGGCAGAAAATCAGTCTGTTGAATTAAAAGGCATAAGTGAGTATCTCAGAACTTCTGGGATAGAAAAGTACAGATGATGTTGGAGAATGAAACAGTTGTACTGTTCTACAGTAGTTGTCATTATTCATGATAAAAGTGTCACGACTGTCATATTTCCAATGATGTTAAGGACTTTTAGGCTAGAAAACTCATGCAACAAGAGGCAGATTAAGTATTTTTAATAGGCTCACTGACATACTAGCAGTTACAAAAGTAATCGCCATGTTTTTTTCTGGTTAGCATTTGGAGGTTGTTGTAGTTCCTTGGTTCCAGTGTGTCAATAGGCACCCTTATACTTAATACGGAAAAGGGAGCAGGGAAAAGGCAGCAGTGTGTCTCCAGTAGTCATTAAATCTATATGGGCAAGAGAAAAGACTAAAACTACATAAGATAAATGTGCAGACTTCAATTGTATCCATTCTATTGATACCACTGGGTGACCGAATCCCTAGCCTAGTGCTACCTTAGCCTACCTTAGCAGGTAGTGATTTTGGTGGTATACAGTGTTTTTAGGTGCCAAAGGATAAAGCAGAAGGAATAAATCAGGATTCACCCCAAGTGCCATAGTACTAAGTATACTAGCCTGTTTTAACAACTTAACCAGCTTGGTTTTAAAGCATTGAAGCATATGTGTAATGTTGTACCAGTGACTGGTACTGTCCCAACCAGGGTGCCGAATTAGATTTTACTGTAAGAAGTAGGCATGGCACACTTTGATGCACTGAATCAAGGCAGACTTATTAAACAACTTATCACAGGAGCGGACTGGAGAAAATTGACCAGTAATTTCAATTACACTTCTCAAAGGATCTTTTCTAATTGTCAAACACACTCACCCCATCTCACAAAGGGGTAAATTTATCAGAGTGAAGTTCCGCCACTAAAGGGAAATTTTGAAAGGTCTGTTTATCAATGGGTGAAGTGTAAGTAAACCCTTTGATAAAAATCCCATAGAAATGAATGGAGAGCTGCGGAATTTCCCTCTAGTGGTGGAACTTCACTCTTAACTTCACTCTTTGATAAATATACCCCATTGTCTCCAGGGCCATTATCATGTGGATGAAGACTATCAGAGTACCATTAGCCATTCTATGAACTTTTCTCCCTATTCACTTCCCTTCTCTGCCTTGTAAACATACATTGCACAAGGTTATCGTGGCTGTCTCTCCACAACCAGTAGGTTCTCTATAACCTACTCCTAAATGCTCCAATTCCCTAACTGGCACATAATTGCCTATGGGTTGTACCCCCCAATTCTCACTCTTACTTGGGACTCCTTGCTAGCTGCCCTAACTACGTTTCACTGCCAGAGCAAGCTGGTAGTTATGATTTCTGTCTAACCCTAGCAGGAAATACCCATCTAGCTCGGTGGCACCTGCATGTGTCTGAAGAAAAAATCCCCCTTCAAGCTAGCCATACTGGCTGGTGATTGAACTACATATTTTCCTTAACTATATACACTTAGAAACCATTGTTTTGCCTAAAATAAACTCATATCTTTATAACTCAAGAGTTGATATGTGTTGACATCATTAAAGAGCCTGAGGCCAACACTATATTGATACAAACGCTTTAACTTCAGGAAGTGGGGTATTAAAACATAGTTTATTCAGACTTGATGCTTATAGGGCTTATTAATCATCAGCAAAGTGGGGAAAACAGGTGAAATGTGTCATTGCATGAATGCAATACATTTTGCACCAACATTTCTACCTTGACAAATTACTGCAGGTAGTAACAAAAGTGACTTGTAGCTACCTCCGTGAGTAATGACTGTGCTCTGCAGCAATGTATTCATGTAGGGTGGGAGGAGGGCGAAAGGTGTCTGTGTGCCTACCCTCAGTCCATCCCTCATAAATACAGTGCTTCTGAATGCAGACATTGCTGTATTCAAGAATAATTTGGTGCACAAATATCTGTGCTTGTGGGAGCTCACCCTCTGTGCAAGATGTTCAGTACAAAAAGTCTGCCCTTGTTCTTTGCACTCTGCCATGTGCATGATAAGGGAATTCCAGACTTTTTATACACTGTAGCTGTTTGCTGACTTTCCCCATTGATATTTCATTGATGTGAATGACTGACTGGACTACCTACTGCTGAATGTCTTCACAAAATGATGTTTTGTTATGAGAAAATCCAAATGTGCCTTCCATACAGAGTTGAAAAATAAAAATGATTAAATTCTGTAATTTGCTGCATTGTTTTCTATCCATCCACTAAATAAAGGATTTTACTGACAAAGGCCAAAAGAGTAATCTTCCTTTGTAAACCAATTATTGAGGACAAGCAGATTACATGAGGTTCAGGTGCCACTTTGAATCAAGACTTCACAGCATATTTGATGACTCCTGTGTGCCTTTAACTAGAATCTTTGTTGTGGGCTCCCATTCAGTTTCATATTCTTTTTTTCTCCCCAACCAATCACTTTACAGCTGTCTGTTGCTGAAATCACCAACTGCGCAGATTGCCGGTGGTGGACTATTGTGTATTGACAAAACCAGCAATTATTTTCTGCCTCTCAGCAAGTGTTGATAACTGATTAAGCTTTCGATATTCAGGCAGGACAAATTACCTACCAATTTTCAACAATTGCTGCTGGCTTCCTTGCCCTTCCGTTTCCTCAGTCTTTTCTAAACACATTTTCATTAAAAAACATTTTGAAAGTCAGCAGAAAACTCCAGTAGAATATTGTTGTCATATATATATATATATATATATATATATATATATATATATATATATATATATATATATAAATATATATACAAAGGAATAATCTGCACTCACCACTCCAATAGTCAATTAGCTGGGTGCTAACCACAAGTATTTTGTAGCAGTCCATGAAAGCACTCACAGCAGTCGCCATCCAGCGTGTATCAACAAGTCATTTATTAGTGCATGGTATACCACTATATGCACTAATAAATGACTTGTTGATACACGCTGGATGGTTAATGGACTGCTATATATAGCACCCAGGCTATCTATAAGAGTTTAATGAAAAAAAAAAAAAATCGAAAATTCTAATTCAAATATACTATTCAAACCTTAATAATTAGTCTACTAGAAAATCATGTAAACATTAAAAAACCCAATAGGTTGGTTCTGCTTCCAATAAGGATTCATTATATCTTAGTTTGAATCAAGTACAAGTTACTGTTTTATTGTGACAGAGAAAAAAGAAATAATTTAAAAAATTTTGATTATTTGGATAAAATGAAGTATATGGAAGACGGTCCCTCCTTAATTAAGAGCTTTCTGGATAATTGGTTTCCAGATAACAGAACCCATACCGGTACGCAATGTAAACATAGTATTTACCATAACCCAGTTCGACAATAAGTGTTTTAATTTATTATGCTCTGAAGCTGCAAAAAATCTGGAAATACTCCAGCTACAATACTTCTGTTGAAATCATGTAGAAGTTTTAAAAGAGAACTAAACCCCCCTTGTAATAAAAGTTCCCATTAACTTCCGGCCATTGCCCTCTTAACACTGTTCCTTGGTTAAAAAGAAGCACCTAAAAAAACTCTGACCGTAAAATGCAGAACAGCGCAGTGAAGTTCCCAGGCGCCATCTTCTGGATGTTCACATTCTTTCAGGTCTCTTTGCCCGCAATGAAACCTGCGGGGGCATGCACACTTGGGCCTAGATAGGAATCAGCTTCAACTGTGCATGCTCAGACCCAAAAGAATGCTAACAGCTGTTAGAATTAATTGAAAACAGTTACTAATACTCCACAGTAGTGATGTGCGGGCCGGCCCTATTCCTGTGAGACTCACGGGTCGGGCGGGTTCTGGGGTCTGGCGACCTTACAACTGCCGGCTTCCAACTTCCGGGTTCACTTTTTAATGGCATGCGCCTGCTTCTTTAAAAGGAAGTCGGGTTCTGGCGGGCACAGGTGGTAGGAGAGCAGTAAATTTGCCCCATAGTGTATAGTTCTCCTTTAACAGACTTACAACATTAATTAGCCTTTTCTGAGCACAAATGAAATTAAAGACCGCGTATTTTTTATCCAGTGCATGTTACGGAAAACATGCTCAATGGATAAACCATGTTTACCATCCCCACAGTGTGATCACGGCTGACAATATATACTTCATCCAGTGGTCAGCTCCAATACTTCACTACAGTATTAGAACATTCCACCCCCCATCCAGTTGTTACTCAGTCCATCTATAGGTCAATAATGCATAATTCACTTTTAAAAAGGAATCAAATTCATTCCAGAAAGATCTACAGTATTTCAACTCCTTTCATACTGTATCCCCATATTAGTATTTAAACAAAGCCTGAAATAGTGCATTTTTGTATAGGATAAAATAAAGGCACAGTCCATATTGCCAGAATGATGAACGATTGGTTTTCTGTCTGGTACCTTTCCACTAACAATTGTTAACCCAACTTTACCTTTTCACTAACAATTGTTAACAGTTCAGGAATTCTGAGTAGCACACACTTGGCTCACTTTTTTGTGTAAATCGGGTGCACCTCCCACAGTGTCCTCCAACACCAGGCAATACTCACAAAACAAGATGGGCAGCACTCCGAAAATCCTTAAAATTGCCTTTATTCTTTCACATGCAGGGCAGCATTTTAGCAACGTTTCGAGCCCAACCGGCTCTTTGTCAAGCTTTTCACTAACAATTGTTAACCCAACTTTACCTTTTCACTAACAATTGTTATCCCAACTTGTTGTTTTTAAACTGTAGTAAAGAACTGTCAGGCTTGACAGTGGGATCCAGTGAGGAAGGAGCAATAGTGTTCGAAGTAGACAGCCCACAAGTGCCTCACACAGCATAGACTCACCTGAAGGGAGAACAGGGGGCTGTAAAGTAGAAACTAGTCGGTGAGACTAACCGAAGCGGGGCACCAGAAGGATTAGGCAGATGCGTGGTCAACAAGGCAAAGGTTGTAGGTAGGCAGCAGAGTTGCGTAGTCGAAGTCAAGCCAATGGGTCAATAGATAGGCATGGTCACAACAGGGAAGTCGCAGAAATCAAACAGATAGCTCTCAGGAAATACTCAAATAACCAGGTAATGAACAGACCCTTCAGTGTCCTTAAATAGGCAGAATTGGCGCCAAATATGAGTCATGTCACTGGCGTTCCGTCTCAAGCGTCCTGACACAGGCGTCAGAACATCTCCACATCCAGCCAACACTGGGCGTAGCCGCACGTTGGCTCCCTGATTTGTGCGCCTGCGAATACGTTTTCGATATTCAATATTTTTTGATCAATCGTATATTTCCTATTCGATCAAAAATAACAAAACCCAATTCGGTGGCTTTGATCTGGAGAATTAGGCAGTCAAATAAAAATTTAAAGGGGAAGTACTTCGACAGTCGAATATTTGAATGAAAATTTATTTGAATAATTTTAAAATTCACTGGTCGAAGTGGTCTTCAAAAACATTAGAAAATTCGAATATTTTTAAAATTTGATCGAACTTCAAATCCTTCATGTGAATTTAGTAAATCTGCCCCTTAGAGTATGATTTCAGCAGTATTTTTTATTACACTGAAACTTTTACAGTATAATACTGATAATATCATCCAATTCCACAACTTTAATGGAATGGCACACTTTTTTCGAGTCCATTTAGTTCCATTAGGTTCTGCATTCCAATGCATTAAATTATTTTTGATTTGTTTACTTTTTACTTTTCTATATTTAAATAACTGTTCTTATGAAAAGTATTTTTTAAATGATGGCTACCTCAACTTTCCATAAAGCTTTCAGTCTCAAAAATAATTAAGAACTAGTACAGCAGAAATGGCTTGTTAATACAGCTGTTCACTTCCTTCACCCATCAGCTGTTTCAGTCAATCTTGTCAATATGTCTTTGTGAATCACTTCAGATACGGGGACTCATTACTGATGGATGGCAGTTGCCACAAACCGAGTATCCTAAGAATTAATGAAGGAGATTTTCTAAAGGCCATGGATTTTGATGTTTAAGTTTCATTTAGACAATTCAGTGCTGTGCTTGCATTGGGGGCCCTGGATCATGCCTTGCTGTCAAATGTTTTGTACTGCTATACAGGCGTTACACAGTTTTAATGAAGCTATGCTGCCTTTCAGTTAGTTATCTATAAAACTGTGTTCCAGACTAGAAAATAAATGACTTACATCTTTCGGTTACTTTTAGCTCACTGTTGTTAGTATTAACAATTAGTTCAAACATTTGCATGACAAGGTTTCCTGCTCTTCCTCGCCTCATAATCCTCCCATATCAGGTTGAGTGCTTCCAACTCCTAAATTATGCAGCAGCAGCAGTTTTTTTTTTTTTCCTGGCAACTTGTCTGTGCTACATGGTCTTGGAGAAAAAAAGCAACAGGAACATGTTGGTACTCTTTTGGTTGCCAAAAGTAAGGCACAAGTTAGGCACCCTCAAGTGATTGCATTTACTTATCTGACAAGCTGGGCTAGTACTCCTATCTGCAGAAAACTGCACTGGCTCTGAGAGCAACACAGAACCACCATCCTCCTGCTTCTTCTGCCTTCTCATGCTATGCATGTGCAGTAGAGTGAAAAGCTGAACTTCAAAAAAAAAAACAAAAAACTATTTTCATTCTGCTGTGCATGCGTCTGCCCCGGGAAATTTGAAAAAAGATGTGAAGAATATGATTGATCCGTGGTGCTCACTGGAAGGACCCCATGCTGATGTAGGTTTCTGCTGATAGAAGCACCAGCCTGGGGTCAGGTAAGCAAATACAATCACTTGGGGGTGCCTAATTTCTTGCAGCCCCAAGTGTAAATGACATTCCTGCGCCTTTAAAGGAACAGTAACGCCAAAAAATGAAAGTGTTTTAAAGTAAACGGATCTGTTTGCTTCAGAAACACTACATAGTTCATATAAACAAGCTGCTAAGTAGCAATGGCGGGAATTGAAAAACGGCTATATGGCACAGGATAAGTAATGGATAACATTATGTTCTACAAAGCTTATCTGCTATCTGCTGTGTAACTTGAGCCTTTTCTCCTTTGACTAGTTGCCCCCATGGCTATTCAACAGCTTATTTATATAAACAATAGTATTGTTTCTGAAGCAAACACACCAGTTTTACCAGTGCACGGCAACACTGCATTATATTTTTATTACTTTAAAACAATTTCATTTTTTTATGTTACTGGTCCTTTAAACACTGGAGCATGTGCAGTTTCAGAAGCTACAGATTCCTTTCTATAGACATCTTCACTACAGGCAAACAGTCTACACATTGTTGTTAACCATCTTGGAATCTGCTGCTTCTTCCATTGGCCTTTTATAAACCCTGCCCTGCTTTATTTTTACTGACACTTTGAGGCAGATTTGTCAAGGGTCAAATTGAAAATTAGAATTTTTGAGTTTTATTTATGGCCAAAACCTTTGGCCCCGTTTGAGTGCCAGTCTGCATTGCTTTTTCTACATATTGCTTGCCGTACCGCTCAATAAAGCTGGGGGTCTGGTGCACCTGGACCACTTTCACTATTTGGTCACTTACATTTTATTCTGGAGCTTATTGTTTTCTCTTAACTATTGAAAAGACTGAACACCACTGCTTGCTACAAACAAGCAGATATTTTTGCACTAATTTTTTGATCATACAATTTCCTTTTTTGCACCTAAAATCCCTCAAATTCCTTTGAAATTTGATAAGCATTCGATATTAGAATACTGATCGGTCGATTTCACGAACAAATTGTACTTTTTCCTTTTGAGCGCTCGAAAAATTTGAGAGATTGAGGCGTTCAATCGTACGAATGGTATTCGAGCAGGTGTTTGCAAAAGAAGCCTATGGGGGGATTCCCATAGGCTTCTATTGGTATTCGGTAGGTTCAATCTGGCGAAGTAGGCAGTCGAATAAACTTTAAAGTTAAAGTCCTTCGATCATCGAATGATCGAATATTCAATCTATTCAATCATTCGAATTTTCTGTATTCAATGATCGAAGTGGCCAAATTTGCGTATTCAATCCTCTGAAAAAAACTTATGATCAGAATTTGATCGAACTTCCATCTCTTCACGTGAATTTTGTAAATGTGCCCCATAGTCTTTGTGTTTGGCTCATCAAATTTGGTGTTGTTGTGCATGAAATGAATTGTGATGAATTACTTTTTTTTGTTTTTTCTGTTGTTATCCTATTTCAGTATATTTCTTCACCTTATATTTATAAGCTTTGTAAATCATACACAAACAACACATTTTTATTTTAATTTACATTTATTTTCATTTTATGATTTTAATTGTGAAAATAACATTCTAACTGATGGACATCTGCTTTAACTACACCTGAATATTGGACTTTTTTTCTATACTTAAACCAATTACTATATACTGCATATACTGAAAGAGCACTAATTTTATCCCGTTCATTCTCAGAAATGTCCAATTGTGCTTTTAGTACTGGCCACCTAATAGGGACTGACCTGGCAAATTTCAGCAATTAGACAGCAGAGGACATCACTTTTAATACAGTTGTTAACTTACAAAACCTTATTTAATGGTTTCATTCAATCATATCAGTTTATCAGATTTGCTGATCCATTCAGAAACCTACTGCTCATTATCACAAGAGTAGTGTTGTTCAGTGGTGTACTTTACTACCAGAAAGGTTAATGGAGCGTCATCTGGAAATATTTCTGCAATTCAGCTCTTGTTGAATAATGCAGTTGATGCTTAAGGGATACTGTCATGGGAAAAATATTTTTTTTTCTAAATGCATCAGTTAATAGTGCTGCTCCAGCAGAATTCTGCATTGAAATCCATTTCTCAAAAGAGCAATCAGACTTTTTTATATTTCATTTTGAAATCTGACATGGGGCTAGACATTTTGTCAATTTCCCAGCTGCCCCAAGTTATCTGACTTGTGCTCTGACTGTGTGCCCGGTAGATCTAAGAACAGCACTCAGTAGTAAAACCCATGTCCCACTGCGTACTATTCAGTTACATTGAGAAGGAAAAACAACAGCCTGCCAGAAAGCAGTTCCCTCCTAAAGCACAAGTCACATGACCAGGGGCAGCTGGGAAATTGACAAAATGTCTAGCCCCATGTCAGATTTCAAAAGTGAATATAAAAAAATCTGTTTGCTCTTTAGAGAAATGGATTTCAGTGCAGAAGTCTACTGGAGCAGCACTATTAACTGATGCATTCTGAAAAAAACATGTTTTAACATGACAGTATCCCTTTAGCACAGCCACATTTCACTGACATTTATTTCAGTGTTTTCAGATTTTTAAAAATGTCATACAATATAAAAAAACTTAGTACTTGCTATAATGGGGGGCAGGACTGGACTGAGAATTAAAATAGGCCCTGGCATTTCAGGTACACAAGAGGCCCATCAGCCCACATAGAGGCCCAAACAGCCCCCACCAGCCCACTAAACACTGACTTTCTATGGGACCTTATAGCAGCCCCTCTGGCATTTGCCCTAACCCACAAATGGCCAGTTCGGGCCTGATGGGGGGTAATATACGGGGAAAGGTGCAAATGGGATTAAGGCCCAGGTTAGAAAGATCAACTGAACACTTCATTATAGAGTTTCTGTATGTCCTGTGTATGGAAAATTCTATAAATATACTTGCACTATTTACTTTTGGTGTGACCTACTTTGTATGATCTATCTACATTATTGTCAATTATAATCATGTAATGAAGGTTTTAGGCTCTTGAAAAGTTTTAATACTTAATCTTAGCTTTAATACTTGAATATCTGTTGCATAATTACTCCTGTGGTTTGATGTGTATATATGTAAGCTTGTGCAAATACTCCTGGAGGCCTATGATAAGTTCTGGGTAAGCATGAAGCGGGTTAGGCTAATTCAGTGGGGATTCAATTACTTTTACTATGCTTCAATAAATGTAATTTAGTTTTAATATTAAATTGTGCAAGCACATTTATAGTTTTGTAGTTTCCTCTATTGGTCACTTCAGGGCGTTTTGCACCATCTGTACACTTAATGAAAGGATACTTTGATACAGTGTGGAAAATTCACTAAGCGGCGAAAATGTGCTAGCGATGGCTTCGCCACACTTCCCCAGGCGAATGTTTGTCAGCCCGCCGCTAATCCACTAAAATGCAAAGGTGAACGGTAGCGATGTTGTGCTACCGTTCCTTCGCCAGGCAAAGCACATTTACACTAGCGATGACTAATTTGCATACGGCACGAAGTTAAACGTATAATAGAAGTATATGTTAAAGCCACTGCATTACACTACACAAGCCCAGGAAACCTTTAATAAATTAAATAAAGTTGTCCTATTGCCCTATACATGTGCCCCCTGTATAGTTGTGTTGCCATATGTTAGGAAATATAGGGGGGGGAGGAGGGTAACCCCCCAAAAAATTATGCTATTTTTCAGACTATCGCCCTAAAAAAAGTAAGACACCAGCGTTTTTTGGGACTTTTTTTTTTTTTTTCAAACTCCTATCTATTGTATTGAACTTCACCAGGTCTGACCTAGCCAAGTAAAGTCTAGCACAAGAGGTAATGTTCAGTAAAATGGGCATCTTAGTGAATTAGCGTAGTTACGTCCCTTCGTCAGTGCGCAACTTCGCCTGGCGTAAGGGTGCAAAGTTGCGCTAGTCTATCTACTTTGCTAGCGAATTTTCACCAGGGACACTGTTAGTGAATTGGCGTAGTTGCGAAATGACGTCACGCTGGCGAATAAGCACTAGCTTATGCCCCAGTGTTTCTAGGTCTTTTCATTTTTTTGGCATGGAAAATATCTATCCAGACTGCAGTAGCAATTTCTTGTATGCATAATTAAATCTCACTCTGTGGTTAATGTGTATATAACAATGGAGTTGTCTTGTAAATATGAGATTAAAAGATTTGAAGAAAAAAGTATATGGCCTAAAGTGTCATCTTAGCGGCAAATTGACTAAAATTCCCAAAAAATCCCTCGAATTCCCTCAATATTCGATAAGCATTCGACTATTGAATGTTTATCGAATAGTTTTAGGCTATCATTTTGCTTGATATTCGATTTCTCGATTAAATTGTACGATCGGATACCGAAAAATTTTGCCTTCGAGCCGCCGAAAAATTTGTACGATTGAAATGATCGAGGCGTTCGATTGTACGAATGGTATTCGAGCAGGACTTAGCAAAAGAAGCCTATGGGGGGGTTCCAATAGGCTCCTACTGGTATCCGGTAGGTTCAATCTGGCTGGCGAAGTAAAAAAGTTAAGATCATTTGATCTATTCGATAATTCGGTATTCGATGATCGAAGAGGCCAAATTTGCATATTCGAATATCCGAAAAAATTGTACGATCCGTATTCGATCACATTCAATCGAACTTTGAATCCTTCACGTAAATTTTGTAAATTTGCCCCCTAATGTGTTGAAATGCTTTGAAATGATTAGTTCTATTTCTGCCACTATGCTTCATTGAAATAGTTAATATATATATATATATATATATATATATATATTCCAGCTCCCTTTGAAGACTCTAATGGGGCCTGCTTCTACTTTTCAGTAAGCATTCTTACTGGGCCTCTGCTTTCTCTTCTATGGATCCCTGCAGTTTCCTTTGGAACCTTGCTATTAACACATGTTCAGTGCCTTCAGTATTAGGTGCCTTTAATTTTATTGGGCAACCCTTTTGAAATAAAAAATAACAAAATGGTATAAAGGTGATACCTTTATTGGCTAACTAATATAATCATAGCAAGCTTTCAGAACATTTTAGTTCCTTTTTCAAGCTGATTACAATGAAGCTGTGGTGCTCTCTGGTATATATACAACATTTAGCTCATAGATCAAATGACCAACAAAAAGGAATATCAATCTTGTACCTTATCTGTCTATCTCTTGCAGATCCCCTCGTAAATGACTTTGACACCTCACACACAGTTTGATATTCCTTTTTGTTGGTCATTTGATCTATGAGCTAAATGTTGTATATATACCAGAGAGCACCACAGCTTCATTGTAATCAGCTTGAAAAAGGAACTAAAATGTTCTGAAAGCTTGCTATGATTATATTAGTTAGCCAATAAAGGTATCACCTTTAAACCATTTTGTTATTTTTTATTTCAAAAGGGTTGCCCAATAACATTTTTACTGGCTAACACGGTACAGCAACTTTACGTGCCTTTAATTTAATATCTTTCAGCTAAAATATGCAGTTCAAAGGACATTTCTAGATATGGGATATCTTTTTTTGTGTCCTCCTCTGTTTTGAAAGTTCCTAGCCGGTTTAATTGATATTTTATTGATGGTCTAGCACAGGTATGGGACCTGTTATCCAGAATGCTCGGTACCTGTTATCCAGAATTCTTGGGACCTGGGTTTTTTTTTCCCGAATAACTGATATTTCTGTAATTTGGATCTTCAAACTTTATGTCTACTAGAAAATCCTGTAAACATTAAATAAACCCAATATGCTAGTTTTGCCTCCAACTAGGATTAATTATACCTTAGTTGGGAAAAATTACAGGGAAAAAGGGGGCACAAATATGGCAGCACCCTCACAGAGGAACATGGGGGATCAGATAGGCAATGTAAAAGCTTTAGGCACATGTGTTTATGGCACAACTGGAAATAACATGCAAAAACAATGTATGATAGATGTTAAAAAAAAAAAATTTGTTTCTGGTGTCAGTATCTCTTTAAGACAAATGGTTCACCACTGATAAACACAAACATGCTGTTCCAGGACATGTCACTATATTCTGAGAAGGGCTTTTTCCTACTCATGCTACTAGCACCCAAACATAAGCACAAGAAAACACATATAGGACACAGTTCTATTTTATTAGGGTCATGTGAAGTTCCTACATTGTATGGTCCCACTTTTCAATCTAGCCACAAGATGGCATTGTTGACATTCTCCCACCTAAGCCG
Organism: Xenopus borealis; assembly: GCA_024363595.1. Classification (NCBI taxonomy): domain Eukaryota; kingdom Metazoa; phylum Chordata; class Amphibia; order Anura; family Pipidae; genus Xenopus; species Xenopus borealis. Next base: position 27,904,797 of record CM044444.1, on the reverse strand, counting down.
ACATGTTCCATTAGACTTCACAGGACAGAAACATTTTGCTCCACCAAATAATGCATTTGACATAATTAAAACCTGAACTGTGAGATACCTTGTACATATCAATTCATACATATGTATTGGGTGTTATTCTCATTCACATGATCCAAATCTGTATAAAAGTAGGAAGGTTAAGCAACTGGTAAATCCTTTTTATCCCTTGTTTTTGCTCGTCCTTCCCATTCAGTAGCTATTGTTGTTAGTTATGCATATGCCGGCTGGATTTTGGCTGTAGTCAGTGACCTCCATTTCAAAGCTGGAAAGAGCTGGAAGTGGGGTTGCCACCTTTTTAGCCCAGTGGAGATGCGGGGTTGTCACACAAAGGGGGCAAGCAGTGATGTCAGGGGACGGGACTATGACTCAGTCATTGGCCGATCACCGTGTCAATCATAGGGAATCCTGCTTGGTTTTCTTAATTCTAAAAACTGGGAAGGCAATTTTGACCCAAGCAGCAGTTGGAAGAAGAAGGCAAATAAACTATGAAATAATGAAGAACAATTGAAAAGTTTTCAGTTGAAAAGAATTGCTCATTCTATAATGTTAAAAGTTAATTTGAAAGTGAACCACCCCTTTATTATGCATTTGTATGTCCCAGTATGATTTTGCTTTTGCATGGGTTTTGCAAAGAAATCCTCAATGTTCCAGGAGTTTGTGCCAGTGATACTGATAGGAGGAATATGATAGGGCAGTGGGTGCATTAACCAGTGCCAATGTCTGCCAAGCTGAGCAACAAATATTTCTGAAGTAGCTATGACACACAGCCTTGCATTCTGTTATTTCTTGTAGTGGTTATTTATTATTTTAGACAGCCGTAAGAGGAAAGCTGCGGCACAAACTTCATGAGTTTTGATCTTGCCATTCATCATTTATTTTATCATACCACATTGTAAAGTTGTATGATTGGCAATTTTTGTATGAACAGAATAATGGTTGCTATATTTCAGCTGAATAAATCTGATTTATAGAGGTTTTTATGTGATACACTGCTAATATGTCAGGACTAACAAGCGACAGCTGAAAGTGCTGAGCTATCTTTTCTCCATTATCAGTGCTGATTGTCACGTTATATAAATATGCTGTCCTGAGACACATTGTGACACTAGTTGGTTTCTTGGTTGGTTGCCAACTAATCAGTTTAATTTTTGATCCTTTTGAAAAAGGAAGTATGTACAGTTGTGTTGAAGCATTGACTTCTAAGCAATATAGGGATATTTCCAAAACTGAACGGATAGTACCGTGTTACCGTGTGAATGTAGCAACATTATTTTAAAATATAAAACCCCAACCCTGGTAATGTGCTAGAGCATACTCACTTACTATATATTGCAGATGCATTTATATTGCCTGTTGCAGACCAAGGTGGTAACTTATTGAGTGAGACTGGATGCATCTCTGACCCATATCATACTCAAAAAATAGAAAAGTGGATCACACACTCTGTATCAAAATAAAAAAGTTTATTGAACAAAAAAGAAAAGCGAATACGAAATCAATGTATCTGCCCAACGTGTTTTTACCGCTCTTCATCAGGGGCATGCTGACATTCGCTCATTTTAGATTCAAATGTAGGGAGAGTAGATGTGATATCCTAGGTGATTGTGTGGTACTGCAAAAAAACAAAAGTAGGATAGACTTAGCGGACGATTTACGAAATTAACGTGAAATGATCGATGTTCGATCGAATAACGATCGTACAAATTTTCGTAAAATCAGATATTCTAATTTGTCCTCTTTGATCATCGAATATCGAATTATCTTCGATAAGTCGACCATTCGATGATCGAAGGAATCAAAATTTTTTAATTATTTGACTGTCTACTTCGCCAGATTGAACCTCCCGAATTGCAATAGAAGCCTTTGGGAACCCCCCATAGGCTTCTGAGACTAAGTCCTGCTCGAATACCAGTCGTACGATCGAAGCGTTCGAATCGTACAAATTTTTCAGAGGCTTGAAGGAAATTTTACGATTTTTTATCGTGAAATCGAACGATCGGTATCCGATCGTACGAATTCATCGAGAAATCGAATATCGAGCAAAATGATAGCCTAAAACTTTTAGATAGTCGAATGCTTATCGAATATCGAGGCAGTTCGAGGGATTTTTGGGGAATTTTAGTAAATGTGCCCCCTACTGTAAATCATGTGGTACTGCCATAAACATAAATGTACGGGGCATAACAAAAGAGGTTGCTGCCAAGAGTATGGAGGAGGGACGTAACTTTGGGGACCCAGGATTCCCTCAGGAAAAAAATGGGGGTGGGGTGGCACATGTACAAAGAGAAAAAGTTTAGAAAAACCAACTGTATAGGGGAATTAGCATGAATGACATTTTCAGGTGATACGGTTCCATTTTTAGTATATTGTAATCAGTAGAGTGTCAGAAACATGACCATGTACTTTGTAAGAAGTGCAACATAGCCCTGGCAGCAGCACATGTAATTAGGGGAACTATATGTCAGTATCTCAAATAAAAATATTTTTAACTGTTATTCAATATAATTACAAGGAATGTTAAATTTGCATAATAAATAACATATCAAAAAACTGAATTTATAATTATTATAATTATATATAAGCATGTCAGTCCTCAAAAATAATTAATTGTGAGTGAAAGATAATATATAATGTATAAATCTGTGCAGTTTAAAAAGAAACATGATTTTTATGCACTTTTTTGGGAGGAACGGGGGTGGTATTTGATGATCTTTCCATGCCTACTAACAAGAAACAGCATCTCCTGCTTTGTAATGGCTGTAACTGTTATATAACCAGAATAACAGTGATCCTTCATTTCAAAGGTATGGGTTTTAATTTAATTCCCTTATTCCCCTGCAACATATGAAGGTCTCATATTTAAGAAGACTGGGGAGCTAAAAATATCTTAAATAAGCATTGCCAGTCAGCATTGGTATGGGAAATTGTAACTAATAAAGGTGTTGTAAAGTGTGTCCCCCATTCAGCATTCATCAATCCTTTTCCTGAACTGTAACATCAGGGACTCACACTGCCCAATTTGTTGTGTTGCTATACACATTCTTCTATTCTCTTGTTGCTATTCTCTTGAACAGTTGATCTGGGCCTTATTGCACATTCTCTGGGATGGTGATTGCATAGCAACTCTTTTGCTTTTTAGCCAGGTTCAGCAAAAGGTGGAGACTTTCAAATAGGACCCAGGGTTGTAAGTTGTGATTTTGTTCTCCTTTAAAATGGATATAGAGTCACAAGAGTAGAATGTACTTGTACTTCTTCCCTTGTACAAATCAAGTCCCTGTCTAGAATATGCAGTGCAATTTTGGTCTTCTTTATTTAAAAGGGATGTTATTGAAGCTGGGAAAGTCTAAAAAAAGCATCATTGGGGACTGATTTAAGAGTTTTCTTAGGCATTAAGGAAACCACACATGAGCTCAGGAACTTATATGAGGGTTCACAGAAAAAAACTTAGCTGAGGTACTGTATTTTCCCAAGCAAGCTTTTTCATATAAGCACCTAAAAGCTGGCAACCTCAAGTGACAAGGGTCTTGTGTGAGTTTCCTTAATGACTGCACAAGTTCGAACAGTATTATATTGCCCCTCCAATGTACTGGCCATTTTATGGTTGCTTTCACTTCGTTTAAAATAAAATAAATTGTGTTTATAACATTTTCAGGAAATACATTTTATTTAATTTTTTATGAAAACCTAGATGTGTAACAAAAAGGTCTGCCAAAAATATCAGCATATCCATAGTTTTTAATATTAAGGAAAAATCCCACAGAAACTGTACTGCACACTTACATTCTGAGTACAATTCCATATTATAAAGAAAAAAAACTATGTGATTGTAGAGGTCTTTACTGGAAAAGCAGTCAAGGAAAGGCAAGGATTCTTATTACATGCATAATTATATGGAGCAGAGGTACCCATTTATTTTTAGAGTGCTACCATTATTAGCAAATTATCCACTGCCCACAAATGTGAGAAACTATGCAAGATCAGTGTTGGCAACCTACTGTAACTGTCACACTCATCAGCCACCCACCAGTAAACTGCAACTGAGAGCTGTATATTCCGTGATCCTACAGTACACTTGGAAAATGGATCTTTTATTTATTAAGCTAAACTTTTTTTTATCTTGATAACTACTTATTTGTGCCAAGCATGGAAGTTTTCAACAGCACATGATTTTGCTTTGAAGTCAGTTTATCTTATTTTTTTTAAATGACCAGCTTTCAAACAAGTGCAACATTTATAGCAGATAATTTCACCAAGTATTATTTATGTGTGGAAAAATGTACCTCCTATAGTAAAATATTAGTGTATTAGTCGACAAGAGGTACAAGCTGAGCAAGGTGAATGCTTTTATACAGGTCATGGTGCTCTAAGGGTTGCATTTCCCTAAAAGCACAGTCTCAATTTAGAGGTGATCCCATGCTATTCAGTCATCTTTCTTGTTTCAGCTTTCACTGTCCATCCTTCTTAAGAAAAAAGTTAACAAGTTTATAGAGGTGATTAAAAAGGTGGTCAGAAAATCCCAACCCAATACCCAACATTTGCTGCACAAAAATCCCATCTGCAAGTTCAGTAACTCACTACCTTTTTCAAATATCTGCAATGTTTTCCTATACTCGTGTTCTTTTAGGATAACCAGTTGTATAAATGAATATTACAAGCTCAGTAAAGGCATAAAAAATAACACTTCTGTATGTCAGCAAGGTATGTTTGTTTTTGTACATAGGCCATATAATTATAATATTTCTATTCATTTAACACATTGCACCAAGCATATCTAGTAATATCTGGCCATTTTATATCTTACCCTTTTAGTATTTCGCAAGTACAGCTTCCTTTTCTGCAGGTAGTGATAAGATTTAATTACCCAAGAATACAGCAAGTGCAAATTCAGTTACATAAAATGCTTTTAATATATTCAAACTTGTATATATGTGGGAAGGTTAAATATACACTTGTAAAGAGCAGTTTTCTGTTGACTATCAGTGTGGCCATGTTCTTGTCAGATAAAGAAATACATTTATTCACTTCGGTGGTTATGTTGGAATGGAGAGACAGAATTTCACGAACAAGCCGACACTTCACAGGTTGCTAGAACCAGACATTGAATGGGTGTATTGGAAAAATATAATGCTGCCATGGGGGAAATATGGTTCTTATTGAGACTGCTATTGAGTAAAAAAATTGTGTAAAACAAGAAAATAATTTTTCACAGAAAAAGCCTCTGTTTTAAGTTGGGAAGTGGAGATATAGCAGAATATATATATATATATATATATATGCATCAGCACAGCACTCACGAGAAAAAAATCCATTAAGTGCCCGGGGGCAAGTAACTAAACATAGCAACACAAACCAAAAATGTAGAAGACCACGTACACTTATAAATAGTGATGGGTGAATCTACCCTGTTTCGATTCGCCGAAAAAATTTGCGAAACTAGTCACGGCACGTTTTTGACACGCGTTGACTTTGTCGCGTCGTTTTTGTTGCGCCGTTTTCGACGCGCATCTAGTCAAAAACGACGCACGACTGTTTTTTTCTTGACGTCAAAAAATTATCGAATATTCGATCTATTGAATTTTGGGTATTCGATGATAGAAGTGGCCAAATTTGCATATTCGAATATCCTATTAAATCATACGATCGGAATTTGATCGAACTTCAATCTATTCATGTGAATTTAGTAAATCTGCCCACTGGTGTTTGCTCGGTGGTGTTTTTTGTTTGAATGAGGTGATTTTTGACATGGTTTGAATTGGTACACATCACTTCCTTTTCCACGTCACTGGGTTCCTGCCATCTCACGATATTTGAGTCGGTGTTTAGTATACTATAGCACTTTGAGAAAGGCTGTGTTCAGCCAAAACGTCAGTATGTTTGACTACAATAAATGATAGTGAACTGATTTATAAATCCTGTAAGTGCGATCTTCTACATTTTTGGTATATATATATAATTTTATCAGAAGGAGTTGCACTCACAGGACTTAGTCCACAGATTTATTGTGGACTAATGTTTCATCTGACTCCTCAGCCTTTGTCAAGTGCTAGTACAAACAAAACCACTATTTTAAATACACATTGTGGCGGGAACCAGGAGTGACTTGGAGACTAGGAGAACTGCACCAAGCAAAAACTGCAAAACAAAGTAAAATAAAAAATAAAGTAAAAATTAAAACAAAGTAAAACAAAAACATGGTACATACAAAGTAACATTTAGTGGTAAGTGGAAATAAAAAAGTCACAGGAATGAACAAATGATAGATGGCAGGAGCTGATACCAAAAGCAGAGGCTGTGCGCATAACGTACCGCCAGGGATGTAGAGGCAGCATGTTAAAATGATATCATTTGGGGTACCTGTAGCAGTATAAGATAGCCCAAGGGAAGTTGCATTGTTATTGTTAGGCAGTCAATATTCTCCAGAACCTGGGGTTCTGCCCCGTTAGCGCTCCACTCCGGTCAGGAGTCAATCGTGGCACAGACCCATGTATATTAGAATGGTCCTGTGTTAATAAGGGGATAAGGCATGGACCCGAATGTTTTGAATTCAAACTTGTTTTGTATTCAATCTAGTTTTGTATTTTCTCTTTCAAGAATCAGATAAAATTTAATGCAGTGGCGGGGAATAAAGATGTACAATACAGGTCATAGATACATCTTCTAAAGCTTATATCTTATCATGCCAATTTTATAACCCCTATTTCCTCCCAAGATAGGTGTAATAACTTTCCCTGGTAGTCTAGTGGGGCGACGGCAGGGACGCCTGCCGCACCCTCGGGGGACTATCTTCTGGTGCCGAGTCATTAGGGTGCGCGCGGCGCACTTCTTGCTTTCTTAAAGGCTCAGGCATGCTGTCGCAATGATGTCAGTGTGCATTGTTGCAAAATTCAAATATATTTAAAGAGTAACTGGGCTTCTGCAGATTGCCCTTTATAGGTTCTGCTTTCTGAGTTCCTGGTGCCTTTCTTAGCCTGTTTTGTATCTAGATCTCCTGTTGTGACCCCTGCCTGATTGTGACTACTCCTGACTTCTGTGATCCTGACCTTGGCTTGTGACCTAACTACCCTACACTCTGTATTCCGACTCTGCCTGCCTGTTATCTGACTCTGAATCTGCCCGATTCCTCTGCTAGTCTTCCTGGCTTTGACTTTGGCCTGTCTGACTCCATCTGTATTCCACCTGTCCTTATCTGGTCTGATCTACATTATCTGCCTCCGTCCTGTCCAGTGACCTTCTGCCCAAAGACTTTGCTTAACTGTCGTGCCCCTTGCTAGCCAGAACTTTTTGCCTTGCACCTCTCGTTAAGTCCAGGTGGTATCTGAGTAAGCTGAGGGCTCCTCCCGAGGCCAAAGGCTGTCACACTACTGGTGAAGCACGTGCCGAGACCAGGGTGCTTGGCATCCGTTCTGGTTTGGGTGCCGACCATGACACCAGGTCCCTTCATGTTAGCCAATCAGTGTCCAGTGTTCTTGTTGGTATCAGTTCAGTTTCTGTGATGCATGCTCTGGAACATTCAGTGTTTCTGTGTTTTCTGATGATAATCTTGGTCTGGAATTTTTGAGACTGCATGTGGAGGCAACATGTAATATTTATTATGCTATGTTACCGGGTTTTTTAGTGGAAAAAAAAAGTAGTAGTGTAAAATTTTATACATAACCTTTTACACTGTTTTTCAGCAAATTTCATAAAGAAATGTATTTTATTTTCATGATAAATATGCTACAGGGTATTGAGGTAATGTGGAGTGATGATGAGTGACTCAGCATATGCGCTGCAAAACAAATCGTTCTATATCATTTTAGATGTTTCTGCTAATAAACAGCTCAACCTAAGTATACTGTAGCTACGTTAGGCCTGTAACTTAAAGCCTCTTGTTAAAGCTTTTCAAGCACATTAAAATTAAACTTAAATCAAATTTAAAATAAATCTCAAATTCAATCAAAGCAAATTTAAACATATCCTTACAGTCTCCTCACCCAGAATGGCTCAATTAATCAGATCTCATCATTCAATCGGGTAACAATTACACAACCAAATGCAACAAAACATGTAACTTGTCATTTTTGACAAGTGCTAAGTTTATCCACCAAAAGTATACCCCATAATCAAACATGTCCCATCTGATCAGTTTGTTTGTTTTTCCATAGGTTTCTGATCAGTTTGTTTGTTTTTCAAGGCAAATACATTTTCAAAGGTGCTCAAAGATTTTCAGCTTAATTTTACCATCCATTCATACTAAATTCACACATCTGACCAATGCAATTCAATTTTAAACAGACTGACTATAAGTCTTTATGTGCTAGAAATCAATAGAAATAGACAGGATTTTTAAACGCCTTTATGAGTGGTGTTCATTTTTACTCTTTATCTATTCACATGTCTTCCTCTGTTCTCCTCTCTGTAGCTTGCTGATAACCAACACAAAAGCACAAATAAAATAATTACTCCCTTTGGAATTCATTTTTAGGTGCAGCATTTAGCAGTTACTGTTACTTAGATGTTCTAAGTGCAGCAGTAATATGGTTGCATCGTTTGTATCTCAGGTTAACCTTTTTTGTTTTCTCTTTAAAAAACAAAACATCTCCCTTTATGTATAAGCTATGTAATTTGACCCCTCAATCTTTACTATGAGACTGCGCTCATTCTGAAATGCGGGAATCATTTCAGACCACTTATCTGTTGGCAGAATGAGTGTAGGCGAAGACTCAAGGACAGAGCTTGTTGAATAAAATATTTGAAGACCTGTATATCATTATGCAGTGTGCATTGTATTGTCCAAATTACTATGGCTGGGGTAATCTGTAGAATTTGAACAAAATGAGATGTGTTTGATGGTGCAGAATACAATCTTTAACCATTTGCATTCATAGCATAATAGAGGGATTATTTGAATGATTTCTAGCAGGGATATGGCGTACCATTCCTAGGGGCTTACATTACGCCCCCAGACCTTGCATTGCAGGGGGGACCTACTTATGATGACTGCCCCACCTGTAATCCAACAATGCTTGCAACTCTATGTACAACTTTTTTTTACTGAAGTTAGAACTACATGATTCAGAAAAGACAGAGAGAGACAAGCAGCGTTGGGAAAGAAGAATTTATGGCATTCTGGTTGGGTGAAGAAATGCTTTCAAGCTCTGCAATGATTTATTGGCAAATTGGGGGTTAATAGAGTGTGTATAGCCCTTTTCTGCAGTGATCTTACTGTCAAGACTGGGGTTAATGGAGTGCTCATTGGCCATTTCTGCAGAGATCTTACTGGAAAGTTTGAGGTTAATTGAGTGACCATTTCTGCAGTGCTCTTGCATGGCAGGAAATGCAGGTGCCAGTTTGTGCAGTGACATCTGGAAAGCACTGAATAGAAAGTGATAGGAATTTACTACTCCCGCTGCTAGGGTTTCATGTTTAATTTGTAAAGGAGATATATTATTGTGGGTTACAGATCCTTTTTAAAGGACAAGTAATGTCAATTTCTCTGAGGAGGGCAAAATATTAGGCATCCCCCAGTGAAATGGTGTTTTTTCACTGGCTGGTGCTACTGTTAGGGAAGAGCTACACTGGCCTGTGGAAAAATCTAAGAGCTGCGTTGGCATTTTACTTACTGAGTGTTTCTTTGTGATTCCTGGTTGACTTTGGCTTGTTTTGGACTACTCTTCGGATTTCCCTGGTCGTTCTGATTTTGATCCTAACCCTGGACTTGCTGATCTTCATCTGAATCCGCATCTGTTACTCTGCCTTCAGTTACAGTCACATATAGACTGTATTTCAGCACCTCTGTTAAGGAGGCCATCGATGTTAAGATTTTTAAAAGATCTTTTAGTTATATTAAGACCAAGCTTATCTTGAAATGATCGTTTAAATGTACAATTTGTACATAAACTAAAAAGATAATTTCAAGAGATATCATCTAGTTGAAGCCAGGAAAACTGTGGGAAGCTGCTTGCTTGGCTCTGCAAACAATTGGACAATGGATACATTTCACTGTGAACAATGAACATTTTCTAACCTGCCGATCAATTTTCTGACCAATGTCGGACAAACAATTGTTAGGTGCACACTTGTTCGGTGCCCACTTATTTGCCTGATTTGGTAGGATTGCACTTAAATTGTCATTAAGGAAAGAAAAGTCTTAGGGGGAGATTTGCTAAATTTGTGTGAAGGATTCGAATTTCGATCGCATTTCAAAACTACAAATTTTTCGAATCTTGGAATATCTTTTTTGGCAACTTCGACCATCGAATTTGCAAAATTCGATTAAATTGAATAATTAGAATAGATCGAATAAAAATCTATTCAACCATTCGATGGTCATACTTTTGATGGCCTACTTCGCCAGATTAAACCTACCAAATTGCTATATATGCCTATGTGAAGCTCCCATAGGATTTTTTTAAGTTTTTTTAATCAAATAAGAAAATTCGATTGACCTACTGAATTGCTATATATCCATATGGGAAGCTCCTATAGGATTTTTACAAGTATCTTTGATCGGATAAAAAAATTCGATTGACTGCTTAAAATCGATCGATTCAATTGAATTTTTCATATTCGAAAAATTGAATTGCGTTATAACCCCTCGAATTTGAAATCCAATTCGAGGGGTTTTAATTTGATAAAAATTAGTAAATCTGCCCCTTAATGTCTATGATGAGCTTTATTCGGCATCTAATTTGCGAAGGAGTTTGAGCTCTGCGCAGTATATAAAACAGTCTTGGTTTTGAATTAGCAGCACCGATAACTTTAAATACTAAATATTATACAGAGTTCGGTGCGCTGATGTCTGCTAGACTGATAATTCCCAAATGCCTGAATAAAGAAAACAAGATATGGTGTAATACTTCTCGTACAATAGGGATAGGATTTGTTTGGAACTACTCACATATTCAATGCTTGAGAATAGGCATATCTGTATTCTTTTTACAGGTGTTGTAGCCCTGGAATAGAAAGGCTTCAAATAATGATGTATAGCCGGATTTTAAAGAATGGCCCTGAGGGCCGTTTACATTTATCGAGCGGCAGTGAAAGGGGAGCTTAGTTATTTTGCATAAACAAAACTTTGTTTGTACATTTTCAAATTGTGAATATTTTTCCTGATACCAACTTATCCCACTTCCCTGAAAGTATTTTATTCACATTTGAAAAACATTAACTCAAATATATATATATATGCAAATGTATTCATCACTGCATCAATGTTATAAACATGATACATGATCTTGAATTGATAAACTGATAAATGTAGCCGTTAGTAATTAGATTGGTCAGTAAAATTTAAATATGCATTGTGGAAACATTTAACTGATTATTAGTTATATTAACATTGATATATTGATCTGTTATTACATATTGGGATGTAACCTTCTATTTTTATCTATTCTAACTACAGAAAGGATAATAAAAGCGTGTGCACGTAGAGTGCCCAGATATTGTGAATTAACACGTAAGAATAGGAATTCTGAAAGCATGGTTAATTTTGTGTATTGATACCTGGGGAACAATTTGAAAAGTATAAGTACATTTCTGAAGGTTGCGGTGTTCAGTGTCATGCATATACCTTGGTTGATGTAATGATTTAACAATCATATTTAAAGTTGCTATTCATTGTACTTGGGTCTTCTCCCAGGATTTGGAGCCTTGGTATACTCTTCTGCTGCAATAAAAATATTCAGTCTTGTCATGTTTTGTAACCCACATTCCTGCTGGGAGGGCTGGAAATCACACTAACAAAGTCACAGTTTTTGTTTCCACTCACCCCGTGGAACCGGTGAAACTGTGAAAAAGCATAGTCTTGACTTTTCAACTGCATTAAGTCTAAGAAGGCAAGTATAACTCCTTGTGTATATATATCTAAAGAGCATAGTATTTTCATAACAACAAACATTCATCTGCAATAGACATACAGTATGTAAAACAAATGCATTTGTTTTTGCACCAGGTAACACATACTTTACTTTACTGCAGCAACAATCAAAGGTCAGTGGAGCAGCATCAGGTCATTTGAATAGACAGAAGCTGGATTGTTTCATAAGCACATACAGTATACAGGTCCATGAAGACATATACTGTACCTAATTTTTTTTTATTAAAGAGCCACACTGTGTACAGTGTCTTTATTTGAAATATTCCTTCTATAAATATTTTAGAACTTGAAAATATTTTTTTCTTTTGAAATATTAAATCAGATGTGCAGTGCATTTTCTTTGTTTTTTATCAGAGCAATCCCCAAGGCAATGTGATTTGCATTCATTTTAATGCTACAGCTGAGCCATTTATTTACTTTTGAGTTTATCTTCGTGCCATCTGTTATAATGTATTTTGTCTGTTATCTATTGAGTCAGACTCAGAGCTGTCTGTTATCAGAGAATGGCCCCCAGCAATTTTTGTGTAACTGTAACATCCATCGAGTGCCGTTTCTGAACCCAATATTTATCAATAGCCTCTGGGTGTGGATTAATCAATCTGTAATGTTTTTGAATGCTTTAACGGACTCTGAAGAGAAAAAAATAAATGAATGTTGTAAGATACAGAAGTAAGAGCATTTCACACAAATATAAAATGTGTTTTCTTTTTACAGTACTAGTAGATGATTGGTGGGACAGGAAGCCACATACATTATATATGGTTTTTGTACATTCTGATACAGGTTTATGAAATTCCTTGCATTTATACATTTTGATATAGATACTTTTAGCATGCAAATATATCTATATTGACAGTATTAGATTATAATATACAGTACTTATTTCATAGATGGATCAAGAATGATCAGTCTCTAAGAAACACTTTTCTGATACAGGTTCATGAAATTCCTTGCATTTATAAATTTTGATATAGATACTTTTAGCAGGCAAATATATCTATATTGACAGTATTAGATTATAATATACAGTACTTATTTCCCAGATGGATCAAGAATGATCAGTCTCTAAGAAACACTTTTGTTTGTAGTGGTGGAGATACGGCACTGACTACTTTAGTCAGTACTGTATTGATAAGGGGGAGGCACTTTGTTAGGGGGCATACCACACCCTAACTGAAATTAAAGAGCAGCCCTCTGCACCAAGCACTGGATTTTTAAACAATAAGGGATGCTCTTTTTAATGCTCTAGCACTTGAGCCTCAGGGAAAAATAAATGGCCCCTCTTGTAAAATGAATAAACATTGTACATATTAGCATTTACAGAGAAAATCTTGTGCCATTACTGATATTTGAATTTCTCTTTTGCAGATCTGTCAGGCTGTTCCCTGAATGCCTTCCCAATTGGCCTGTATGTAGTTATGAAATCAGTTGCACAGAACATTCATTCCATCAACCTGGCCAACAATGAAATAAAGGCTATTACAAGCAAATTCTTCACCACGTTCACTCATCTTGAAGGTTTGTGTTTGTAATTCACTTACTTATAACATATTGGACTATTGTAATGATAGGATATATAGCTGATCTGATCTACAGATACACCTACAGAGCAAGAAATGTAGATGTAGAATTTTTTAAATTGTGAATTTTATTGTTGCATGTTAATGTTTATTTTAAAGAGGAAGTTTGCCTTGAAATTAACTTTTGGTCATCATTTTATTTTTATGGTTTTTGAATGATTTATCTTTTTGTTTAGCAGCTCTCCCATTTAGAATTTTACCATCTACTTGGTTGCAACCAGGCAGTGGCTTGAATTAGAGATTTGAAGATGACTAGGAGAGAGCCTTAATAGAAGCATAAGTAATACAAAATAACAATAATGTTAAAATTGTAGCTCCAATAAACAATAGATCTTTTTGTGGCCAGTGACCTCCATTTCAAAGCAGAAGAAGCTAAATTTCTCAGAAATTATAACAAAATAAATGCCAATAAAAATATCGTTTAGAAAAGGCCATCCTATAGTATACAAGTATTAACTAAAATGTGAACTACCCCTTTAATTGAGCTGAAGGGGTACTGTAAAAATATTCACTCACATCAAACCACATATTTATCCAAACAGCATCATCTCAGACTCCTTTCAAAAGTAAATAGCATTGACTCTTATGAAAGTATGAATATTCGAGTGAATGCAATATAAAATGCATTGGGGAAAAATATGTTATATGTTATATGTCTTCCCTAACAATCTCATATTTATCTGCCTGCTTTAGTTAGATATAAACTTTATTTTGTACAAACCGAATGACTCATTTTATTAACGGAACACATTTCCACCGCATTTGATGCGAAACATCAAAAGGATCCTAACCTCGACCAACCATACCAATCCATATTTTGTTATCAACAAAAATTCTTAGTTTTATTTCCTATCTTTGTACCCAATCACAGATAAACTAATCAAAAAAGCTCAGAAACTTGAACACAATATCTAAGAAATTGCTAAGAGATCCAATCTAAGACACCATCCCTTTTCATTGTACTTTGTCAAATAAAGTGACAGATTCTACTCTTTTACGCAGAACAACTCCATGACTGGAAGTCTTCTTTCATACTAAAATATATGCTATTATTATATTCTGCATTGATAATAATAAAATTCTAAAGATATTTCATTTATATATATATATATATATATATATATATATATATATATTAGCTTATATATACATAGTTGATGCAGGAGATGAGCATGAGCATTGACCTCTCTTATGTAAGCAGGCTAAAATAAATCTTGTGTTTATAGGTTGAAAACATTTTAATATGTAGCTAGTGATGGGCGAATTCGCAGCGAATTCCCGCGATTTGCCGTTGGCGAATAAATTCACAAAACGCCAGTGAAATTTCGGCTGGCGAAGATTCAACAAAAAAACGAGTCAACTTTGTCGCATAGTTTTCGGCACATGTTGCGTCGTTTTCGGCGCGTCAAAATCGAAGCGACACGCGTTGAAAATTTTGAAATTCGCAAATTTTCGCCGAAGCGAAACTGGGGAGATTCGCCCATCACTATATGTAGCTATTTGTGACTTCTAAATTAAAAATGTATAAAGTATAGCTATAGCTTAGTTCTTGGCTGTTCTAGAAACTACTTTCTGACTATTATCAGCTTTAAAGGTAACTATCATTACCATTGAAATGTAAACTAAGCTTTATAACATGAAAATAAAAACGTTTCTAAATATTACCAGTTAAATGCTTTCCTTGTCAGAAATAAGTTTCTCTTCTCTAACCTTCTCTCAGCAATCTGTCTCTCTACGCAAATCGCTGTGTCTGATTCAGTTATTTTTAAAGACAGTTATTTGTCTAGACACATAAGAGAACACAGCAATTATGTGTTTGACCTGAATGTCCACCAAAATTCTGACTTTTGCATGAATTATCTGATATTTTCCTATATTTTAAAGGAGACATATTGTGTGAAAAACAAGAATGTGTCAGTATATCATACAGTACACTAAAATATATTAGGATGTGCTTAAAAATATAATATTTTGTGTTGATTTATCGAAAACGCCAGCAAAAGCCTATCTCTTGTAGTTCATGCTGCCTCTTCGCCCTGTTATGATGAAGCTCATATTAGATTTTAATTTTCAGGATAGTTCCTCTTTACACATTTCACCCTAAGCAATGGAAAAAGTGTAGGTTACTAATTTGTCCTAGACCCAGATACTGTATGTACATTGTTGTGCTTCACATCATTTCTTGAAATGTGAAATTGTAAGATTTGCTGAAGCATCTGAGATTTGATTCAATCATCGTGAGACATGTGTAATCCCTAATGCAGGTGGTTAGTATTTCACAAAAGGTCAAGGAAACTATCAGTGTAATCCGAGGAATCCATGCATTTCATTACAAACCTTCAGCCAGCGATGTATTAAAGGCACCTAACTGAAACAAGAAGTAGAGATATTCAGTGTTATATTTGATAGTATCAGACACAGTATAAATTAATGCAAGGAAATATCTTGTAGAGCATTCTCTCATCCATGAAGATGTCAACTAATATTTTCTGTTAAAAAAACAAATTCCTGGTGCTATGTCTCCTATCTGCAGTGTTATTTTATTTAGCCATTTTGACATGGAATGCAACAAGACATTTAAGGCACCATTCTCTTATCCGGAAGCTAACTACTTTTCATCAAAAAATCTTTGTCCCCAACCTACATCTGACTGGCCAGATTTCAGCATTCTAAAGGTCAGGCTAAATGCAACGCAACAATGATCCCTCCTACAATACAACCACCAATCTAAACAATTATACAGAGTAAGCAAGATCAACAGATTATAGCAAAGAGTAAAACACACACTTTTTGGGGTTTTTTAAGAACATTTGGCAAAAACTGAATAGTTCAAAGTTACTAGAATACTCACTTTTTTTCTGGCTTAAAATATGTTTCTCAATTAATTGTCCATAAACTCTAAGCAGTACAAACCAGTGTATTACAAATGTACTTTTTTCATTATAGGTGTGAGATTTATTTTACAGGGATTGTGGTACCTCCTTTACTACCTCCTTTTTAGACTATTTAAAAACTGCTCCTCTCACCAGTGATTGAATAATTTGCATAGACCATGGGTGCCCAAGATGTCGTTTAAGGTCTAAGAGTTGATCACTTTAAAGTTCCTGGTAGACCACAGAAAAAAACTGTCATGCGTAAATAAAATTGTCACACATAAAAAAAATTGTTGCGCTTAAAAGTGGCCCATAGACTTCAATGCATTTTGGCAAATTAGGGTACTGGGGTATTTACACATGGAATTTCTTATGTGCCATCCTTTTATGAGTTCTGAAAGTAGATGTCATGACGGTGTCCAGTGGAAAGAGTAGATCACAAGGTGACAAAGACTGGGCACCCCTGGCATAGACCATATGTAGCTGTTGGTTTACTATGTGGGGTGTTGGGTGGGCACTGATAAACATTAAGAAATCTAAGTTGCTTTACTTAATATGATGATGCTGCTATCAATCTCTTCCCACTGTTACTGCTATGAAACATATAGACTGCAAATAGGGTAAAACCTTCATAGCAAACAAATTTCCAGTTAAAGTGGACCCGTCACCCAGACACAAAAATCTGTATAACAAAAGTCCTTTTCAAATTAAACATGAGATCCAATTTTAAATTTTTATCAAAGCATTCATAGCTGTTTTAATCTCATTTAACAATCTCAGCTGTCAATCAAATATTGTCTGCCACTCCTCTATGCCTTAGGCACAGAGGCGGGGCAGATAATTACTTTCACTTTCCATTCAGCACTTCCTAGATGTCACTGCTCCCCACACATTCCCCCAGTTCTCTTATCATTTAATTGTGTAGCCAGTACATGGGGATAGATATTGGGTCCCCTATTCTGGTGCACAAACAAGATTCTGAGATGATGCAAGGCTTGTCTTAATAACAGTGTCCACAAAATGGCTCCTGTCTACTTGCTATAATTATGAATTCCCAGACTGAAGAAAACAAGATTAAAATAATTTATATAGTGTAATTAATGTTAATTGTGCTTGACTAATGTGATAAAATAGGATTTTTAATATTTTTTTTGAGGTGATGGGTCCACTTTAAAATTACACTTAAATTTGTATAGTGCTTAAAGGGATTGTGTCATGATTTTTTTTGATGTACTGTAGTTTTTATTTCTAAATTATACTGTTTACACTGCATGTACTTCACTCTACAATATAACATTTAATTAAAAATCCACACATATAAGTGCAATTCAAATCAGCCTTTCTTTGCTTTTTTTTTTTTAGTATTTCTTTTATCTTTCACTTTTGTACATGTTGTCCTTCACTCTAATTCATCTTCAATACATTATTGTGGTTTGATGGCTGATACAAATGGAAACATATGTCTGACATAATTAAAGCATTTCTACCTCATTATTCAGCGTTTACTAACCTCTTTTCCTTCTTACCATACAGTTCCGTGCCAATGGATCAACAACACAAGGCAACCTTGATTAATGCACCCAATTTATTTACTATTAATTCCATTGTACCCGCAGGTTAACTTTTTAGAGAATTAGATTGCATGTGTGTGTATCTCTCTCTCTCTCTCTCTATATATATATATAATATATACAGTGTATATATATATATATATATATATATATAATATTTTTTTAAAAACATTTTTACTGCTTAATTCCCCATTAATGGATATCTGTTGGTTTATCTTTATCTGCTAATTTCAGGGGCAGTGTACATATATGCTATTGGGCCAGATGATACAAGCCCTTTGAGAAAGGCCTCTGAAGGGGCCGAAACGTCAGTCCTATGTTGCTTTATTGAATAAACTTTCTTCAGTATTTTAAGTCCTGAGAGTGCTGATCCTTTTTGGAATGCAAGCAGCTTAAAGCATATCAGTCCTCTAAGAAGGCCTCTGTATAAACCATTCCTCCAGCTGCAGCCTTTGAGATAAGAAACAGTTTATCATATATAAGACTTTTCTGTGGACTATTAGTTTTTTCTGTGTTTATTGTTTGAATAACAGTTTTCTTACCATTTCCCTGTTATTTTAATTATGTTTAGCACAACTCCTGTTAATTGAGCTAATGTTGAAAAAAAGATGGTATACTACCTTTTTGAAGAGCATCTACCATAGTTAGAAACTTTTAGAAAAAGGTTCATTGATGTTTAATCTATTTCTTAACTATGTTTTAGATTTTGATATATTTTACAATTAATGTGCCCTAACCTGTTTTTATTTATGTTAAATATGGCTGCTGGACATTCCAAACTACTTATTCAGACTGGAATCCTCCTCCTAGACCAGGGATATAACACAATTGCATATTCTTCTCAACCAAACTGTTTTACCTTGGTAGAGACGAGCTCTTGCTATCGTTCTGGAAAAGAAGACCTGTTTCCCTTTAATTTAAAATTCTAATTGATGGCAATAAACTCTCTCTTCTAAATTCACAGGTACTCCACACCCTCAACCTGCCTTTAATACCTGACTAATAATGAGCTTTTTTATTCTCAGACTTGCAATGATGTATAGTATGTTAACTAAACCAGCAGTGATTGATGGGTGTTAGGCAAATATCTTGGGATAGGGTAGGCATGCAACCACAAAGAAATGCAATAGGTAATTGTGTTTTTCCAGAGCCTGTACATCTGTCATAATTTACATGTTTTCAGTATTTTAACTTTCATTTTCCTATGTAAAGTGGTTACTGCTGTACAGTAAAGCTAGAATATTGCAGTTCGTTTGTATTTTTACCTTGTACTCAGAAAAATAATACTGATACATGAGGTTCCAGGGATCTGTCACTTTATGCTGCTGATTTGTTACAGATGACAAGGACTTCTAGTTAGAATTAAAGAATTTGATGGTGTCCTGCCAAAAGGTTATTTCCTTTATCATAGGTCAATGCACATAGAAATGGAGAACTGGATTGCTTCAGTGGGCTACACACCTTTAATTTTGAAAATGAAAAATGTTGCCACTTACTGATGGCATCTATCACTAAAATAATGTTTCTCCCACTGTGCAGGCTAGTAGATGATGTGCACAGATATATGATCTATTATTTGGAGTTGCTTGGTGCCTGTTGTTTTTGTATACCTTTTTTTTTTTGCTATACTTTAAGGTGTAGTATTTGTTATTATTGGAGGCACACATCACCAGTGATGTTGCCAACAGCAACCAATCAGATCTTTGCTTTTGTTTTCTAACTTGTAGGTGACTTTCCAAATCTAATTGTTGATTGGTTGCTATGGGCAAAATCACCAGTGATGTTTGCCTCCAGTGTAAACAAACCTGCCCTAAGCCTGCTAAAAATCATGTAAACATTAAGGGGCCGATTTACTAAATTCACGTGAAGGATTCGAAGTTCGATTTAAATCCTTCGTTTGGTCGAATATGTGAATTTTGGCATATTCGATCATCGAATAGGGAATGGTCGAACGATCGAATACATTCGAACAGAGTCGAATGGACGAACATTCGATCATTCGACCAGCGAAGGATTTACATTTTTACGTTTATTTGATTGCCTACTTCGCCAGATTGGACCTACCGAATTGCAATAGAAGCCTATGGGAGCACTCCCATAGGCTTCTGAGGCTAAGTCCTGATCGAATAGGATTCATACGACCGAAGTGTTCGATCGTTCGAATCTTAGTTATCATTCCTTCGTTCAGTCGAATGATTTATTCGACTGATCAAATAGATTTGTATTCGATCGTCGAATGATCGAATATCGAATAAAAGGTAGCCTAAAACTATTCGTTTAGCATTCAACGATCGAATGCTAATCGAATGTTGAATAGAAACGAATTATTTTTGGGGAATAATAGTAAATTTGCCCCTAAGTAATCCCAGAAGGATTGTTTTGCCACCAATATGGATGTATGAAGCTAAGTTAGGTTCAAGTACAAAGTAACGTTTTATTGTGACAGAGAAAAGTAAATATTTTTTTAAAATTAGAATTACTTGTTTAAAATGGACCATAATTTAATTTTTTTTCATGGTAATCTGATTCCAGATAAGGGTTTAGCTGTATTTTTATTTAAAAAGTGCTGTAAAGGGGTAACTTATACTGGTTTAGGAGACTGATAAATGTATTCCCCATTTATAGTGAATTGCTGGAAAGTTTGGCCACGGAAGGGCCCCTTAGTTATACTGGAGCTGTAAGGTCCTCTTACCTGGCGTCTCAACATGGCGGGTCTCCTCGTGTCTCAAGCTCGGCGCCGGACTCTCTGCTCCCGCGACGGAACGAGTCGTGCGCGTCAACTCTGACGCCGGCGCATCAATGTCGGCGTCGGATTGGTCGCCGGCGACGAAACGTCAGCGTGTCGACGAGGTGACGTCATTGCGCCCAATTGGCGCCAACTTCTGCCTTTAAAAGCTGCCAGAACTCTATGGACTTTGCCCAAGTATAGGTCTTAGTTTCTAAGTTCCTGGGTGTGACTTTCTGCTATTTGATTCCTGTTTTTGACCCTTGCCTGAACTCTCGTCTACGAACCTTCTCTGCCTGGATTGACCCTTGTGCCTGGACTTTGATTACTCTTTTGCCTTAACCCTTCGGATACCACGTTATTATTGGACATTGCTTCTTCCTTGGTCCGCTACCTTGCTTCTGAGCCTTCGGGCCCTGACAGGAGCTAGGCTCCATTTCTTGGTCAAAGCCTGACCCCAAGCATCCACAGTTTAGCCACTAGATAGCAGTGCAGTTTATTAGTCTGCTTTCCTGAGCAAGCAGAAATGGTGAAGTGGAACTTAGACAAGGTGAGGTCTTGTAAGGATAGCCTACTCACTTTCATAGATCACTCTAGGACTGATAGACAGTCAGGGCTATTTAGACAAGTAGCTGAGGCTTCACTGTGACATGTTGAGTGGTATTATGATCCTTGGTATTAATTTCATAGAAGTAGGGGTGAGTGTTAGACCTAGGGCGTAACCTTGATGCTTCACTTAGGGTAAAGACTGAAAGCTGGGAATACTTCCTTAGACCACTGACCATTGGTGCTGTGAGTAAATGCCTGATATACTGATGTTCTATGTTCCTTGCTTAACTCCTATGTGGATTATGCACTGTATGTTAATAAATAAGTTCTATGGTTAAGTTGTAAGAACCAGTGGAGCCTAATTATTGTGCACTGCATACATTAGCAGTTGTACAACACCTTGCCTCCTCACCTTTGCAAGGGCTTCCCCCCTGAGAATAAGAGTTCTTATGGGGTAAAGCTACTATTTAGAGTAATGGTGCCACATGTTTTACTACAGCCTTACACTGTTTTTGCATAGCTTTTACACCCAGCTTCAAATGCATAATTCTGCTTGATAAATGAACATGTTTAAACACAGTGAAGCCTGAAAGTGTTGATATTTGGGATTTTTAAACTTTTTGATACTGCTTGATATACCCCTTAGTGACTGTGAGCGTGTAAACATGTGAGGTAATATAAAACAGTGAGCATGTTAGCATGTGAGGTAATATAAAACAAAGTTAAGAACTGTTGATATAGACAAGGCTGGGTGGCCAAAACTGAGGCTTGGGAGGATAAGTAGCACCACTGTTAAAATGATCTTCTAAACAAGGTTTTGTTAATTTCTTAAACTGTAAAATACCAACATTTGTGTCTTCATATGTCTGTTTTTTTCACATTCTATTGTAGGGAACAGTTTCTTACCACCCTGGTGGAAACATTGTTGGCATGGGTTCTTTGATATCTTAGACATGAGGCAATACTGCAATTTAGACATTATCCAAGAAAGGAATCTATGTATGAATCTTATGTTAACCTTGAGAAGATAAATTGTCAGATAATTGTTGTATATTGTCTTTCCAAGTAAAAAAAAATCACAGTAAACTAGACTTTTAATTTTTTTTAACTTTAGATTAATAATCATAAAAATTAAATTAAAATTTCAGATAAATTAATGCCCTTTGAGATTCATTAATGATGCTTTATCTTTGGTTACAGTGCCAAGAATGTCTCAGGTTATAAATAATTTATGATTTGTGCAAAACGTCTCTTGTAAAGTCCAAAGATCAGGACGAAATAACATTACTTTTTAAAGTTTTCATAACTGACCATTATGCCAAAAAAATAAAGACTGCTGCAAGTGATATAAAAAGAATGTCAGTAAAAATATTAAAAACTGCTACTTTAGACTTTAGTGTCTTTTGCTCGGTAATGGATTATTTCTGTATGTAGGAACATTTTGTAGTTGCCTTTTTAGTTTGTCACTAAGTTATGTCACAAAACCCACTTTTCATTAAAGTTTACCAATTAACCAACAGTTTTGTAAATAATAAATGTTGTAGGGAACAGTTTACCATCTATTGTAAAATATTAGTGGTATTTTAATCACCATAACCTTATACATATCTTTATATTTTACAACATTACTTGTCATGTGACTCTAAGAATATAGTCTACAGTTTACGGACAATATTTCTGTGGGCCAGAACAAGAGACACAAATGCCCCCCCAAAAAAATGCGACATGGGTTGCAGAAGATATGCAGCCTCTGTTCTACTGGTAGCTGCTTCTACTTCCAAGTAGGGATGCACCTAATCCACTATTTTGGATTCAGCCAAACTCCTGAATCCTTCCCGATAGATCCGGCCGAATACCGAACCGAATCCAAATCCTAATTTGCATATGCAAACTAGGGGTGGGAAGGGGAAACATTTTTTACTTCCTTGTTTTGTGACAAAAAGTCACGTGATTTCCCTCTCTGGTCCTAATTTGCATATGCAAATTAAGATTCGGATACGGTTTGGTCAGGCAGAAGGATTCCGCCGAATCCTGCTGAAAAAAGCTGAATCCTGGCCGAATCCCGAACCGAATCCTGGATTCGGTGCATCCCTACTTCCAAGTTCTGTTCTTTCTACTTCCAGCAAATGTGTAAGGTACAATGGAGGCTTTTGCCTTTAGGGATGTCAAAATAATACACAATGAAATCAGTTTTAACAAAATATTGGTCACATTCCAAATGTTCTGGAAACATACTGTTTCTGCAGGGAAGGGAGATTCCATTGAAAAGAAACACACACACAGCTGTTATATACCCTCAGCTAAAATTTATAACACAAGTATCCTCAAAGTTATAACTCAGGAATGATTTTGATAATCAAAAAATTCTAGTTATATACTGCACCGATGACTTCGAGTGGAAAGAGTTAAACAGCCAGATATACAGTATGCAGGATTGCGTTATTTATTTTCTCCTGCTCAGTTTCGAATACAAACAACATATTTTCCTGCATTTTTCCAGATGCATGAAAAATTGAGAACTTACTGAAGCATTTTCCATGATCACGTGTATTGGAATGGTCATAATTTTCAGATTCATATGCCTTGGCTCCCCATTATTTATACCATTATAGTATACCATTTATACACCCCTCCAACCTGACAGTCTCCAAGTGACTGGAAAATTACTTTCCATTAATTACTTGGGTCCCCCTGCATTTCGTTCACTGGCTGGAAAGACAGAGGTGTGTGCTTATTTCTTGAATAACCTTCCTGTTACTTGCCAAGTCCTGAACCTGTTCATGACCTTTCATACCATTTTGATTTGTTCTAAAGCTTCTTGCCTATTTCTAGTGTACATGCCTTGTAGAGTTTTATGTTGTTTTCTATCCTACCTTGATGCAATCTGGGTCGGTACTGCTGTGTTCAACTTCATCTATTTAGGTCTTCCCAAAGTTTCTCCCTGCCATTTCCTTTATCACATAATCATGCCCAGGATTTTACAGTTCAAACCTGATGGCAATTCCATATATTAAATAGCTCAGTTGGAAGGAACATGGTAGCTGTTATAGGGAGAGAACTGCATCAACATAGTGACTAGGAAAGTTTTCCCTTTTTCAAATTATAACATTACTCATTGTCTCTACTGGTATCCACTGCTTAAAGAAAACTAAAACACCCATATACAAAAGCCCTCATCCACTGCCCTCCATTGGTCTCCTACTCTCTATACTTAGCTTCAACTGTACATGTGCCAGCAAGCTTCATGATGGTGAACTGAGGAAAACCCAATACAGAAGAGGGTGCTACTCTGCCTCTATAGATTAACAGGGACACTTTTCCTTGTATTAGAGTCTGTGGGGAGCATGGTCAGACTGGAGCAATGGGGCCCGTCGGGACTGCCTCATGAAGGGCCCTCCAGGCAGTCACCAGGGGCCCCCTCCCGGCTTCCCTCTGTGCACCTGCGTGAACACCGGTGTGAGGAGGTGCAATGATGCAAGTGTTATTTTAAGGGGGAGTCTGATTGGGGAGCAGGTCTGGGCCGACACTGGTTGGGGGGGGCGATTGGGGGCAGTGAATGTCTATATATAGATTATAAAAGTCACAAAACAAAGCTTATTAGTAATAATTCAGATTTTCTATAACATAGCAGTTCAGAAACCAGCGCAGTTGGTATTGGAATATATGTCAGCCCTGTAGCATTAGCTTCTATGAAAGTCAAACTGCCTTATTAATTTGTTGTGCAGCTGTCCCTACTCTCCCATTGGAACTGCTGAGTGGAGCTCTCTAAGAGAATCGCATCTTGTATTTCCTCCCTTACTTGATATTGTAATGGCTGGAAGGCTAAAGTACTACTTATACTGAATAGCTAAAAATGTAATTGGAAATATGTAATTCATGTGTCATATGGTTTTCATTTTAAAGAAAGGAAGGATGAAATGATGTTAATCTGAATAGTGGCCTTATCTAAAATTGCGAGAGGAGAGGGGACACTGTCTTATGGTAGACCTCATGTGGGACCACCCAGTGGGTGCTTATTCCATTTCAACAGATACAGTTCTCTGTTGAGAGGATTAATTAATTTTACGTTACGTTTTCACTATAAATAATTTATTGAAATAATTATTTAAAAATAGTGCAGGTAAAATATTCATAATCACAGTAAAACACTTTCTCTGAACATTTTGTGGCTTTCTAACACTGATAAATGCCAGGTGTGTTTTTTATCCTTTGTACATTAATAACACCAGTCAAATCCTGGATATAATTCATGTGTTTACCAGTGAGATTTATGTTCACTTAAAGGAAAAATAGTTCTTACATTTGACCCACAAGGATTATTAACTTGGTAGATAACACCATATATAAGAAGGTCATCCTGATACATGGCTCTGGTGCTATTGGCTGGAGAGGAAAACATGATGTGTGTCTTGGTTATATGGATGAAAAAATGATAAATAAGGACAATGAAAATTCTGCCTTCTGGAGAAGATGTGATCAATAGGTGTCATTTTAATGATAGATTGGTCCTATCTATACACCTGTGGATGTATAATTGGTTGTCTGATATTAAGGGCCTTATTTATCAAAATCCAAATGTTTCTGAGTATTTCTAGACTAAACTAAAATCTGCGATTGAACATTATTTATTATTTTAAAAAGCACAGTTTGATTGGATTGGGGACAAACACAAAAAACTTGAGGGGATATCTGAATCCTATGATTTCTTCAAAGTTTTTTCCAAATCACTTGTTTTTTTCTGATTTTTGCCTAATAATTCCAAATTGTCTGATTTTCTGGCTAATACTAGTGCAGCCGACAAAATCTTTCAAATAGGATAAGGAGCTCTCCCTTTGACTTATATACACAGGACCGGACCAAGGTAGTTTGGCACCCTAGGCAAGGGGTTCAATCAGTGCCCTGACGAAACCCGTTCTGTATGACCATTTCCCACCTATTCACTTTTTCTTAAAGGACATGTCAACCCTTAACACAATATGTTATTCAGTAAAAAGCCTAATTGAAATAGTCACATACCTAGAATTGCAGTCCTTTATACTTTAACAACAAAGGAGCTTTCTTGATTTGTTTCCTCCACGATCAGCCACTCTGCCCCCTCCCTTCAGAATCAGCGCTGTTGCTTGGCATTCTGATCATGCGCAGTTAAATTTAATCATTCTCAATTTAGCACATGCGCAGTGCAGGGGAATCAGCGTCTGAAAAAAACTTAGTGCCGGAGCAAAGCTGACCTCTGAAGACACGCCTATCAAAGCTCTCAACCAATCGCGCCATAGCATTGATGGTTGCTATGGCGACTGTGCAGGGAGAGGGGGCAATGGAGGGGGGTTTGAATTCTCCTTTAAAGGAGAATTCAACCCTGCTGGCACTAAAGCCCCTCTCTCCCATAGGCCCTCCTCCCCCCCGGGCTATTGCCCCTAACGTGCTTTGTACTTTGGGTGCATTCGCAGTAGTACCAGCCGGCAAATGCGTCCTACCACGCATGCGCTATAGGGACAAGAATCAGCTACTAAAAATGCCATCCCCTTTAAATAAGTTTGTCCATATTGCAATATATACAAGCTGATCAGCTGCACCCATATTATCCCTGGTTTGGCTACTCATACACATTATGATTTGTAATATTTATTTAGGCATTTCTATAGGGTAAGTTTTACCTGTAACTTCCCAGGATAAGAGTCTAAAATAATTTTTTTTGGCCACCACTGGCTCTGGGCTCAGTGAGAATCATGGACCTTTCTCCAGTCCAGCATAAAATGCATAGTGTCTTTACTATAATGTGCACACAACCTGTCAGCTTTGCTATGGGCATTGCTTGGGAAACAGAAAATCAAAACACAAAGTGTTCACTCCATTTACAAATAATTTTCTATGACTTTGTGAGTATGAAACAGTAGGGTGTCTTTTAGCAGTGACAGTTTTTGGAGATTTTCTTCCAGCACTCATTCTCTGTTCACTTCACTTTTAATAAAAACATATTCTAACCGTTCTATAGCTTTGAAGCTCTCATGAGTAATACTTTCACATAGTAACTTATTAAAAGAGAGTTTCATTGAAGTAAAACAAGTTGTTTTTCTGATCCCTAGGTGAAACTGCTGTAGAAAAAAAATTATTTCTAGTTTCAAGATGTTCAAAACCCCAGATGAAGTTATTAACTAAGGAAAAGTTGTTATATTCATTGCTGTTTATTCATACTGTAGGACAACTGGGAGTTCAAGGGAATAAGTGGGAGGCCAGGCATATGTTAATTTCCAATGAAGAGACAATTTTTACATTATATTATCAGTCATATTTAGACTAGTTTGTGTTTATGTGTATTAGAGAAAACTGTTTCATTCTCTGTATAAGCTCACTGGGATCCATTAAGCATGCAGGCCAGATATAGTTGCGATTTTAAGATGTGTTTAGCTTTTTGGCAGGGGTGTAACTAGGGTTGCCACCTTTGTGTGGCTCACGATACGGGCAGGGCCATGATATCACATGGGCGGATCAGTGATGTTGCAGGCTGGGCATGCTATGTTACATGGGCAGGGCTATGATGTGGTGATCAGTGATTGGCTGATCGCCATATCAATCAGCGGAGATCCAGCCCCTATTTTAAAAACCAAGAATACTGTCCTGACCCGGGCAGCCCTTCTAAATACCAGGCTGTCTGTAGCAACCCTAGGTGTAACTACAGAGGAAGCATGTAGGGGGCCAATCAGTCCCTCGTAATGAGCAATTTTAATATACTGTATTTTGAGAACACAGGTCAACTTACCAATGTCTTGGGGCCCTAAGCTGAACTTGCTTTGGGGCCCAGTAACATATGTTTACACCACTACTTTTGGTCCTTTCCTGTCATATATGCTGTGTAGATATAAGAACTTCTGCACTGTTTTGTCATGTCTAACACAGAGACTCTCTAAATGGGGTTACTGGGGGGACTGAAGCTGAAATATTCTACAAAATATCTAGCTTTTATTTCAGTGCTGTCTATATCTGTTTTGAAATAAAAGTGACACTGCCTAACTAATTACTTTTACGGAAACGGGTTCAAAACAATAATCATAAAAGAATCATGGTAATACCTTTAGCCTTTATGCTACGCTATTAGTCATGGAAATGCTTATAGCATCATATACTACAGAACATCAAAGCTGAGTTGCATGGATGCATCAGAAAGTATTGCCCTATCTAGGGATGGCGCGAACCGCCGAAAAAAAGTTCGCGAACATGTTCGCGAACTTCC
>CM044444.1:27855014-27873446 GCA_024363595.1 Xenopus borealis | reverse complement strand
ACACCGGATGTTCGCGCGAACTAGTTCGCCGGCGAACAGTTCGCGCCATCCCTAGCCCTATCCTAATAAATATGTAGAAATGTGAATAGAACAATCAAAGTGATACAGGTTTTGGATGTGTTATCTGGAAACCCTTTATCCAAAAAGCTCAGAATTAAAAACATACTGACACCTGAAATGAAACTCTTTTTTACATCTATTATAATATTGGTTTTGAAAGCTACTTCTAACTTTGCCATAAAGTATTTGCATGATGCTTTTACATTACCTGTCTGATCCCCCATGTTCCTGTATGAGGGGGCTGCCATATTTGTGCAGCAGGAGTCCATTAGCATTAGCAACTGTAACTAACAGGCTGAGATGGGACAGCCAGGTTGGCAAAGTCAGAGTGTTGGAGAGTCAGGCTTAGGAACTTCAACTAACAATTATATACAAAAACAAACCTCTCAGCAAAAACTCAACATGACCTATAGGTAACATTTAGGGGCAGATTTACTATTGGTCAAATTTCGAATGCTAAAAAAATTCGACTATCGAATTCAAAGGATTTTACCGCAATTTGAACGATCAAATATAAAAAATTTGATCGATTGATTTTAATCGATCGATCGAATTTTTTATATTCGATCTAAGATAATGATACCCAATTCTGTAGCTTTGATCTGGCAAAGTAGGTGGTCAAATAAAAATTTAAAGGGGAAGTTATTCGACCATCGAATATTCGAATCAAATTCATTCGAATTTGAATATTCGATGGTCAAATTTGCCTAATTTGCATATTCGAAGATTCGAATTTAATACAATTTCGATCGAACTTGAAATTCTTCATGTGAATTTGGTAAATCTGCCCCTTAATGTAAGTTCATATGTAAAAATTCCTTTTTTAGTGTTAGTTTAACTTTAAGGAATGGCTCCCAAGAAAAGGATTTCCTTTTTATGTATAATAATAGTATCTTGTACATGACCCATACTAAGATATAATAATTATTATTGGAAGCCAACCCAGCTTATTGGATTTTAATGTTTATATGATTTTCTAGTAGACTTAAGGTATGAAGATCCGTTATCCAGTAAGCCACAGGTCCCGAGCATTCTGGATAACATGTCCCATACCTGTACTGTCACCAGAATATTGTTGAATATGTGTTGAAGCCTGCCAAAAAAGTTCCATAATTTTTGGTGGGGAAATTTGTATAGAGGGAACCATGTAACTTTTTTTTTATTTCTTGCTTTTTTCTTTAGAGACAATTATTTAAAGGCAGACAGTTTACCCTTCAATAAACATGTCCATAAAAATCCCATACAGAAATTGTACTAATGTGTGATAATTTAGGGATGATTATATGGTGACTTAAGTGAAACAACACAAAGTAGACTCTAGATATATTTTCTGTAAACAACTTCAGCTACAGAAGATATATCTAAACTTTATTACAGTTTAAATAATGAAGGTGAATTGTCCTTTAAGGTTTGAGTGTAATGTCTCCCAAGAAACAAAACTGTTGGAAAAGTTGTATCTTTTTTGGCTGTTCAATGCAGAGAAATAGGGATTTTCCAGTTCAGTGCAGAGAAATCAGGACTTTCCAGTGCAAATGCAGGACCGTGGGTTGAGCTGTCAAAAGCGGGACTGTTGCGCTCAAAGTGGCACAGTTGTGAGGCACGACTAAACTGAAATTATTGGGTGTGTAGCGTTCATTAGCAGATCTGGCACAACATACAGAGCATTATTATATATTATAACTGCATCTGACTATGCTGGGTACAAAGAAGATTGAGTGATTTTTAATTAGAAACATGAACTAGTTGTTTGTCTTACTAAAGCACCTTTAGAGCAATTACCCTTACTCCCCCACTATATATATATATATATCCCATAGAAAGCTGTACCTAGTAACGTGAGTGCCGACTCCTCCCAAAGTTTTCGTTTATATATATATACATATATACATATATATATATATATATATATATTTATATATTTATTGTTTATCTGTACCAGGCACAGTAATATCCTACATTACCAGGCTTAACTATATGATGAGATGAGAACAAGAGGTGCCAATGCCTAAGATTTTATTTCCTAAACTAGACTATTTCTCGCTTTCTAAAAAAAAAAATTAACAAACTTCCACACCTGAATCCCCTTAATTTAGCAATATTTACCTGTGTGTCAAGTATGCAAATACAATCACTTGAGGTGTCTAATGTTTGGCACTGTCAAGTATAAAATGACTTCTCTTTTAAAGGAACCTCTGCCATTGACTTTTACTTGTATTTGACAGATTTCATCTTGAGTATTTTAGGATTAAGATTTCTTGCTGCTTTGGGACATAATACATCTCATAATACATCTCCAAAAATTTGATTTTTTTTTCAAATAATGTGACTATTTTTCACACAAAAAACTCAACCAGAGAAACTCGATCTTTAATAAATAGACCCCTAAATTTACTGTACTAATAGTCCTGTTAGACTCTTGATAAAGGACCAGTAAATCCCATAAGATGCAATGTTATTAAATTGCTTTTTGCAGTATATCCTGCATTCTCCCATTTCCTACTTTGAAGACCACTGCTGACAGGTTGAGACACTTGACATTCTAACAAAGATGTACTTCCTACAATGAAACTGCAGTGCTATATAGATTTATATATATATATATATATATATATATATATATATATATATATATATATAATACATTTTTATGGCAGTGTTTTCATTGCATTGTCATGTATATTAATATAATAAACTGCAAATGGAAATGCATTGCTAACAAGTTACAAGTGCAAATGTAAAGAAACTGTTTCATAAAATGAGGGTTCAACATGAAAACATATTACCATTGTTGAGAATAGCTGGCCTCCAAAACTTGCCATCAAAAAATGAGTGACCCATAAGATCATGTCTCAGAAGACATATACAGGTAATCCATAAAATATTTCACCCACAGAGCTAATAGAATTCTCAAGGTTTTTCCATTCATACAGAGAATGGAGATTCATAATGTGCCCGCTATGCTTCCTTCACATTATTGAGCTTTCTCGCTAATACTGTACATTGCGAACACTGAAGTTTTTAAACTTTATGAAAAACATTAATGTGCTTGTTTCAAACGGCAGTTTGAGAGTCTGGTATTTCAGAAGTGTCCATGACATTTCGAGAACTGCATGGTTTTTCTTTTAAGAATAGGACATATGTTGAGAGGATAGACTAGAGGGTTGCCCTTGTGGCCATGTGGCTGATGTAAACGCTAGTGATGAGCAAATTTTTTTCAGCAGAACTGGATTTGCGGTTAAATTCCACATTTTGGTGTCTGCAATTTTTTAAGCAAAACTGCTGCAAAAAAGTTGCAGAGGCAAAAAGTTGGTGCAAGAAAAAGACCATTGATTTTAATGCATTTGGAGTAAGAACAATGTGAGAAAAAATGCCAATTGACTTTGATGCATTTGGCCAAAAAGTCACCAGGCAAACCAGACAAAGAAGTTGGTAAGATAAAACAGTTGCCGCTCGAAAAAACACCCATTGACTTTAATGCATAGAGTAAGAAAAAAAGTCATGCATGTAAAAAAAATTTGTCGCCTATTGGCATCAATGCATTACTCAAAAAAAAGTGTTGTAAATTCGGGCATTTTTCACCAGTTTTGCACATTTATTGATGAAGTGAAACAGGACAGATTTGCTCATCACTAGTAAACACTATTTATTGCAATGGATTTTCACCTTCTGCGGCTGGCAAAATTATTTTTCAATGGCCATTTTCTAAAAAAACGACCTTATTTGCAAAGGCAAAATGAACCAGAGTTTTCTCCAGTTGCCACAAAATGCTATTCACTTTGATTAAAACAAGCATTTTCAGGTCTATATTTATGAAAATCATCAGTGGAGAAATGAAGCAACAACAAGGAAAATTGGATAAACATTGGACCATTTCTTTTTAATTTAAAGCAAATTGTTTGATGTTCAGCTTTTCAAAGGGATATTATTCACTGAATTGTGTACCAAAACAGTATTTGACATGTATTAGTTAACATTTTAATTTCACAGAGGGATGTCTTCCTTGTATATGTCCTATAAGGAGTGTAGGCTTATCTGGCTACTTTTATACAGGTGTATACATCAGGGGCATTAGTACTAATGTTGAGTCACTTTTATGGGATTAGGACTATTTTTGGTATTTGTAAAAGAACAGACACCAGCATTTACACCACAGACCCTTGACTTCAACATCACAATCTTGGGCCTGGGTAGATCTTAAACATGCACAATAGAACGTAAAATGTAAACTGTTTGCATGGAGATTCCTTATTCTTGAATTGCCCCAAAATAAAATTCAGCTGTTTTGCAATAGAAGACCCCAGTAAGGCCTGCACCTGGGCCCCATCCCCCTCCAGAAGCGATCTTCTTGCCGGCTACATGGGCGAGCAAACCACCCCCCTGGTAGTTCTGCCACTGAAAGACAGATTACAAGGGCAAGAATTCTAAGGACTAGTGATGTGCGAACTTTTTTGCCAAGTTTCACCTAGAAAACATAGCCCACCGATAACACCACAAAAGAGGCGAGGAAAGCAGTCATGTGGCTATAAAAAGGCAATTTGGAAGCCGGCAGTGTAAGGTGGTGGGCAGGGAGAGCAGGAGGAAGATCTCGGCACAGATCTGCCCACTACCCACAAAGGGGGGTGCGAGGTCTGCCCGAACCTGCCCGACCCACACTACTAGAGACTTAGCTATTTTGAATTGTTACAAATGTATCTAAGTGCCGGTGCTGAGTATTTTGGGCTCTGACAAAAAGTCTTATTTAATTTAGTTTTGAAAAGTTTGTCTGGCACCATATGTAAGAATTCAAAGAAAAATTTGGGACCTTTAACTAAAAATCTGGGACTGCAGGCTGTCAACATTGGGTTTATCCCACAGAAAACAAGATGTATGTATATTGTATGTCGATCCCTAAGCTCAGGTAACTAACAGCAAGGCAGAGCATGTGTTGTAAATCAGCAGAAAAGAAGATTGGCAGCTACTTGGGCCAGTCAGGGGCTGCTGCCGCCTGAGGCAGTAGCCCCGATGCAGCCCCCCCTCCCGCTCCGCTCTTCTAACTTGTAGTGTCGGAGCGGGTGGAGGAGGAGCCACATGCAGTTTTTTGCCGCCCCTGGTAACTGGCCACTCCATGCCGCCAGAGGCAAGGTTCTCACCTTGCCTCAATGCCGGAGCGACCCAGGGACCATCTATGCAGGCACAAATCTTAAATACTAAATGTCTGTGATTGCCTTGGACTGGTACAAAAGCCCAAAACATAAAGAAGAGCTTTTATGGCTATTTCTTTGGGGCAAATTCAATAAAGCGGGAAGCATCTAATGCAAGCTCTGATGTCATTTTGCAACTTCGCCAATAACAGTGTCCCTGGTGAAAATTCGCTAGCGAAGTAGATAGAATAGCACAACTTCTCACCCCTACGTCAGGAGAAGTTGCGCACTGCCCATTTTACTGAACGTTACCTCTTGCGCTAGACTTTACTTCGCCAGATCAGATCTGGCAAAGTTCAATACAATAGATAGGAGTTTTCTAAGTCCCCAAAAAGTCTGTCTTTTACTTTTTTTAGGGTGATAGTCTGAAAAATAGAGTAATTTTTTGGGGGGGTTACCCTCCTTCCCCCCTACATTTCCTAACATATGGCAACTCAACTATACAGTGGGCACATGTTTAGGGCAATAGGACAATTTTATTTTGTTTATTAAAGGTTTCCTGGGCTTGTGTAGTGTAATGTAGTGGCTGTAACATATACTTCCATTATAATTTCAAACTTGCACTGTATGCAAATTAGGCATCACTAGCGTAAATTCACTTTGTCTGACGAAATAAAGGTAGTGCAACTTGGCTATTTTTCACTTCCCTGAGCATCAATTTGCATTTTAGTGAATTAGCAGCTCCCTGGCGAAAATTGGCCTGGTGAAGTGTGGCGAAGGCATCTCTACCACATTTTCGGCGCTTAGCGAATTGCTTACTTCTTTGTTTTAGTTCTTTGAGGAATTTTCTTCTGTTCAGTCATTTTGAATACAGGTGAACTAATTCCTAATCACCCATGAAATCAAGAAAATTAAAGGTTATTTAAAGAATGGGGTTTGACACAGCTTGTAATTGAAGTAATCATCAAAGGAGTAGTTCACCTTGGAGTTGACTGTTAGTATGTTTCATTTATGACCAATAAAGATAAAAATCTCAAATATTTCAATAACTGGGAAAATAATTACAGAACAACCTTGCAATACGAAGCAACAACTTCCATTGACATCTATGAAAACCATCCATTTTTTCTTGCAAATTTTCAAGTTTTTGTCTGTAACAAACCACAACTCTTTACGTTTTCAAAAGACAACGCTGCAGTTTTAAATATGCCGTTGTTAAGCCCAAATCCTGAAAAAACAAACAGAACAGACAAAATTTTAGTCCATTTAGACAAACTGCTTTCTTTAAATAATACCGATCCTCTAATGGCATGATATGTCCATCTTTAAAAATGTATGTATAAAAAAAATGTTTATTATTATGTAATTGTTTTTCACCAAGCCCTCGTTAGAGGTACATGCTGTATATTGTTAGTGTAAACCCCTTTCCTGACTTTATTCTGAGTTCTGAATAATACTGTTACAAAGTAAAGTTGGCTTTTGGTTCTTAGAAATCAATAATATTTATTTTAAAAAACAATAAAAGATTCACCCATCAAGCATGCGCTCCAAAGTTTTTACTGATTTAAATTTTACTCTTTGGAGTGGAAAGAACGTTCTGTTGTCACTGACAACTAACCTTCCTCTTCTAAGTCGGTGCTTTTTTAAGAGTCAGCCTTTTTCTGTAAGCCTAAAACTATAAGGTGGCTTTTCAAGTCCTTGATGCAGATGGTGTCTTTGAGCATTTCTTGCATTGTTGTGCCAGCTCTGTCGCATCTGTATGGAATATAAAATACTTCTTTTGCTATTTTTGTTTAAAATAAAATCTAATGAACCTACTTTAGTCTAGAAGCTGGATTCTAGGCTGGTTTTATAGTATACATTAAGGAGCAGTTTTATCAAGGGTCTAATATTAAATTCAAATTTTCAAGTGTCAAAATTAATACATTTTAATTTTAATCCCCCAATTCGAATGTAAATTTGAATGTAAGTTTTTTCACAACCGATCATAGAAACAGTCATTATTTGAATATTTACCACATAAACCCTGCCGACTTCATATACGAGTCAATGGCACAGGTCGTTTGAGCCATTTGGAGATATTAATAGCCTTCCTGACATTCAAGTTTTTTTTTTTTTTTTAGAAAAACTTGATTCGTATAAATCGAATACTATTTGATTATGATTAAAAAAAATTTGAGTCGGAATTATACTATCGAATATTAGTCATTCAATTTTTTTCTTAAGCAATCTCCCAGTCTAATTGTAAGTGTATTCGTCTTAAATAAAATTTACATGAATTCATAATTCAACCTTTGGTTGGAAACCAATACCCCCCAAACCATGTAGGTCTCTATAAACATATATTGCATAAAACAACTCATATGTAAAACCCTGCTTCATGGAAATACAATTTTCATAATAATATACTTTTTTAGTTGTATGTGTAATTTAAAAAAATAAGGGCCGCCCACTGGGATCCTAGGATTCACAGTGCACACAAACTAAACAAACCATCAATTAGGTCACATGAGCCAATTAACAGACAGTTAATGGTTCTGTATTTTGCTTCCACACTTCTTCCTGTTAAAGTTAGTGCTGTAGTATTTCTGGTCTGGTGATCTCTAAGGCAGCACACAGACCATCACAAAATGGTGCTTCAAGGCAAAAGATATAAAAAGGTAATATTTACTTAAATATATATACCAGTTTGGTAAGATTCTTTAATATGCCACATGATATTAACTAATCCGGGGCTTAAATATTCTACCGATTTGTAAGGGAGTAAATCAGAGTGTGAATCAAAAGTGTTGAGTAATGTGTAATATTTAATTAAAATATATGAAAGTGTATGTATTAAAAGAAAATGCATGTAATATGGGTACTTGGCCACTTGGCATGTAAGTGTTAGACAAATGTAAGTATTTAATTGATAGGGGTATAAAAGGGCAGCCACACCCGCAATTAGGATCTTTGATGGGAGGGAGCGAGGTTCCGCTAGAAGAAGATTGGTCAACGGTAAGGGTAAGGTAGTAAATAGGATAGTGGCTGCAAGTTAGCAGATAGGGAAGTGAGCACAGGTAGTGAGCAGTTCCAGTTAGAGGCTGCCAGTGGACCCGTTCAGAATAACAAGGAGCAATTCTCGAGTGCCGGATGGTTGAGGTGGGGGCTTGTGGAATGGTAAAGGGGTGTATCAGTACACCGGATTACCGAGCCAAGCCAAGGTGGATCGGAGCATTATGAGTATTAACCCACTCCAAATCACAAGGTATGCCCTATGGACTACTGTGAGTAACAAGGGGACTGTACAACCGGTTGTGGACATTTGTAGTAAAGATTGTTTCTGTGGTCTGCCTGATGGAGAAGTGCCCAAAATAAAAGAAAAGTTATTTTAAGAAAACTCCAGTTCTCTTTATTGTGTCGGGGGTTAATATGCCAGGTAATCCCCCTACAGATTTGTTCAGTAAGTGAAGATGTGAATTATCTCCTGGTGCCTACATAATATTTTGTAAATTGTCTGCCAAGGTCCTCCCAGCAAGAAGAGTTGTAATGTCTGGTTGCACCTGATTCCACCAATTTTTTGGATGGTCTCTTTATGTGTGGTAGCAGTCTGTGGTGTGAAATATAAGAATAAAAATAAAATTTTTCAGGATTTAACGTTTTAAGTTATTTATTTAAAATAGCATCAGACAATTACACAGTGTTCAACTGTAACATTTTTATCATTTCATTCTTTACTGAAAGAAAGAAAATTTATCAACATTCAGGGGGGTTATTTATTAAAGTCCAATTTTTTTTTCAAGAACTATTAATCTCTGATGGTGTTAAAAATAAAAAAGTACTCCAACTCAGACCTGCCAAGTTCTTGTAGAAGTCAATGGCAGATGTCGAGTTGACATCCTGATCTGTTTCGGGTTTCCTTCAATAATCCGAAGATGCCATGGTTTTCAGGCATCAAACCTGAAAAAGTTGCAGTTTTCAGTGATAAAGCCAAAAAAATCATACGATTCTGATTTTTTCTTAATGGTTTTATCGATTTTTTTTCCTGCTCAAGAAATTTTCTGAAAAATGTACTGATAAAAAGGGGAGAAAAGTCCATGCGGATCTGGCTGGAGTAGTTTTCCAAAAATAGTGAGAACTTTTAGGATTTTGATAAATAACTCCCTCAAAGTTGTTTTTGAAATTTTTTCTGTGAGCTTTATCCCCACACCATGCTAATAGTAGAGTAAGTTTGTAAGTGACGTTTGGTTTTATTGATGTTATTTAAGTCCAGTTTTAATTGCCAACAAGATACTTTCAGGTAACGTAGAAATGGCTACCTGAACTGGCAAGCTTAGGGTGATGGGAAAAGCTACAATGCCTCTGAATTCTGTAATTCATTTTCTAGTCCTGCCAATGGTACAGCTGTCAACTTATAAACTGCACTATTGGGTTTTGTCTATTGTACACATGCCATTTGAACTAAAGCCCAGTTTATCATAATCAAACTGAATACACTGATAAGATAGGCACCCGGGTAATGTGCGTAAATCAGAGAAATATATTTTACCAGAAATATTAGGAATTTGTATTTATCTTAAATAAAGTATTTATATATATATATATATTTTTTACTACAGAATAAAAGCCATGTGTTTTCTGTATTGAGTTCTCATTCCATTTAACAATGCAGTTTCATCTCCTAGGGAAGCATTATTTCTCAAGCATAATAAACTGTTGACTATTTAATTTACTTTCCTTTCTGTACAGTAAATCAGTTCTTTGAACCTACCAGCAGAGAATATCAATACCCTGCTTGCACATCCTAACCTAACATTTATAAGGCTAAGTACATGGAAAAAGTAAGCTTTTATCTCTCCCCCCCATCGGGTTTTGTAAACAACATAGTCCTGTTTATAAATTGAGTATCTAAGTGCTTAAGGTTTTCGCTCATGACTTTACTCATAGTTTTTGATATATTACAAATGTTTAATATGGGCATGGGATCCAATACCTGGAAAATCCTTTATCCAGAAAGCTCAGAATTACAGACTGGCCATCTCCCATAGACTCCATTTTATCCAAATAATCCATATTTTTTAAATGATAAAGAAGATCCAATTTAGAAAACACCAGGTTCTGAGCATTCCGGATAATGGGTCCCATGCCTGTAATAAATAATATCCTGTAAAATTATCATTCAAAGCTGCAGTTTGGTGTGAAAAATCAAATTAATTAGTTTTGTGCAATTATCCAGTTGTCAGAGAACTATTTCTGAATTATGTTGATTTCAAGGACATGCCAACTTTACCTTAGCAGATCAACAGTTTTTGCTCACCCTTCCCTTAGCAATTTAAGGGGGTGAAAGTTTCCGCATTAAATTGATGAAAAACGTGTTTCAAATTGGAGCAATACACTATGGGTACACCTGTCCAACAGAGATTATGTAGAAGAAAGAAACACATACATTAACTACAAGGCGAAAATGCAGTTCTAATGGAAAACACTTTACCCAGAAGTCATAAAATTGACTAGTTATGTACTGTGAAGTGATGGAGGTACAAAATGTCTCAAAGTAAAAATAGCATTGTCTGGCAAAGATAATCCTCATGCAGCCTCAGGCATTTCAGGATTGAAAGCAAGCGCTTTTAATTCTCATTTATTTTAGACAATGTGATGGGCTCTTCAAAATGTTGCCTGCCAGAGGTTTTTCTGGCTATGTTTCTTATGCTGCATTTACATACATATTTACATTTCACAAGAGGTATATGTAGCGAATTGCAAAAGCATTCAGACCCTTGGCCAATTCTCTTATTTACTGAATAACAATTTTTTTTAAAAGCACTTGAAATATTCTTTTTTTCCTTGTGACATATTTTAGAAACACTCACAAGAAATATACAGTATACTTGGAAGAAAGTGTTTTTTTTTTGCAGCAGGACAATGATCCCAGAAACAAGACGAAAGTAATGTTGAAGTGGCTCAAGAACAAAAAATGCAATGGCACACAAGTGTCATCTGAGTAGCCTGAACAACCCGTAATAAAGCTGCCTTAAAAATGGGACATAAAAGCTAATACATGGCCCTAAAGGCTTAAATGGCAAAGAAAACAAAATATACTGGGGGGGGGGTACCAATGAAAAAGTTTAATAGCCTTAGCTTGCTTTCCAAGTAGCTGTTGAGTAGATGTGGAGGCTTATTTAAGTGGTTTTAGTAGAAGCCACAACTAAATTCTCTAAAACCATTAGTGTCATGAAATGTGTAAAAAGGTCCAAATATAAAAAAGAATGAACTAAAAAAATCACTGAACTAACCAAAATAAAAAAAATCCGAATACCTCTAAAATCATTCCCAACAGAAAATCTCTAAAAGTCAGGTTTGATTAAAAAATGATTTAATAAGATCAGCACTAGTGATGGGTGAATCTATCCCGTTTCGCCGAAAAATGTGCGAATTTCCAGCTAAATTCGCGAATTGGCGAAAAATTCGCAAAACGAGTCGCAGCACCGTGCCGTTTTTGGCCACCAGCGAATTTTCGCCAGATGAATTTTCGCTGGCGTTTCGTGATTTTATTCGGCGGCCGCGAATCGCGGGAATTCGCCGCAAATTCATGCCAGGCGAATAAATTCGCCCATCACTAATCAGCACAGCTCCTATTGAATTCTATAGGACCTCAACAACTTTTACCAAGCAAAATTGTGCATTTGAGGTTTTCATGGTTTTAAGAAATATGGAAACCCACAATTCTTTCGAGATTCATGGAAAAAATAGAAGTATAATTTTTTCTATCCGAGGAACAACTAGAAAAGCCATGCTTGTGGTGAGAGATAGAAACCATACAAGGAGCCATAAATAACATGGCCACCTCATTTGTCTTCCAGTGAATAAGCCCAAACAATCAGATCAGCAGGAAGTATATGGCCAACTTTAAAGGAATATTATCTCAAATTAGTAAACTTTATTCCTGTATCAGTTCTAAAGCATCTGTTACCCTTTACCCTCCTCCTACTAGGAAGCAGCAGTATAGAAAATGTATAGAATAATATTAAAAAAACCATTGTAATTTGATAAGTTAAATTACATCATTTTCATAATTGCACTGTAAAATTTATTGACGGACACCAAGGGGCAGATTTACTATTGGTCGAATTCGAGGGTGAATTGTGGTCAAATGGAAATCCTTCAAATTCGAATATCGAATTCGAAGGATTTTACCGCATTTCAAACGATCAAATAGAAATAATTCAATCGATCGATAAAATATTGATGTCAAACGATTTCAACCATTCGATTGAATTTTTTTATTCAATCAAAAATAGTTAAATCCAGTTCGGTAGGTTGAATCTGGCGAATAAAAATTTAAAGGGCAAGTTATTCGTCTGTCTAATATTCGAATAGATTTTTATTCGAATTGTTCGAATCATTCGATACGATTGAATTTTCAAAATTCGATGGTCGAAGTGGTCTTCAAAAACGTTAGAAAATTTTAATCTTTTTGAAAATTCTATCGAATTTCTAATCCTTCATGTGAATTTGATAAATCTGCCTCCAAGACTCACCCAGCCATGCAATATTAGTTATGGTCGCATTGTCAATGTTATGATTTCAATGTTGGTATTATAATTTTTGCTAAAATTAAAAAAGATATTTGAAAAAGAAAGAAGAACGGTTTGCATTTTCAAGCAGTGCTGTATGTCTAGTGCATACTTGCAAAAGAGAGACATTTCTGTATCTAACACATTAATAGATCAGCTGCAGTTAAGTAATTATCCATAACTTTAATTAATATTAATCATATTAGCCATATCTATTGTTTAAACGGAAAGACGACCCCAAAATAAAAATTTTCCTAATGAAAACAGTTCTAAGCAACTTTCCAGGATATATCTATTACATTTTTTTAGTACTGTGTAAAAACAATTGCTAGCATTTGCTTAACTCCTGGTTGTTACTTTTTAAACAATGATACAAAAGTCTTAAGCTCTGTTAAGCATCTGGCTTCTCGTGTTGCGCGTCGTTTTTGACGCATCGCGTCGTTTTCGAAGTTGACGCGGCGCGCGTCAAAAGCATGCCACGACTCGTTTCGCGAAATTTCCGGCAATTCGCAAAGATTCGCCCATCACTATTGATTAATAATGATAAACTTCAGTCACTCTTTACTGCTGTACTGCAAGTTGGAGTGATATCACCCCCTCCCTTTCCCCCCAGCAGCCTAACAACAGCACAGTGAGAAGGTAACCAGATAACAGCTCCCTGAAACAAGATAACAGCTGCCTGGTAGATCTAAGAACAGCACTCAATAGTAAAAAGCCAAGTCCCACTGAGACACATTCAGTTACATTGTTTTGGAAAAAAAACAGCTGATCAGAAAGCAGTTCCATCCTAAAGTGCTGGCTCTTTCTCAAAGTACATGACCAGGCAAAATGACCTGAGATGGCTGCCTACACAGCAATATTATAAATTTAAAAAAATGCACTTTCTGGTTCAAGAATTACATTTTATATCGTAGAGTGAATTATTTGCAGTGCAGACAGTGTCATTTAGAAATAAAAACTACACCACCTTTAAAGTCATATTTCTGTTTCACTAAGATTAAACTTAGCAGGGCTAAACGTGTGTGCATTTCCATGATAAAATTACAGATAATACTCTGTATGGGAAGAACCAGAGAGGTTAGAGATAAGTGTTCTCTTGACAGCCCATAGTCATTTCCAAACATATATCTGGCTTTAAGTGTGTGGACATCATTTTCTGACTGACATTTCTGTTATTAGAACTCAACCTGGCAGGAAATACCCTTCAGCACCTCCCTGATGAAGTTAGCACTCTTATCCAACTCAAGTCGATCAATCTGTCAAAAAACAAGATTCAGGATTTTCCTGGAAACTTACTCGATATCAAGACTCTAGAAAGAATCAACCTTGAGGACAATCAGATCAAAGGTAAGAAGGAGAATGTTATATGTGTCTATGAGGATGTTTACCTCGTTTTCGGTAATCCAGTGTTCATCAATTACCCAGATGCTGAACATTTTTCATCTTACTATTTGCTTTTATTTTCTGCTCTTCTGCAAGTCGGCTAATTAAAAGACCTAGGGAGACCTGGCTCCTGTTATACTGTTTTCAAACAACAGCATTTTTTTACGAGTTAAATAATAGGGCCGGTTGTTTTGTTAGTAAAAATGTTTTCGTTTTTGCTATTCCTTGAGCTAAACAGGGTAATATAAGCTGCTTCATGTTTGGTCCTCGATAGATACATTATTAGAACACAGGTAAGGTTTCATAAGTGACTTCTGCTTATCTGTG
The DNA here is from genome assembly GCA_024363595.1 of Xenopus borealis. NCBI lineage: Eukaryota > Metazoa > Chordata > Amphibia > Anura > Pipidae > Xenopus > Xenopus borealis. The sequence goes on along the minus strand of CM044444.1, from coordinate 27,859,003 downwards.
CTTATCTATTTATCTACATTACAAAAGAATATTGTTCCCCTAAGTGACTTGTGTTTAGGACAATGAAATGAAAATTACCCCTAAACATGCATTATTTTTGTCCATATTAGTTAAAAAATGAAACAAAATACAGTTATGGAATCGATTATCCAGAAACATAGGGGCAAATTCACTAAAGCAGGAAAATGCGCTAGCGGCAGCTTCGCCGCACTTCGCCAGGTGAATTTTCACCAGCCTGCCGCAAATTTACTAAAATGCGAATTTGCGCTTACGGTGGCGAATGTTAGTGAAGTTGCGCTACTGCTACTTAGCAGGCAAATCGCATTTACGCTAGCGATGCCTAATTTGCATACGGCACGAAGTTAAACGTATAATAGAAGTATATGTTACAGCCACTACATTCCACTACACAAGCCCAGGAAACCTTTAATAAACAAAATAAAGTTGGCCTATTGCCCTAAACATGTGCCCCCTGTATAGTTGTGTTGCCAAATGTTAGGAAATTTAGGGGGGAAGGAGGGTAACCCCCAAAAGATTTTCGCTATTTTTCAGACTATCACCCTACAAAAGGTAAAAGACTCCTATCTATTGTATTGAACTTCGACAGGTCTGACCTGGCGAAGTAAAGTCTAGCGCAAGAGGTAACGTTCATTAAAATGGTCATCTTAGTGAATTAGCGTAGTTACGTCCCTTCGTCAGTGCGCAGCTTCGCCTGGCGTAAGGGTGCAAAGTTGCGCTAGTCTATCTAGAGGCTGGGTTCAGTGTGCTGTTATTCGCTGGACTTATGTTTCCCGAATGTCTAGATAAAAATAAATCACAATATGGTGCAGTACGCTCAGTGTAATTGAAATAGGTGTGTAGAAACCTACTCACATATTCATTGCTTGTATGTTGGCGTATCAATGTTCTTGGGCATAAACGACCATAGTATGACCTAAAAAACAAAGGCTCCAAAACTGTTTCCTTCTCTTTGTAATAATAAAACAGTACATTGTAGTTTATCCCAAATAAGATCTAAATAATTCTTATTGGAAGCAAAACAATCCTATTGGGTTTATTTAATGTTTCTATTTTCTAGCAGAGGTAAGGCTTGGAGACCCAGATTTAAGGAGAACTAAACCCTAAAAATTAATATGGCTAAAAATACCATATTTTATTTACCGTAGTTATTGCACCAGCGTAAAGTTTCAGTTTTTCAATAGCAGCAATGATCCAGGACTTCAAACTTGTCACAGGGGGGCACCATTTTGGAAAGTGTCTTACACTCACATGCTCAGTTTGCTCTGAGCAGCTGTTTGGAAGCTAAGCTTAGGGGTTGTCACTAATTATCCAGCAGAAAATGAGGTTTGTCTGTAATATAATTCTGATATGAATTGTGTTGGTTTCTGTGCTTTCATGCAATTATATATAGTATATATATATATATATATCTGTAGTAATTACTAATCAGCCGTATACTGTGACATTTCTATTCTATGTGTACTGTATATTGTGACTTTGTCAAGCAAAGCGAAGTTGTGCTAGCGTTGCCTAATTTACATATGACGAGAATGGATGTATATGTTGCAGCAAATACATTACATTACACAAGCCCTGGAAACCTTAATGTTGTTATATTGCCCTACACATGTTCCCACTGTATAGGTTATGTTCCATATATTAGGAAATGTAGGGGGGAAGCCGGCTACCCCAAAACAATTTACAACCCTTTTCAGCCTATCACCCTGTAAATATGAAAAGACGCTAGCATTTTTTTGGGGAATTTTCAACTATTTTTTGATGTTATCTTCTCTATTGCACTTTGCCTGGTCTGAGGTGGTGAAGGCAAGTCTGGCGCAAAAGGTCACGTTCAGTAAAATCCGCATCTTAGTGAATTGGCGTAGTAACGCTCTTTCGCCAGAGTGAAAATTCACTAGCGTTAGAGTGCGAAGCAATGTCAACGTACCTTGACTTCTCTAGTGAAGGGACGCCTGCGCTCGTTAGTAAATTGGCAAAGTAACAAAATTACGCCACCCTGGAGACTTTTCGCTAGTGTTAGTCACTTCACCCTTTAGTGAATCTGCCCCTAAATGTTTGGAATACTTGTGTCTGTTAAATAACTAAAGAGTGTATTGTATTCGCTGTTCCCATCATGTTATGATTTTAGTGTAGATGCCTGAAATCACTAATGGGATACTATATATAGCTGCATTGGTGCAGATTTATATACATTTTGTTTGGGTTTATACATTTCTCATGGATCCAACTGAGTTGCAACTAGAACTTGTTATTGCTAAACCTATGTAAACCAGATACTGACACCAATTTTAATCTTATCTTCCTGTTTCCTGTTAGAAGCACGCAATCATTGTATTCCTTATGTGCAATGGCTCGATATAAAGGATTTTGATGTCACTTTACTAATGGCACAGTAATGAAATGTTTTCTATGATCTGTAACTGAAGTAGTTACCTTCAATAAAAGTGCCCTTGCATAGAAATAGATGGTCTATTTCTGTGCAAGGGTACTTTTATTGACGGTAACTACTTCAGTTGGGGGATCCCCAAACTTTTTTTACCCGCAAGCCATATTCAAATGTAAAAAGATTTGGGGAGAAACACAAGCATGCAAAAGTCCCTGGGGTTGCCAAATAAGGGTTGTGATTGGCCATTTGGTAGCCCCAGTGTGGACTGGCAGCTTAGAGGAGGCTCTACTTGGCACTATACTTAGTTTTTATGCAATTAAAACTTGCTTCCAAGCCTGGAATTAAAAAGTAAGCCCCTGCTTTGAGGACAATGAGAGCAACATCCAAGGGGTTGGAGAGCAGCATGTTGCTTACGAGCTACTGGCTGGGGATAACTGCTTAACAGGCTAGCTGCAGGCTCTAGAAATGTTCTAAAAAACAGAACTTTTTTTTTCTTTTCAAATTAAATGATTGTAAATTATAAACCACGAAATGGCAAAAAAATTTGTCGAATGCGGGTTTTTGTCCATTTTTAGGACACCGGTGTTTTTTGGATGCTGACATCAATTTTTTTGGACACCGGTGAAAATTTCGAATTTTTGCTGCAGTTTTGTGACTGTATTCGCTGATGTGAAATGTGGGAATGTATTTGCTGATGTGAAAAGTGGGAATTCGCCCATCACTATTCATGTGCAACATCCATTAGAAACTGTGTCATTGGCAATAGTTGAATCAGAATTTTTCTTTATTTTATTTGCTCTCTAATTTGTTAAAGTATTGGGCAAATGTTTTGCATTGCATCCTGTAATCAATAATACATTGAATTATTTTACCGGGAACTGTTGCTATGTTTTCTGCCTCATATTAGACTACCATAATTGCTGCCTCCTACAGAATGTCATTGATAGATCCGTTGGTCTATTCGCAGTGTTGCTGTATTGTAATTGCTACAAAGTAGTATCATTTCATATATGCATTGGGCTGTTGGCTGTGATTATGATCTAAGCCTTAGTGAAAAAAATATGTGGATGATCACAGCTGTGCTCCATCTAAAGGGTAGCACTGGCGTCATATCAACCTGGATAGCCTAATTGCTTTTATCTGACTAGCAGAATTTAAAATGAGTTGGGATTAATTCAGTGTGTTTGAAAAAATTATTTGTTTACTTTTTCATACTGTTTTCTATAGCTTTTGGTCTCCTGTTTAAAAGCAAATATACATGGTCCACAATATTTTTTTTTCTGTGAAGAAAAGATAGTCAACTACATTACATTATACAAACATACAGTATTCATAACGCATTCAGTTGGGCCTCACGTTTTATTGTGGTTTAGAGACACTAAATCTTGACCTGTTTTTCACATTTATACTATAACTGCTCATCAATCCAGAATCCTCAAGGGCTTTGAATACTACCTGGCCATCCATTAGGAAACTGGTTACTTTTGCTGCTCCCACAAGACTTCAAGTTTTAATGCATCTCATGGTTGAAATATCTCTGGTAACACCCAGTCATGTCCAGGACCGGATTTTGGAGGAGGAGGAG
>CM044444.1:27809403-27848963 GCA_024363595.1 Xenopus borealis | reverse complement strand
GCATAAGTCACATGACTTGGGGCAGCTGGGAAATTGACAATATGTCAAGCCCCATGTCAGGTTTCAAAATTAAATATAAAAATACCTGTTTGTTCTTTTGAGAAATGGATTCCAGTGCAGAATTCTGCTGGAGCAGCACTATTAACTGATGCATTTTGAAGAAAACTTTTTTCCCATGACAGTATACCTTTAATGTTCCTGCAAAGGGAACTGATTGGTAATCAGCGTTGCTTAAATTCATAATTTTAAGGTGATGGGTAATACTTTATATGCAAGCTAGGTTCATGAAAATTCTGTAATCATTTGTTTATTTGTTTTTTTATTTAACTGAAATAATTTTAATCAAATTACATACAAGCATTAATAAATAATGAGACAGGTGTATTTAAATATTGTTGATTTATGTTTTTTTTTTTGCATTTCTTGGTTTACTGTATTGCCACAGGTTCTTATTTTGTTGGGCTCATACACCAAATACTGGTAATACATACTGCGTGCAAATGAAGAGTTGCAACTGTTGCAAAGTTGCAGCTGTGTAAAGTTTGCCGCACTTGTTGATTCACTTGTGAATGCACTTCTACATAGTTGCACGTGGCCCATCAGACCTTTTTGGGAATCATACATAGTGCACCTAAAGACAAAGGGGAACACTGGAGCGATTTCCACTTCAGCTTCAGAGTTCTAGCAGTGGGCTGCATCAGTTGTTGTAGGGAACTTGCTCCTAAAGAATTGCTCCTACAGAGCTGTCATTTTGATACCAAGTGGCAGAAATTAAGACATCAAAATGCTGCATTTTGCATTAAAAAACATGGCAGCTTGCACTTGTACCATAAATCAGTGAGCACATCAGCTAGACTATGCACCGTGGCAGATGAAGAGGACTGTAATTACCATGTCTATCACAGGGCCAAAGTATGTCTCCTGCAATTAATGCTACAAGGGATTGGGTATAGAGCAAGTAACTCTAATATTAGTGCACTAACAAATGCAGACATTGTCTTAGCTGTGGCTGGCTATTATGGACAGCTCATTTACATTTCTAAAGTGAGTGGTTCATTTACATATTAAATACATACCTAATTTGCATTTTTAGGTGAACAGACGGTTTACATTTTAAAGCAAGCAGCCCATCGGGCATTTGCCCGAACCCACAGATTGCCAGTCCGGGCCTGCTTAAGGGAGCAGGTCAAGAATCCCTGCGAGGGGGTCAGGCACCAGGGGAGAAACGAGCAGTGCTCTACCACGCAGTAGGTGGTACAGCCAGAGCTATTATATTAAAAGCAAAAAAAAAACACATTATCCATAAGGGCATAATGGCTGAGGGAAATTCCACTAAGGTCAAATATTTAGCGTGCTCTAAATTCCACAAACGCCTCCCTACAAAGTGAAAGGAGCCTTTCTGTGACAATTGTTCTATAATAGCGCCAGCAGGGTCCTCTCCAACTTCCCCAGTAGTACAGGATTCTTCTGTTATCAATGATCCTTGGAAGGTAACTCTCCCCCAGGCCCAGGCCCGGACTGGCCATTTGTGGGTTCTGGCAAATGCCAGAGGGGCTGCTATAAGGTCCCATAGAAAGTCAGTATTTAGTGGGCTGGTGGGGGCTGTTTGGGCCTCTATGTGGGCTGATGGGCCTATTGTGTACCTGAAATGCCAGGGCCTATTTTAATTCTCAGTCCAGTCCTGCCCAGGCCACTAACATGGTTCCTGCCCAGCCTTTCATGTCCAACATGGCTCCTCCTGATTGGGCCTTTCAACTTTCCTCAGGCATTCCTAAATTGGCAGCATGTCTTGATAAGCTATTAGACAAGCTAGACCAGAGCCAAAGATCACCTCCTCCATCCCTGGAAGAGGACAGTGATAAGGAATCCCTTAATATTTTACCTGCAACTGACAATCTCCCGCTCAGTGAGGGAGAGGTTACTTCAGACCAAGGGGAAGAGGACTTACCAAAGTCTTCTCTAGAGGCCTCCCGAGGATTACTCCACCTTCTGTGGATGCTCCTGTATCACGTCTTTCCAGAAATGCGGCCCTTCTAGTCCCCAACGCTTCTTCATTTAAGGACTTGATGGATAAAAAATTGGAGGACCTTCTTCATTCTGTTTTTACAGCGACAGGAGAAGCCTTACGCCCCACCCTGGCAGCAACATGGCTGAGTAGGCCACTGCAGTCACGGGCTTCATCCTTGGTAGAGGATATTTCTGCAGCAAAATCCATACATGAAATACTGGATACAGCATTACAAATTGAGGAGGCTGCATATTACATTGGGGAAGCGACATTAGAAGCAGTCCAAGTCATAGGACGGACTTCTGCGGTAGCGGTGGCTTGAAGGTCATTATGGTTGAAGCCGTGGTCAGCGGATCTTTCATCCAAGAAGTCTCTGACAACTCTGACAAGGGTAAACGCTTGTTTGGACCTGACATTGACAAGATAATCAGCTAAGCCACAGGGGGAAAGAGCACTCTCCTCCCACAATCGAAACTGCACTGTACTTTTAGTGCACTTTAGGGCACTTTTTTGGACCTCCCACACGACCAAGAGTTCCTGCTTAAGAGACTATAATGCACATTCCTCTACATCTAAGCCCCATTTTCAGGGGGTTTTCAAATCCAATTGGCAAATCAGGCACACTCAGCAAAAGTCATCCGACACAGCTTCACATCGACGGCAGATTACGGTTCGGGAGGTTTGTCTAACAACCACTCAGGACCCCTGGGTACACAAGATAGGATCTCAGGGATATCATCTAAAGTTTTCATCATTTCCCTCTCCTTGCTTCTTCATGTCCAGGGTTCTGAGCAAACCTCAGAAGCAGAGTGCCTTCCATTCCGTGGTTGCCAAACTCCTTGATTGTCCTCAAAAAGGACAGATCTTACAGACCCATATTGGACCTAAAATGGCTCAATACGTTCATGCGACCAGCACTTTTCAAGATGATCAGTGATCAGTGATCGCGGCAATGAAACCCAAAGAGTTTCTAGCTGCCCCCGACATTTGGGATGCATATTTGCACATCCCAAAGGTGTTACAGGCCACAGTTGGTTAAAAGTCAATAGCCTCGCTTCCTCCCACCCAATTTTTTTTAGACAACTTTGGTATGTCATACGATACCTGTGTCCCACAGACACCTGTAAAAGAAAAGAGGATTTTGTGAGATACTCACCGCTAAATCTCTTTCTCTTCAGAGGTCTGTGGGACACAGGGACCGTGGGTTATAGCATCCACTACTAGGAGTCAGAACACTAGAACAGAAGTTGACTCCTCCCCCTCATGCTATACCCCCCAGTAATACCGGAGGACTTCAGTTTTGAATACCTAAGAAAGGAGAACTAGAGCTAGTACAAACCAACTATGTTAACAGGTAAGAGGAGTTCAGAAGGACCACTTCCTGGGCGGGACCCTGTGTCCCACAGACCTCTGAAGAGAAATAGATTTAATGGTGAGTATCTAAAAATTCTCTTTTCTACAACTCTCCAGAAACAGTGGCTGTGGCAAAATAATCCTCCAAATAGAATCCCAGATCATCTGTTTAAATCTGGCTCCATGATCTTTGTACTTGCAGCTGTAGTTGGAAAAAGAGGATGTCAAGGAAAAAATAAAATACCATTTTTACTTTATTAACTGAAAAAGAAACCTACCCCCAATAATCTGTATAGTTTTTTTAAGAAACCTGACTGTATGCAGTGAAATTCCCCCTTCATTTACTTGCACTGACTGCAGCAGATATGAATCTATGAATGGTCGCCGGCTATTCTACAGCTGATTGAGTTCTGGGAAGTCTTCCTCCCGCACCTGCCATTTGAAAGTATAATTGTTTACCTGCAGAGTTAGGGACTGTCTGAAGTTTCCTATACACATCAGTCAAAGAAAGTAAATTAATGGGAGAATTTCACCGGACACAGTCAGGTTTTTTTTTTTTTTTTTTTAAATGGAGTCAATGGGAGATGACAGATCCCATAACTATATTTAGTAATTAGGTCATTTTGCCAAATGGCCATTCCCAAGTCAATGTTAACCCAATATGCATATGCATATGTAGTGGCTATGCTCAATTTTTCAGCAGTTCTGGCTTAAACAATTACAAATGGTGATTGAGCCATCAGCCCAGCACTAAATATGCTAGGAAATCAAAGTCACCAAAATATCTTATTATAATGACTTACTAGATAATGTTTGCTGCTTGTTTATAGCAATTTTAAAGAATCCAAACTGCTGGGAGGCAGAAAAATCTCTGAATGGTCAATATGAACAAATGCCAAAAACAACACAATCCGCAAAACAATGCTCAACTGGAAACCTTGTTATGAATGGTGCAAAAGAAACCATGGTTTGCTAACTATTGATGATTAAGATCTAGAGTATATTAATGAAGCCACACCAACACCTAAGCAAAACAGCTTAACCTAATAATATTTATATTATTTGGCAATTTGCCTTTCTAGACTCTTTTCAAGCAGGAATTCATTAAGCCTTTATAAAATGTTTTTTGGCCATAACCTTAACTACTACAGTTGATCTAAGTAAGATTAAAAGATACAAGATATAGCAATCTGTATAAACTCCATGAGGTTTCTGATCTTTCTTGATGGGTTATTTTGTTCCTTGAGTGGCACATATAACATTTTAGGTGTCATACTAGGCCCTCTACACCCCTGGGTGCACAGCATTTTGGTAGCTCTTGCAATTACTGAACACAGTACTGAAAATTGTACCTTGTTTTGGCAAGAAAACGAAGGCAGTACAGGTATAGGATTCGTTATTTGGAAACCCGTTATCTAGAAAGCTCAAAATTATGGATGGTAATCACCCATAGATCCATTTTAAATTAAATAATTCATACATTTTAAACCTATTCCACTTGTCTCTATAATCAAAAAACAGTATCAAGTACTTGATCCAAACTAAGTTATAATTAATCCTTATTGGTGGGAAGACAATTCTATTGGATTTATTTCATGTTTAAATTATTTTTAGCAGACTTAAGGTATGAAGTTCCAAAGGATGGAAATAAGCATTGCCGTACTCATACAGGTGAATGGAATAAAAGTCATAAAGGAAATACATTTCACACAAATTATACAAATCACAATATTACACAAATCTAATTTTGCTTCGGACCTGTTATTTCTTTCTTTTGTTATGCCTCAAGAAAATAACATTTCCGAAATTTTTTTATTACATAACGCAGGGTTAAAACCATATAATGTGTGATCATTTTTCCACTGGTAGGTACAGGCTCTAAACATTTCTTTGAATTACACACAAAGGGAAAATGGGGGAAAACTGTTCTCATTGCTCATATGTTTCTGTTAACAATGTTCATTACATTCTCAAAGGCATTTTCAGGTAACGCAAAGCCATATCCGAAGGAACATTACTGGAGCCAAGAAATTACAGTGTCCAGCCTTCAGGGTGCAGCACAAGAACAAACTATAACAACACTGTGATGTCACTTGGATAAAATGATCCACCATTTATTATTCACCATACTGCAAATATCATTACTTATTTATAAACAAGGAATATCTATATATTAATATATATAAAAAGTATGTACAAACCGCATATTATGCTTGAGTAACTTTGAACGATCAGCATGTAATGCTTTAATTATCAAAGCATAAACGCTCATTAGAACCACATGAATTAACAGTTTCAACCATACAGTATATGGAAATAAAGATATTTACTTGTTTATAAGTTATTAATGTATAAGTATTTCCTGATTTACATTTGGATTTATGCCTGTCTGTGTTATCATGTCCATTGTGCCTGTTAATGTGAATGAGGTACAGTATATAGGAGCCCTGTACACCAGCTATTTACCACTAGAACAGGGCTCCCTCTGCAAATTGCAGAATTATATTTTGTGTTTCATTTGAACAAAATTAAAGGGGTTGTACCGTAGGTGCATGTCCATGCCTATCCCATGTGACCCCTATTATGGGACATGTTCTATGCTATTGCTGTACATGTTCAAGTCAAGCCCTCAGACAATTCCTTTGTTTACCAGGCTAGGGAAAAAATATGTTGCATGGCACCTGTATGTTGTGCATAGCACATTGCTGTTTTATTAAATAAGCCCCATAACGCCTGGAAGCCTACACAATGGACATGATATGGCCAAACATTGCAGCCACCATCCTCCTGTGCTATTCTGCATTTTTAGCTTAGGTACAGAGCTTTAGGAAGGGACATTATTTGCAGTTTGAGAGGGGGAATGGGCCTCTTTCAGTGGCAAGCACTTCAGGAGTGATTCTAGTCCCTAAGCTTGGTGCTGCCGCCCCCTCTGCGTGCTCACCTTTTTGTGCCCACAGCTCATTGACAGGTCTCTCTCTGCCTGTCTGCTCCCTAGGAAGCTAAAAAAATCCGTCACCAGTAATGGGAGGGGTGGGGGCAGCAGGGAGGCACAGTGGAAAACGGGGCCCTTCAGGACTCAGGGCCCCATCTCATTGTGGGGTCTGCCTGGGCCTTAGTAGGTAAGTAATAAGGCTCTGATGGTTTTAAGCTGAGCAAATGAACTGCTGTCCACACCATCTTTTTATTTATTGTTTACCTTGTAAATCGCTTTTAGCAGGCTTAAGGTATGGTGACCCAAATTACGGAAATAACCCTTATCTGAAAACATCAGGTCTCCTGCATTCTGCAACATAGATACTACACCTACATTACATATAGGGTTTAACTACTGCAATTCTTTTATCAGAAACCCTTTGAATAAACAGTAACTGTGCTTCCACCACAAAATCAATTTGAAGAAATAATTTTGCCTTATTGTACTATCCATACCATGTATTATTAATATGTTGTTTCTGATGGGCACTGGATGTATCTAATACATTATTTTTGATTACATGCTGATTCACTAACCTTGTGTGTATCTTACTCTCATCACCAAAAGTAGAAGACCCAAATAATACTCCTAATGGAACACATGGAAAAAACAAAGGTGCAAAGGGTTCTGAATAATATAATTAAAGTGGAATGGAGTATTTGCTGATCACAGTTCTATATTAACAGTAAGTTGACAATACATACTATGTCATATTAAACAGAAGGAATCCAAACGTAATAAAGCATCCTATAATGAAAATGTATGAATTTGACAATGAGTTGGTATGCTTTTTCTTTTACTGTTGGTTTCTTTGAAAAAGAAAAAAGGATCAGCGAACAAAGATAGTTTCCTTTAGAATGAAAACCCATGTTCTGCACAGCTGACTATAGAAATTACATGAATCATTTTCAGGAATAACATGCAGGTAAGTTATATTTTTTGCATGTCAAGAGAAAATGTTAAAAGCATTCATCATGTTTGAAAAGTGTCTCTATATGAAGCCATGCTCACGTGGCAAGCAAGCCTGGTGCGATATTGATTTCAGTATCGATTATTGATTAATGTGTGAGAATCAGAGCTCAACAATGTGAATAGCAGTTCCACAATACTAACTTATACAACAATGCAAGTACAGGTAAGCTCCTGTTCCACAAGTTCTAGTATTAGAATATTGTAATTTTTTTCCCTGTTACTGTATTATTTTTACCCAATATGGTGGACAGGAAAGACCCACAGTGGAGATGTTTGTAGGGAACATCATGGACATTGGGCCTGAGTCTTTCTCATTGTTTTTTTTTCAGGTTGGGAAGGTCTTAATTCAAATAATGTGCACAGGGAGCTGAAATTCTTGGTGATATACTGTTAACACTTAATGTTTTGTATCTGCACAGAAGCAGTGGTGTAAAGCTGACCATAGACGTGCAGATTTTAAGCCTTGAGGTGGCCATAGACACACCAGCAATATCGTAAAAAAAACAGTTTTCATAAGTTATTCGATGCGTGTATGTTGGGAGATGAGACGACCAATAACAGCATAAATCTTGCATATCAGTCGACTTGTCAATCAGGCTGGCTGGAAAATTTTGATTGGGCACCTTTGAAGGCACTTGAACATCAGCTACTGTGTGCTCAATCATCAGATACAGGTAGAAATCTATTGTTTCTATCTGTATTTCTACCTGTATATCCAACGATTCAGCTCTACACATGCGTATTGAAATGAGCAATCTTTTCTGGAAAGATCTAAATTGTAACGTCTATGGCCACCTTTACACAATGAACAATTAGTCATTTCAGTCTGCCGAACTACTACTAATCATTCAGGAAAAATTGATGTTCTTTAACTGACAGAGAGCAATCATACAAAAGTTATGTCTGACAAATAGTAGTGACAGTCGCCCACTTATATCATCAGATAGGTAAAACATGCAGAGATATTATCGAATGGTCATATAAATCTTTAATACTAAACGGCCGATCGCCATGGCAAGAAAAATAGATTCCACACACAATCCATAAAATGTACAAACCTTCATTTTGTATTACTGCATCTATGGCCAGACTAAGGCTTCATAAAAAGTGCCTTGCATTGGATTGTAGAGAGTCCAAACTGTGTGGGGAAATATGTCAAGACCTGTTTTACTTGTCTGCATCATGATTTCTTGTTTGTAGAGGCACATAAGGATCAAAGCTAACTGTTTTTCCTTTTGAAAACTCAAGTCAACTTATGCCTGTAGCCATTAACTGATTGATCCATTTGTACAGCTTGGGTATAATCAGAAAAGAACAGCTGCTAGAGTCCCGACAATCTAAAGTTATGAACGCAAGGAATACTGTGCAATCAACAGTACATAAATACATACAGAAATAGTGAATTATATTTCATTGTAATTTTTTTTAATTCCAAATATTCATCATTCAAAAGAGATATACAGGCATAGTATCCATTATCTGGAAACCCATTATCCATAAAGTTCCAAATTAAGGGAAGGCCATCATCTATTATATTAATCAAATAATTCAAATGTATTAAACTTGTTTCCTTTCACTCTGTAAGTACCTTGTAGTTGATCCCAACTAAGATCTAATTAATCCATATTGGAGGCAAGACAATCCTTTTGGGTTTATTTACTGTTTAAGTGATTTTTTTTTAGCAGACTTATGGTATGGTGATCCAAATTACATTATCCGGAAACCCCAGGTCCCAGGCATTCTGCATAACAGGTCCAATCCTGTACAATAAACATTTAGCCGAATTATTTCATATTCTTATGATATTTGAATAGAAATGCATTTCATCTGCCTGGTGTCAGAATCCTGTATAGTACTCATTAGAGATGCTAATTCAATGTTTATGCTTCAGATAGCAAGGAATTTCACAACCTCACTGCCCTTACTATAAAGAACTATGCTCAGTTCTCCTGGTCTGTGATTGAATGGTGTCAAAGTAGAAGTTATCACTCTCTGTTAATAAGGCTGGCACTGTAGTGGATGTCAGGGTGGCTGCTCTCCAAACTAAACCTTCGGCAAGAGCTAGGAGGAGGGGCTGTTGTGGACTAACAAACAGTGCACCGCCAATGGTCCAGCCCCTAAGCCTCCTCTGGATAACATCAGTTCTGATCAGGATGCACTGAACCAAACTTCCGAAGTACTGAAAGGTCATCTCCCATAGACTCCATTTTATCCAAATAATCCAAATTTTTAAATCGATTTCCTTTTTCTCTGTAATAATAGAACAGTACCCTGCACTTGATCCAAACTAAGATAAAAATAAATCCTTATTGGAAGCAAAACTAGTCTGTTGGGTTTATTTAATGTTTACATTATTTTGTTGTTGACTTAAAGAATGAAGATGCAAATTACAGAAAGATACGTTATCTGGAAAAACCCAGGTCCAGAGCATTCTGGATAACAGGTATATCTTGGTACCTGTATATAGCCCTCTTCTGCAAATGCATGAGATCTAGCATGCATTTAGTTGTGTGTGGCGCTACAGGAGTTCTGTGCCTTTGCTATATGTGAGAGTAGGTTCGCTTTAATATGGAGTGCCTCCACCCAAGGTCAGGACAGGCTGAACTGTAATACCACTCCTAAGGAACTTCTCTGATCCGCAATACACATAAACAGTGGAACGGTTGATGCGTTTATTTGGCAGGACACTATGCCTTTAAATTGCAGTGATACTGGTAGCCTGCCAGCCAGGAGCAACTTCACACAAATTACAAAGCTAATTATCTCTGGACTGCTGGAAGGAAACCTCACTTATGTGGCAGTTGCTTCAAAGTCCTGAGAAGGACTCCCTTTGGCTTTCCGTGCCTTGAGAAAAGCACGCTTTGTTCTTTAGAGCCCTGACAAAGACCCCCTTTTCTTCCGCACCCTAAAGAGAGAAAGTATCCCACACACAAACTCTGGGAGTATGTACACTTTATTAGTACTCTGTCCTTTTACCCAGCAGCACTTTCTCTCTTCTTTCCTGTCAGCTCACAGAGGGTGGGGCTCCTCCCCCTGCTTGCACAGAAACAATACGGAAGAGAAACAAGTGTACACAGCTGTCCTACATGTACTTCTATTTATATAGGGGTGTAAATGCAGAGGAAGCAGACCCTGATACTGCAGGAGGGCCAAGACATATAGGTGGCCCCATAAAGCCTAAATACTTTGTCAATTCAAATTTCAATTTCAAAATATATTGGTAAAACAGGACAACCTCTTGGTATTTTGGGGGAACGAAAATGAATTTGCTGTGGGGCCAAGTAACATCTAGTTACACCACTGTATTTCTACTTTTTAAACTGACCATTTTTTTGTGTAGAAAAAAACAGTGGCTGCACATAAGCATGTTCTTATTTAATTTGCCTGGAAAATCCAAGAAAATATGGTTATTCATAATAATTTGTAAACTTGACACATTCAATTTGCTTTACATTGGCAGATCCAGCATTGTGTCATTTCCCCTAGATATTAATGCAAATACTGTAATGCCACAGTTTGTTCATAATTTATTTTTCAACTAAACATTGATAAGAAAGAATTGTAAACAATCATAATGTTTTCACAATGCTTTCCTGCTAATAATGAAAATGTGATATACATTTAAAATGTTTTATACATTTAAAATATGAAATAAATACACACACACATATATATAAAAGTAATATATTTTTCCATATTTATGCCCAAAAATACCTGCTTTTGGAGATAAATGTTGTCTCTATTAGTACAATAGTATTTTAAGCCTGTGTTATGTTTGGCTAATTAATAAATGTCAGTATCATGGCTCTAAATCATTTTTCAGAGCTTGCCAACTGCCCAAGCTTTTAATTGCAATAACTAATTAGCTTGCAAATGACGTGTGTTAATTGAGTTTGGTGGGCGCATAACTCTCTTGGCTCATTCAAACATATATATAAATATTTAGACATGTTTACTAAAAATCATCCATATAAAATGCTACGATTCTCATTGTGACAGTAATATAATTGATACACTGAAAAAAATGTATCCCCCAATGAAGCTCAATGCAAGATACAGAAACAAGATCACTGTAATGATCTGGAAATCATTATGTCATTATGATGCCCTGCATTTCTAAATGGACCAACTGGTCCTCTTTATGAGTTCTCTCTTGGAGGAGCTTGACAGGAGTGGGACAATTAGAATGAAGCTTGCGCTTATAGAATAAATCTTGTTAGTCTGAGCAACTGCCTATCACACTCATTTACTGGCATATGGTAGGCGTGTTCCTTTAACTACAGCAGAGAGCCTAACCTGGTTATTAAGAGACGAGCTAAAATGCGCCAAAAGGTCAATCACATGCAAGACATTCAGTGTAAACCCTTATAAAAACAGAAGGTATTAACATGCCTCATGCTATACACATACACCCTGCCTTAATACCCAAAATGAGATTTTGTACCAGTTATTGCATTTTATATTCTGCCCAGGTCAGCCATGCATATGAGGATACCAATAGGGCAATTGGCAAAGTCCCATAGACTAGAGAGATTTTGCAGGTGATATGTGGCTAATAAGCAACCCTTCAATATTCTATAAGTTGTATCCTCTCAATGTCAGGGTATTAGGGGCCATCCATAAAGCATCATCAGAATTTTTTCCTTAGTACTGTATATACTGAAATTCAACTGCAGTGCTTTAAAAAAAATGCACAGAAAAGGGGAAAATGTGTAATACTAAGGCACAAACATCACAAACAGACCTTTGACTCAAAAAGCAGAGACTCCCAGTACAATAGGCTTTGTTGTAGCCACTCTTTGCAATACTGTCCCCATCTTTAGGCATGGGATACTTACTAAATACTTACTCTTACTCCACAGGCACTATGGGGGTTATTTAATAAAACCTGACTTTTTCTAATTTCATTAAACAAAATTCAACCAAATGTCCAAACCTATGTACCAATAAATCTTCTTGACAAAATAGGTGCTACAAAAAGTAGACTTGAACAATAACCAGCTTAAACAGAATAAAAGTATTGAGAATCATGAGGGTAAAAAATGTGTTACAGTTGTTAAAGGGACCTTCTGCCATTGACTTCTACATAATTTTGACAGATTTTAGCTGAATTATTTTCAGATCAAAATTTTTAGCAGTTTCAGGGGGTAATAAATCTTGAATAATCTGAGGTTTCATTCCTCTAAAAATGCCAGTTTTTCCCCTTTAAAACTCGACTAGAAAATTTTGAGTTTTAATAAGTATGTCCCTACTGAGATCTCGTCTGCATCAATGTATGCCTGTGTGTAGAGGCACATAAGGATCAAAGCTAACGGTTTGTAGCCTGTAGCCTTTAACTGATTGATACATTTGTACAGCTTGGGTATAATCAGAAAAGAACTACTGTAAACGCTCCTTGGTATTCACCAATTAATTGTTCAGCATTTTCCCTGCATCCATTAGTATAGCAAAATATTTGCACAATGGATATATTTTTTTCCTATGTAGAGAGGTATAATGTACCTTAGTTATTTAAGGGGAAATATCTTTTAAAAGGGTTCACTTTTAATATGTTAATAATAATAATAATAATAATAATAGAATGTTCATTTTTATTTCATCATCACTGGCCTCAGCAACCAAAAAACAATTGCTCTGTGAGGCTTATTTTGCTAAAAATCTTTTATTCAGACCTGCTAGATTAAACTCTCAGGGATCAGGAACCTTGGCTCTACACCATAAATGTGGGTGTGTTTCCAATGTGACTCCTGGTACTAAAATGTTTGAGCATGAAAGTTAAAGATATCCAACCATGTGTTGGGTCCTACTGTCACAGAGCTCCACCGCATCTATTGGGTCGGCCCGATAACTATCCAGCCTCAAATTGTCTGTTCCACTGTGTATTGTGTGTGCCACAAGTCCTCGTAGAGTGGTCCCATCTCCCAAATGCAGCGTAGCTTTGTCAAGAGGGAACTGGAGCTTTGGCTCTTATAGTGCAGAAAGTGCAATTGTGCTCCCTGCACTAGCAATGTGGCCTCCACTTGGACCTCCTCTGGCACAGGAAAGGTAAGTTAGACTGTAAGCTCTACAGGGCAGGGACCTCCTTCCCACTTTGTCTCTTACCACATAGCACTAAACCTCTTTGTCCTATGATTCTGTATATATTTATATATATTATTATATGATTTGTCTTCCCCATGTATACTTTTATATATATATTGTACTTTTATGCTCTGTACAGCGCTGTACAGCGCTGCGGCTCCTTAACAATGCTTTACAAATAAAGTTATACATACATACATACAAGTGAGGAGACAAGGGAGGGCCTTTCAGGAGTTGTCGTTGTGACTCATGTCCTAGAATCACCAGGCTTGATCACCTTAATCTTACCAATTCTCTTGTGGCTGAAAGAAAACAAATTCCAGCAAGCATGTTCCAACATCTAGTAGAAAATCTTCCCAGATAGGAAGAGCTTGTTAGAACAACAAAACAAGGACCAATTCTATTTATACCCTTTATTTCTATGAAGGTAAGTACTATGCTTGCTGTATTTCAATTTCCCCAGGAGGGATGCTCCTAACAATACCTCCTCCTAGTAGGCTTCTGGAGTTGCTTTACTTCTGATATCTACAATAGATGGAGGGAATTGTACATGGCATTAATTTTGTTGCACAATTATTACAATTATTTTTTCTCTGGTTGAGCGTAATGGAGCTTTCCACAAACCTTGCACTGCTTGTTAGACTTCTTGCAGTAATTGTATTACTAAGCAGATTCGTATTATTTTTCCTTCCCTTAATGTTATATTTTCCTTCCATTTTCTTTAAAAGGAAAAAAAAAAATGTCCCAGTTTGAGCTTTATTATGGTATAAGCATTTTATTTTCAAATGCCAAAATTACTTTTGCTCCTTTTCTAACAGCAAATCCCTAAACAATATCAGGATTCAGCCCTCACTCAGCGCCCCCTCTGCGACAGCCCTATCTGTTTTTCTGAAAGATGACAGTTATATGAAGAGCACTGGAGTGTGATGTTGATTTGAACCAGAGAAAGTAAAATATTTGGCAGAAAATAATGGAACCACTAGCAGAAATGTTTCAGAAGTTACTGTTTAACGTTAATAGAGTTACTTCCATAGCCTGACTACAGAGCAGTCACTTTGATCTCTTTGAGATTGTCTGTTATTATTGTGTGTCCCTGGTGTGAAATTCTTTATCTTACTTTAACATTTTCAGTGAGTGTGACGGGCACTGCCCATTTCCAACCCTGTGACATTTTCATTGCTGTTTTAATTAGCATTATTTTGTGACATTTTATGGCCTCCTTTGTTAGTCACTTTTACTGAAGTCCTGCCACAAGTCCCTTGGTATTCTTTTTAACTATATTGAGTACTAACTGCTGTTATCATAAAAGAAAGAATTGGTTTTGCTGTTTCCACTATAAGTAAACATTATGTTTGCAATGATAAGCTCATGTCATTTTTTATACTCTGATTTGGGATTTGTAGTGTTTCTATACATTGGATAGGTGGAAGTGGTAGGTTAAGTTAGATGAAATGAAGGTACAGTGTTGCATCCCTTATCATACCTACTTCTGTCTCAGTCCAGTAGCAATAGCCCTTATATGTTTGTCTGCATCTCTTCCCAACTTTCTCTGCATGACAGTCTTTATTTTGACAGCTCTGCCCCCAGTCCTGGGTTTCTTTCTGAAAAATGTCCCAAGTTTCTCTTTGATTTCCTGCACTGACACCAGGAAAAGATCCATGTTTCTGAAACTTAAAGGAAAAGTAACACCAAAAAATGAAAATGTTTTAAAGGGGTTGTTCACCTTCAAACAACTACTTGTTTTCAGACAGGTCAGAAATAACAACTTTTTCCAATCACTTTCTATTTGTGGCCGTTTTTCTAATATTTTAGTTTAAAGTGTAATTTTTCACCTTCTAAAGCAGCTCTGGAAGGGGAGGTCTCCGACTCCCCAAAACTGTTCTCAATTGATACATTTAATGGATACATTTATTCTCTTTCTCCCTGCTGAGCAGAATCCCTGGATTTCATTAGAGGCAGAACTGATACAATAGTTGCTCCATAGATGCTGCTAAAAAATGTATTGACTATAGGGGCAGATTTATCATTGGTTGAATTTTGAATTAAAAAAAAAATTGGAATTCGACCATATGAATAAAAGGGAAGTAAAATACTTCGAATTCGAAGGATTTTACCTCAATTCGATCGATTGAACAAAAAAAAATTTGATCAATCGTTCAAATCGATCGAACGACCATATTCGAATAAAATTTTATTCGATGGTCGAATTTTCCTAATTTGCATATTCGAAGATTCAAATTCGAATTTAATTAAAATTTGATCTTTTAGTAAATCTGTCCCTAAATGTTGCAAAATTGTAATAGTTTAGAGTCTGCACTAGTGATGGCCGAATTTATTTGCCTGTGGCGAATCCGTGGCGTATGCCTGTCATTTGTCCGCGTCTAGTTTTGGACGCACGTGTCCGTTTTTGGACGCTGATTCGCCCATCACTAGTCTGCACCTGAATTACTGAGCTGCCAGACTCAAATACCAGAGACACCAACATTAAAACAGTAAAAAAAATAAATAATGGAAAGTAATTGAAAAAAGTCTTTATTTCTGGGAAACAATCTGAAAACAAATTAACTGAAAAAAGTGTTTGGAAGGTGAGCAACCCCTTTAAAGTAATGTAAATGTCATGTAATGTTGCCCTGCAATGCTAAATCTGTTTGCTTCAGAAACACTACTATAGTTCATATAAACAATGAGTTAAACCAGATTAGTTAGCTGCTAGTGTACTGTATACATTGACACAGGCTACTCTGGGAACCCTGAAGGTGGAGGTAGCACCAGGGTTCTGCTGGTGGAACCAAGTGCAAATATACAGAAGTGTCTTTAGATGCAAGTACCTGAATGCAAGGACCTCAACAAATGGGATTTTTTTTTAATGCAGCAACTGTGGACACGTGTGCAACTGCACAAATGAATAAATGAGTGCTATAGTGTCAGGTTTTTTCTCTAATCTAGAAAGTCAAATAACAGTTGTTTTATGAGCTTTATTTTAAATTGCGTCTTGCAATTTAATTATACTTCCTAGCCCAGAAAGCCAGACACAATGGCATTTAATAACATGTGATATGTGAATAGCATCAGTTGATCTCATTTATCCCAAATAAGAGGCTTAAGGTGGTTTATTGAATGTAAATGAAGTCAGTTTCCTGGGTAAATGAATGTATCTGTTAAAATGTAAAGTGAGTAGCAACAAGACAGAGGCACCATTTGTAATTCTGAAAGGGATCCTTTTTTTGATTGTTTGGCCCAAGGTCACAGCACAGTGCCAACAAAATAAGAACCTTCTCCATAATGAGGAAATGTAACAGGTGAAAGGTCAAAAAAGCAGTTGTTCAATGTAGGGGGGTATTAGTTTGAATATTACACAACCAAGACAGCATTTCAGTGGAAAATAAATAGTGATTTATTCCAACAGGGGACTTGACGTGCTTCGAGCATATTGCCTTTAATCATAGGCTTATATAGATGATCTCTACAATTAAAGGAACAGCAACACCAAAAAAAAGAAAGTGTAAAACTAATGAAAATATAATGTCCTGTTGCTAGCAATGGGTGAAACATTTGCAAAAAACATTGCAGTCAATGGGCATCAAAATTCTTTTGACGTGCAAAAATTTTGACACGAGCAACCTTTTATTGTACGCTCAACTCTTTTGTCCAAATACATTAAAGTCAATGGGCATCTGAATAATTTATTTGTGTGACAATATTTATGTGCGTAACAAATTTTACATGCATGACTCTTGTCCAAATGCATTAAAGTCAATGGGGTCATTTATAAACACTGGGCAAATTTGCACCTGGGTAATAACCCAAGACAACCAGATGGTTGCTTTTAGTGTTCAACTTGCAGCTGGCCGAAAAAAGCTAATTACTGATTGGTTGCTATGGGTTACTGCCCAGGTGCAAATTTGCCCAGTGTTTATAAATGAGCCCCATTGGGCATCCGAATAATTTTGACGAGCAACAATTTTTTTATTGCAGCGGATTTTTGTGACAGTATCGTGAAAACATTTGCTGACACCAAAATCCAGAAATTTGCCACAAACCCATTCCAAATGAATTCACACATTACTACCGGTTGCCCTGCACTGGTACAACTGGTGTGTTTGCTTCAGAAACTCTACTATATATAAACAAGCTGCTGTTTAGCCATGGGGGGCGCCATTTAAATCTGAAAAAGGAGAAAATACACAGGATACACAACGGAAAACAGGCAAGCTTTGCAGCATACAATGGGATTCTTGAGAACTACTTTACATCTGTTATCTACTCTGTGTCCTGCACTGGTACAACTGGTGTAGCCCCCATGGCTACACCAGTTGTACCAGTGCAGGGCATCAATACCTTATGTTTTCATTCCTTTAAAACAATTTCCCAAAATGCATCATGTAGAGGGTGTCTAGCAGCCTGTTGGATTAAATCAACACTTTTTATCCCCTGGAGTGCCATCTTGGTTGTGTAAAACATGGCAGAGCATCCCAGAGACTAATGGCTTATAGACAGCTGGAGGAGCTACAGGACAGGATGCAGAGGAGTGTTTTTTTCTTTGGAAGAGTTTCAGTAGATTCTATGTAAACGTTGTCATGTAAAGATAATTATTATACATTTATGTGCAGCATGCTGGCACTTAGAAATAATTAATTGGATAAATAAGCATGCAGCATTTTATGGCAGATATTATCCTGTATCAAAAGGCAAACATGAAGCTTTGTGATGCAAACTTGACTTAATGCATCTGACAATTGTACAAATAAAAAATAAAGAGCAGAGTGTACAGAGGGCAAGCAGGATTCTCACTGCCATGTCCCTATGGGCTGATGGCCCGAGAAATTTTTTTTTTGATTGTTTTAACCCTTGTTAATAGGTCAGAGTTGCAGAGTTGGGATTTGCAGTACAGTAATATTTAGCTAAAATGTGGCCGAGCAACAGTGTTTAATGTTCTACAACAAAACCAAGGCACCAGTTCCACTGTGTAAAAGCCCACACATGGGTACATGACCCAGAATTAACCAGGGACTGATGGAACAAGGATAGCCTGAAGCTGTGTAAGGCATATGCTCAGCTCAGACTGACATTTCATTCAAGTATGTTATTTCCCATCAGCATTTTGAAAAGGTCTGCCTGTATTCAGTTTATATTTTCTCTTTTAATCTCACTATAACTGGATTCACACCAATATTTGCTAATTCTATATTATTTTTAAACTCAATTTAATATACTTTTCTTCAGTTTTAATTTTTAAAGTTAATTCAGAAGGATAGTTGTTTTTCTGAATTTCTCATTCATCTCTGTTGGAATATTTATTGATCAGGTGCAGTGATTGGTGAATTTGTCCCGTTTTGCTTAAAAAAACAAAAACGGTTTTGCCGGCATTTTTTAAAATTTGAATATACTCACAATGCGACTGGGAGGTTTTTAAAAAAAAAAAATGAGAATATCTAATATTCAATTCAATGGTTCCAAATTGCTCAACGGACCTCTGCCATTGACTTGTACATGAACTCGGCAAGTTTTAGGTGGCGAATATTCGAAATAGGACTGTTTCCATGGTCGAGGTGTGAAACATCTCACATTCAAATTTACATTCGAACAGGGGGACTAAAAATTGAAAAATCCCCATGTTGCACCTTCAGTGGCATAACTGGTGGACCACTGGCCTGGGTACAAAAACAGCCCCTCCCCCACAGGCTTCCCCTCCAGGACATGGGATACCCTAACACTCCTACTTGAAGACTTCCTTATAGTGAGTGGTGACTCTGGTGGATCCTACTAGAGGGTGGGTTTGTATGTATTCACTCCCGCTGCTCCCCCAGTGGTAGACCTCTGCATCTTTTGTGCCTGTGATCATTAGATTAGAAAGTTGAGTAAAGCATGCATTCCCCATGGACCTTCCGTACACATACCGATAATAATTGATAAGTTTATGATAACTCGTACAACCCAACCAGCATATCCATGTACCATAATGGTTGGTTCGCGAACTGCACAGGTTTGAAAATGCCGTAAGTAAAGAGAAGCTACAGGTCCTCGTCACTTCCTGCTGTTCTGATTGCCATTTGTAAATCCTCCATCCTGTGTCTCATGGCCGCCTCAATTCTTGAGGGCTCCAGCTGCTATTTTATTTCCGAGATGCTCTGTTTTGCTCCTGAATAATTCCCAAGGAAGAGTATTGGAGGCACGTGTCCTTGCACTATGTTAGTGGTGCTATTTTTTTTTACCTAAGGAGAAACCACAAAAGTTTATGCATAATAGCAGCAGGCGGTATTACTCTGAAATGTTGGGAATAAGAATGCATTATACCTACAAACAATTCTTTGACCTTTGCCCACCATTTTAAAGTTTGAGTTATGCTTAGAAATCTTTACTATCTTTGTGAGATACTTTATAAAGGTGTAAATCTTGTGTGTAGCTAATTTATCAAAATCAAATTAGTGAGGTTTGTGGGTTATTTTCTACCTCTGAATAAACTTACAATTTCAAAAAACTCAAATGTTTGCTTATTTGTGAGAAAATCAGAATGCAAAAAACTTGATCGCATACAATCGTGAAAAAAATAGAATTTTCCAAGTATATAGGCTTTAAAAACTTGAATTTGTGAGTTTACTAATGCAAAAACTTGAATTAAAACACAAAAACTCGAATGAAAAAAAAATGGCTTAAATTTTGCCTAGGACAACTCCCTTTGGCTTCTACATGAATTTGCCAGCGTTTCGATGCCCATTTTTAAATTCACGTGTTTTTGCTTAATAGAGTTAATTAGAGTTTTTGAAAGTATTATTAACATTTGAATTTTTGTGCAAAAATAAAATCTAATTTGAACCTTGATAAATAACCCCCTTAATGCCAAAGCACAACTGTTAAATGTAAACCCTACATTTCCACTAATGTATATACATTGGGAACATGTCCCCCACCCAAATGGCATTATTTGTACTGCATACATCCCTTCCATTTGCCAGCGGCTTTATATTTCCCTAAAAAAATTGCAGCTTTCATCAGGGACCATTTTCCCTCTGACACATCATCGGTGCATTTGTATCTGCAAACAGCACACATGTATTGTAAAGTTCATGCAATTAAAGAATGAAGGATAACTTTATTATGAAGACAAGCCCTGCTTGGATTGTGCACTGTAATTGTTACTCTGAGCTTAGGAAGGGGGTTAGGATTTAAAAATAGGAGCAGACAGCTAGAGCAGAGTTTCTATGGGAACCAGCAATGTCATCTTTTCATTGGTTGCTAGACTGGAAGGAGTGTTTATTAATCTGAATTGAGAAGAGCTGAGCATGCTTATGAGCCAAAAGCTAAAGGAAATTCCAGAGGGAGGGGGATAAGTGGGTTAGCGGCGCAGAAGGAATCCTAAGTGATTAAGGGGATGCTGCAGACTTTTTGCATGGGGGGTTTATATGTTCTTTCAATTACAGCCATGTACAGTAAATACAGGTCTTATCCTGCCATAGCAAATAGCCAGTAATATGAGTAAGTGGATATCTATTAACCAAGGCAACTGCTCAAGCTCTCATAATTCTACTCTAGACCCACAGTCTGGTCTAAGCCCTTGATGTAAACATGATCTGTAGTATATTTGCATGCATTCTAAACTAGAGATATTGGGAATGTTTGAGATTAGAGTTTCTAAATTGTCACAATTATAATTAGGTTCACATTTTAAGGTCCCCAGTGCTTCGTAGCAAAGGATTAAAATTTGTGGATGTGGCATACCAATAGTATACAGGCTAGGATTTGTTATTTAAAAGCTGAACATGTATTGTATATCAAACAAAGGACACAAATGGTTTATGCAGTAATATTAGTGTTTTTTTGTTCTTGACTATTAACCCATACTTTTTGCTGTTCTTGTGCAGTTCATTTAAAGGCATCCTGGCATCACATTACAACCTCCCCCTTTCACAGACACTAGTGATGGGCGAATTTATTCACCTGGGGAGAATTCGCAGCAAATTCCCGTGATTCAGTGCATGCGAATAAATTCGCAAAAATGCCAGTAAAATTTCGCCTGGCGAAAATTCACTGGTGTCTCTTTTTGGAGGCTACTGTTTTTGGATGGCGGAGTCAGTTTTTTAGATGCCAGCAATGTGCGCCTGCATCCAAAAATGGACGTCCGCGTGCAAAACGAGACACTGCAGTGTTTCACAAATTTTTTGTCGTTTCGCGAATTTCTATCGAAATTCATGAAAAATTCAGCTAAGCGAAATGTCCCAGATTCGCCCATCACCAATAGCCACCTTTATTAACTAGCTTTAGAAATCATTATATGGAAACTAGTAAATCTGGGAAAAAAATACACTTTTCTGCCTGAAATAGATTACCCCCTATTCCTTTTCCGGGTTTGGAGTTCCAGCTTTGTTCCAGTGTCCTTTTTCCTGTTTCTTTCCTGTTTTCAACTGACCTCCTGGTATTGACCTCAGCCTGTTTCCTGGACTATCCTCTGTCTTCAACCTATCCCTAATCTCGGCCTGCCTACTTCGAACTGTTTAATGGACTCTGCTTGCTAGCTTTCTGCCTCTGACCACAGGCCTGGTAAAAAAGACTTGTGTGTTTGTTATCTTGCATTGATCTGCTACCTTGTTTTGTACTTCTATAATAAACCATATTTCTGCATAATAATGTCATCCGCTTATCATGAAGTCCTGATCCTGTATTACCCTCGTGACACAGCACATAGGCTCCTACCTGCCCACCACACACCTGTGGTAAAACTTGACAGCCTCATAAGCTCTTATAAACCAGCAATATCTCAAAAGAGAAGGTGTGTTAGGCTCAACCTGCCTTTAAAAGACCAGTAACATCAAAAAATTAAATTGTTTTAAAGAAATAAAAATATAATGCAGTGTTGCCCTGCACTGGTAAATCTGCAGTGTTTGCTTCAGAAACACTACTATTGTTTATATAAATGAGCTGTGTAGCCATGGGGGCAACTGGTCAAGGGAGAAAAGGCTCAAGTTACATAGCAGATAGCAGATAAGCTCTGTAGAACATAATGTTATCTGTTAATCATTACTTATCTTGTGCCATATAGCCATTTTTCAATTTCCGCTATAGCTACTTAGAAGCTTGTTTATATGAACTATAGTAGTGTTTCTGAAGCAAACAGATCAGTTTTAACAGCACAGGGCAACATTACATGATATTTTCTTTACTTTATAATACTTTCATTTTTTGGTGTTACTGTTCCTTTAAAATAAATTCTGCTCTTGTGAAACATGTTGCAAGATTTTGAGACACTGGTTTTCCATCAATATGGATTCTTGGTAGCTCAGAAGGTGGTCTTCAAGATTATTTTCAATTGATAAATGTTGAAAAATTGAATTTTTGAAAGCATGAACTGAAAAATATTATATTGACTTCTTTTGCCACAATTGCCTTGAATCATAGAAAAATGTGGTTACAATTTTGAATACATTTTCACTTCAATATTGGTCAATATAATGATGAAAAATAATTCAACCAATGGCAACTGATTGCTTTAGTATATTACTGCGCATAACTAAATTTACACTTATCTTGGTATTATTTGACTGAATTTAACAATATATACTGTAGCATGCAAATGGTATTTTACCTTCTGAGCTATATAGATACAGTAGTAAGCTTAAGTACTGTATTTGTGTATTCTGGCATTATGCTGTCTGTTGAAATACAATGAACTCTAATGTTTGTTTCTTTGAATTTCTTTGCAGCCATTTATTTCAATTCTCCTTCTTCAGAGGTTTTATGAATACTTTTCAAAAGTGTAAAATCTTTTGAAGATGCCTTTTTAAGTTATTGAAAAATAAATGGAAAATTGATGTTTTTGAAATCCTCCCTTTAAAAATGAACTAAAAACAAAAATCATCAAAGCCTTTATCATAATGGAACTGGGAAGCCTAGCAATGGTTATTACATATAATTATAATAAAAGTAGTAATAATAATAATAAAGGTTTCCATCTTTGAACAGAATGTTTTTGTAGTGCCACAATCTACACACCAACAATAAGCCTTTTGAAACTCTACTCGATTGTTAAAAAGATATTGGAAAACTAGCCTTAGCCTATGCACTGCAGATGAAAATATTTATGAGAAATTGATCTAGTTCTTTGTGATGTCCTCAAATGCTATATTTTGTTTGTCTTTTTTAAATCTTTAGGGGGCAAAACAAATAAAAATCTGTAAACAACATTCAATTGTTTTATTGCAGTCTGCAAAATAAAAGCTGGGCTGTTTATTTTAACTTTTACATTTTAAAGATGATTTCTCCAGGAAAGGCTTACTCAAGCTTTCCGCATGGAAATTTCGCATCGGTTAACATTGCAATGTCTTACTATTTTAATAATAAAGCATAATGATTTTAAAAAAAATCTGGGCTGTACCCAGCCATGTTTAATACAAATCTTTTCAAGGGGCCTGGGAGACAGTAGCTGATGCATCTTTGGCAGAGTGTGCTGGGCCCCAGCATACTTTAATCCCCATCCTACGGCCCGCTTCCTGCCTGGATTTCACCCACTCCCCACCTGAACTCCGCCTACTCCCACCAAGACTCCTCTCACCATCCATTCAGATGCACTCTGCTTCCCCACCACAGAGTTGGAGACTGGGGATGGGGGGTTCTTGTTAGCTATATATATATATATATATATATATATATATATATACATGGGTGAAAATTGGGGTTGGCAGGGCTCTCCTGCTCACTTAAAGGGGAATTCAATCCCTCAGGCGTTAACCTCCTCCACCCCCCCATAGGCCCCCCTCTCTACTCCCCCTGGCCAACCTCTCCCCATGGGCAAAATCCCCTAAGTGGCTACTTACCCCTCCCTGCAGGTTCCCAGGCACCATTTTCTTAAGCAACGTCTTCTTCCTGGATGCATCGGCACTTGGCAAATCGGCTGGTTTGCACTACTGCGCATGCGCTGAAAACTCACAAAGTTCACAGATTAAACTTCGAGATTTAGGCCGGAGAGGAGGGAGGGTTGTTTAGCGCCAGAGGGATTGAATTCCCCTTTAAGAGGTTTCTGTCTGTGGGCTTCTCTATAGAGTCCATGACAAATCAATGTATAAAAAAGGAAATACTTTATTAAAAAGTGCATTATAAAATGGAGTCTATTGGAGATGGCCTTTCTGTAATTCTGAGTTTTCTGGGGGTTTCTGAATAACAGACATGTTTATGTGGGAGCATGAATCTCTCCTGTAGTGCTGCATAAGAGAGAAGTTTACCTTCGACTATAACATCACCTATGTACAAGCCCACACCCTAGGGTCCGGGACACTTCTTAGCTGAGTAAGGTTGGGGTTAAACCACAGTGGCGTAAATTTGGAGCATTGATTACTCTTTTTAGGGAATCGGTGGCAGGCTGTTCTCCAGGAGAGAACAGTTGCCTTCATTAGGACTGCAACTCCTCTATATAGTATGTTTTTAAGAGTCTCATAAGATCCTACCAAGGAAGCCTCTAATCTGGTGGCGGCACTGCCTTAAGACTGGGTTATCCACCAGGCCGCAGATACTGCCTTGGCAGCTAGATAGTATAGATTTAGGTTTGGGGCAGCCAGACCTCCTTCTTCTAAAGGGAGTTGTAATGTTGTCAGAGCGACCCTTGGAGTTTTCCCAGCCCAATACAGAGAGTTTTATAAAGTGTCTAGTCTTCTAAAAAAGGTAGCAGGTAATGTTGTGGGAATTTGTCCGAAATATATAGAGGAATCTAGGCAACATGAGCATCTTAAATAAGTTTATCTGTCCCAATACAGTCAGTGGAAGGGTGGACCAAATCAAAATTTTTTATTCAAGTGTTCTGATGAGGGGGTGTAAGTTTAGTTCCTGAAATGTCTCTAAATCTTTATGTATCAATACTCCAAGGTATCTGAACGAAGTTACTTGTTGTATTGGGAATGGGAGTTTATGTTGATCTATGCTAAAGTCATCTATAGGAAACATTGCTGATTTGCCCCAGTTTATTTTCAATCCAGAGTATAAAGTATGTCTGTTGATTAGTTCTAAGGCAGTACTAAATGTTTCATATGGGGTTTCTAAGCAACTTTTTCTGTGTTTCTGTTTAGCTTTAGGCCGGGATTTTCTTTGAGTAACAGCGCTAAAGGCTCCATAGCCAAGGCAAACAATAGGAGTGAGAAGGGGCAGCCCTACCGGGTACCACGAAAGAGTTTAAAGGGTTTGGAGGTGCTAGCCCTGGGTTGGTCATATATTATCCATTTCTTAAAGTTTGTCCCTAGTCCCATTGCATCCATTACTACCCTCAAGAAATTCCAATCCACAGAATCAAATGCCTTTTCATTATCCAGGGTAATCACATTTCTGAGGCCAGGATTCTCATGAACTATGGAAATATTAGTGTCAGTTATCAACTTATGCAGAGTAAAAATAGAAGACTTTGATACTAGTATAGACACTCCTCTTGCATAGCTAGAATATGTGGAGTGATATGTAGAGGCTATCCATGGTCTTTTCAGGGATTTGGAGCCATCCAGGTGTGTTTCCCGTAAGAAAACTATGTGTGGCTTGTTAGCCTTAAGCACCTGAAACACCAAGCCTCTTTTAATTAAGCTGCCCAGTTGCAGGAAATTAAGTTGAGTGTAGCCATGGCGACGGTGGGGGTACTTGTGACTACTGGGTGGTCTCTGTGTGGAGTGGTGTTTTAAGCACTGGATCTGGTTGGTGTAAGATGGGGTAAGATAGTATCAGGCCAATTTTAGCCATGAATTGTGACTCCTGAGTGTGTAAAGTAGTGATGAATATATGCCTTCCCTTATTGTAAAAGTAGCTCCAGATCTTAGTAGAGATAGATGACAGCATTAAAACTAATCCCAACAAACTTCCCTCCCTACTCACCCTGGTCCGTCTTGGATGAGTCATTCCCCCAAACTAATGGGCTTAGCTGCCCTGAAAATTCAAAAAAGGGGTGGACTCAGAGATCTCTCAATTCAGTTCTCTGAGATAAACCTTGAATGCAAGGTTGAATGCAACTTGGTAGTCAAATTTGCGTAAAGGGGGGCTCCACTTGTTACTGACGAACTGGGTTAGACAATCCTTTACTTACTCATGTGGCTCAGTCCGGTGGTGAGCCACATTGGGGAGCGGGGTGGCTGGGGTAATTGTCGTGCTCTATCCGGTGGCAGTGATTCCATCCAAGTATGAGCTTCCTGAGGGAAACTCTCAGTCGCGCCGGGAATAACGTAGAGTAGGGAATATGCTTTATTTATTAAATATAGGGAGAGCAAGGTAACACACTATCCTGTGTGAGGAAGGCCAATAACTCTTTACCTACTAAGATGGTGCCTGTGAACTCCGATGACCTGAATTTACACCGAGGGGTAAGTAAAGAGTTAGGGGCATTTACCAAGGGTAACAGCTAGGCTGGGGGAAGGTCTATGTAGGGTGGGAGGGTAGGGGTTTTGATAATTTAGGGTTTGGTTCTCCTTTAATAGAGACAATAATGATGTCCAGGATGGAATGTAAACAGGCCACAAAGGCCCAGGCCGAAGATGGCACAAATTAAGGAGTCAGCAACAAAACACCAGCACACAGGAACAACTTGCAGGTAAAACCTTGCTGGTTTATTGTGAATGCAGCATGCAACGTTTCGGGGTAACCCCCTTTGTCAAGTATACAGACAATTAGTGCATGTGAACATTTAAACTTTCAACAGGCCACATGACCCGTAAAGTGGGAGTGATTAACAATGATAGTTAATTGATCATAGCAAATTCAGTAATAAAATTGATTTAGTAGTAAAGTTCAAGTGCACAACAAGCCATCAATTAATAAATATATAAATAGTAGAACAGTGTAATAATGTGAGACTAAAAATTCATACAGTATAATAATATAAATAGAAATAGAAAATATAATCAAAGTCCATCAATACATATTTTTGCCGGAGTGTCAGCTCATATTTTGGTTTGGGAACCCTGCAAAGGGGTGGGCTGGGACATGGATAACGGCTCAACACACTGTTACAAAAAAATATACATGAAGCCCAAACTTACAAATTGTGTGCAAGTAAAAAAAAGTCCTTTATATGAAAAATATGGGGGTCACGATTTATGATATGTCTTTCTCTCTCCTGAAAGCAGGGCTGTTTTTTTTGGCACATTGTAGGAACGAAGAGTGTGTCCTCCCTACAAAGATTGTACATGCACTTAAGCTTAAAAATAAATTCAGATGCTCACAAATCCTTTCTGCTCAGCATCTTCTGAATGCTATATGTAAGGGTTTATAAGTTATGTTCCCTACTTGACTTCAATTAAAGTGACACATTTCTAAGGAAGTAACCTTCAATAAAAATGCAATTATATGTTCTCCAAGTTTTGCTTGGAAAAATGTTCCTTTGTATACAATTTAATGCAATTATAGATGAAAAGCATTTAACAAGCTCAGTACCTAATAATCCATGCCTACGGATAAATGGAGAAAATTGTCAGTCTACAGCAAAGAAATACTTCAAATAGAAAGATACAACCTTCTATCTTAAAAACAAAAGTCATACTTGCAGAAAACATATAGGGTACATCTTTCTGGACAATATTGACTCTGTGCACAATTATGAGCAAATTGTCAACAAATGCTTGTTTGACATTTTGTGACTCAACATAGAATATCTGCAAATAGCCATACCTGAAGTACGTGTGCAGATCACAGAAATTGAAAGTAGACTTAAAGATTACATCCAACCGGATAGGTTGCAGCACTGACTTGCACACACCGACGATGCCATCAAGAAACAGCAACAGATTACAGAAGAAAAGAAGAGCTCCACATTTTTTACAGCAAGGACTACCAGTTAGGTACAGTAGCATTTAAAACTGGAGCAGAGGAAACGGTGATTCACAATGCCAATCATCACAAGAACACCAGAGCATCTGTATGAAGGATCTCCAATGTCAGCTGCCACATGATCACCAGCATAACCCAGAAGAAGCCTCCGCAACAGCAGCCCTGGAGAGACTCCTTCACTGAAACTACAACTCAAAGCATCGCTTCTACAACTTCTACCTCTTTTTTTCTCCTGCAGACCACACAAGAAAGATGAATTAGCCACAAGGCACAATAGAGAAGCACCCTCTTATCAATAAAGGCCCTCTAAAGGAACAGAGACAACAACCCCAGAGGAGGGAAAGAGAGAGCAGCTACAAGAGACGTTGGTGTACAATATTATTAACTTTATTAAAATGTATTTCTATAGCACCAACTTGTTGCGTAGTGCTGTACTTGTTGCGTAGCGCTGTAATATCTCAGATATTTTTCTTTCACCCTTACTGTACTTGTACCTTACTGTATTTGTACCCTTACTGTCTGTATTACAAAAAATTTATATAGTGTGATTCGTTTTCACTTGAAATTGAGCTTCAAATGGTTTTTGAAGATTAAAGAGTTTCTATACTAGAATAACATTTGATACAAGATCAAGAGAGATGGGTAATTATAGTAACATATGTTTGGGACATTAACAAGTATCCCTTAAAAGATTGGAACTAAGTGTTCTACGGTCTAAGGAAAATTCCCCTGCCTCATGGCTGAGAGTGGGGTTTCTACCCAGAGTTTACAGGGACTGAGCCCTTGGATTGGAGCATGGCTGATCCCAAAAGGAACCAGAAGGTGTCACTGTGCAAAAGTATAAAAGGTGATGCCATGTGCTTAGGCATCCATTACATTGTTGTTTCACAGCTGACTGTAATTTCACTGATGACACACTGTGAGAATATCGTTGCACAACAACGTTTAAGTAACCCAGCCAGCCCCACTGAGTCACAGACTGGAGAACAAAGTCCTCCATCACCGGCACACAAGGCCAGACAGGTAGATGACGCAGTTATAATACAAACTGCAATGGAGCCTACTTTACTTGAGTTAATGCAGATGATCACTCCAGTGTATTTAACAGACTGGATGAGCTGCAAATTGATTTTAACCTAGTCAAACAGTACGTACAAAATATTAGAGACCGCACAGCAGAAGTTGAAAGGAGGGTCTTAGATGACATGGTACACCGTATACCTGCCCGTCTGGAAAGTACAGATCACAGGTTGGCAGCTCTGTAAGCGAGAGCAGAATAGACTAAATGTTTACATCATTGGTCTGCCTGAAAAAGCTGAGGGGCAGCAGGTAGAAATTTTTTAATGCAAATTTTCCAACCCAGTGCCTCTCTGCCAACTTTGTCATAGAACAAGCACATAGAGTACCTGGTAAGCCACCTCCACCTGGTACAACACCAAGGCCTATTATTGCACGGGTGCTCAATTATTATGATAGGGATAGAATCCTTCAAGAAGTGAGGAAATAGTCAAGAATCACAGAATTTCCTTGTGCCCGGACTTCTCTATACTTAAAAAGGCTAAACCACATGTGATTTTTTTACAAGCAACTCATTTGGATGGCTCAAAACTGCTCTCTCTGCAGAGACCATGGATAGCAGCAACCTATCACTCCACTTACTCCAGTTATGCTAGGGGTGTTTCTGTGTTGATATTCAAATCTTGTGTTTTTACTCTGCATAGAATTGTTACCGATAAAGAGGGCAGATTTATTATTATACATTGTTCATTGTTTTGCAAACAGTATATGCTAATTAATATATTTGTTCCCCCACTGTTTAAAGAGGACCTGTTAATCCATATTATGGATCGGGTATCCAGTTTCCCGGTATACTTATAGGGTATTTTAACGCTGTGATTTCAGAAGACATGATAGGTTGTTTCCCTAGTTAGACAAGGCTACTCATATCCTATCTCTTTAATAAATGTGGATGCCAAAATTCTAGCAAAGATTATTGCTCGACGACTGAATTTGTATATCCATACCCTCATATCATCAGATCAGACAGGGTTTATCCCAGGTCTATCCACAAATATAAACTTACGTAGCCTCTTTACCAATATTGCAATAAAACATGATGTGGTTACCCTAGATAACGAGAAGGCCTTCAACTCGGTAGAATGGCAGCAGTATTGGACATAATGGGTCTAGGTGATATTTTAGGAAGTGGATCGATGCCTTATATTATCAACTCAAAACTAGAGTAAAAACAAACAGAAACATATCCATATCCTTTGACCTTTCTTGTGGTACTCAGCAAGGATGCCTCCTCTCACCACTCTTGTTTGCACTGGCCATGGAACCTTTGGCAATGCTCCTTAAAGAAAATACAGAAGTCACAGGTCTAAAGCTAAATGGAATAACAGAGAAGGTTGCAATGTATGCAGATGACATGCTTTTGTTTTTCAGTAACCCATATGAAGCTCTCTGGTCTGCCCTTGAGCTAATAAACAACCATACCATCTACTTGGGCCTTAAAATTAACTGGGCTAAATCAGCTATTTTTTTGATAGATGATTTTCTCATAGACTCACAAAAACTGGCAATTCAAATACAACAGGTAGATACATTCAAGTACCTAGGAATAGTTATACATAAAGATCTCAGTAAATTCGTTGAACTTAATTTAGATCCCTTAGTGTGTAATTTAGCGGTGAAAATTCCCATTTGGTCCTCACTTCCTCTGACAGTC
Organism: Xenopus borealis; assembly: GCA_024363595.1. NCBI lineage: Eukaryota > Metazoa > Chordata > Amphibia > Anura > Pipidae > Xenopus > Xenopus borealis. Next base: position 27,818,066 of record CM044444.1, on the reverse strand, counting down.
TTAGGAAGCATAAACCTGTTTAAAATGATAATGTTACCAAGATTTCTATACTTTTTTAGGCAAATACTCTTGACTCTCCCAGAAACCTTCTTTCAAAATTGGATTCCCTTCAAAACTCCTTGTATTGGACTAATGGGATACCTAGGGTTTCCATATCTAAATTACAACATTCCGATACCAATGGTAGTCTGGCAGTTCCAAACTTAACCTTTTACTACCTAGCATCTAAATTAAAACCTACTACCTGGTGGACAATGCCCAACCAGGGAAACGCCTCTACTAGTCTGGAAGCACACTTGGGTGGCTCATACGAAGCATTAAAAAACTTATTAGGGCACCAGACTAAACAGGGGAGTACTATTGAAGGCAACTGTTCAAACTGTTCAAAATCAGTCCTCTGTCGATACCCATTCACTTCTCTGCAGTACTCTAAATATGAGCCTCTTTGGTTTAACCCACATATGCCCAACTAAAACATATTCTGTTTTACTGGAATAACTTTTACAAACAACTCTCACTCTTCTATAAGGCATTACTTAAAATTGATACCGACCCCTTACCGAAAGTAAGGGACAAATGGATATTAGATGTCCCTACAATAGATAATGAAAACTTGCTAGAAATTCTTGCATCAGCCTATGTCCCACTAATCAGTGTTAGGGACAATATGATACAGATTTCTACACCAAACTTACCTTACTGCACATAGATTACACCTGATCAACCCAGACATACCAGGCATATGTCCAAAATGTGGCTTCGCTCCTGCCAACTTTTTTCATATGGTTTGGCAATGCCCTGTAATACATACATTCTGGGAAAGTCAAAAATTGGCCCTCTTCATACCTGTGGATCCACTAGCCCTCCTCCTTAACCAAATTGGAGACATTGCCCCCTCCACAGCTGAAAAGCACATACTGACCTTTTTGTTCATGCAGGCCAAAAGATTAATAGCAACGAGATGGAAATCAAGTCTAGCGCTCACAGTCCGTCAATGGATTGATCTGGTCAATCAATATCTCCCTTTATATTAGATTACATACTACTAAAGGGGCTGTCCGGAAAAAATTAACAAGATTTGGTCTATCTGGGTAGATGAACACCTTTAAGCAATTCAGGATTAAGAAATGGCGAATGTCCTATACTTCAATTCTATATTCTGACATATAATATTAAGTACATCTTTATAAAAGAGTGACAAATGTTTATTATTTAATGTATAATAGTTTAATGGACTTCAACTAAATAAGTCATATTGTGTAACAGATAATAACTTTGACTTATTGGTCTGTAACGATAAATACTGTTTTATTATTCATTGTATATGACAAAAACAGATGTAAGATTCAAATCTGCAATAAGTGCAGATTTTTTCTTTTTGTTTAAGTATGGAAAATTAATAAAAATAAAAGTAAAAAAAAAAAACAATGGATGTCATGAGAGCTTGCGCTATAGGCAGCGTTGGGAGCTGGATTAAGCTGGATGCCTGCTTCAGCTCTGTGTGAGCCTGCCAGCTCTGTGTGAGTCTGGTGGGTGCCAGCTCTGGGTGAGTCTGCCTGGGAGGGTAGAGGAAGAGGATCTAGTATGTTTTAGTGTGTGCTCGACTGGGAGAGTCTGGAGTCTAAAGACTCTTCATCGCTGTGGATCCCTGTCAGGGAAGGGTAGTAAAGGATGAGGATCCAGCGATCTCCTGTTTAGGATAAACAGGCTGTTTGTGAGCCTGCCATGTGGGAGCAACACTTTCTTGCAGGTAGAGCTACCTAGGACTGTTACTCTTTTGGAGACAAGGGATAACATTATAATTAAGCCAGCAGATTAAGGGGGGATATCAGTAGTCCTGAACAAAAATTACTACACTAATGAAATTTTATCACAATAATTTTGAACAGATGTTTATAGACCACTCAATTGTAATCCACTCACTTCAATACAACAGTGTATAATGGGCAGAGTCTGTAGAGCCAAAGATGAGGGTCTTATTGAAGATTTAAGCAGCTATTTAATCAAAGAATACCCCATCACCCCAGTATTTTATACAGGTCTTAAAATACATAAAAACCTCCAGGAACCACTGGGTAGACCCATAGTTGCCAGCACAGATTCCGAGGTAAGCCCCTTGGCAATCTTCCTTGACAAAATACTTCAACCATTGGTACAAGGGACTCCCTCATATGTGAAAGATACCACACATCTCCTGAACTAAATGCTCTTACATTAACTGAGAATGTCATTTTATTAGTAAGCTTTGATGTGACTAGCCTGTACACTTCACTGGTGAAACTTCTTCAAGAAAGAACACAGCAAGTCCAGTTGATTTGACTTCTTTCTATAGATATATCATGATCTGGATGAATGAGAATCTTCACAAACAAACCTCTACACTTCAATTTCACAAAGCTTGGTCTTGAAGCTTTAAGTCATTATTTGAGCAACAGAATATTCAGAGTCAAAATCTTTTTACTAGATTTACTACTGAATGAAAGAAAATTCAATAAAACAAACACAAGCAGGAACGAATACACCTACAAAAAGAATGAGAATGGCCCCAACGTTTCAGCACCAAGGCCTTTGTCAATGGGAATTTTTTCTTGGTATGTTTAAACTTTAGTGATATTTATGATGTGCATTGTTTTCTTTGATGTATTGTAAAATGTATGCCTATCTTTTGCTGCATTATTTGTAAAAAATTTCTTTGCATAAAAGTAAAGCATCTTTTTGACACCACTCATGTTTTTCAAATTGTATCTTTTTGATTGTGCAAACCTATAGATGTACATTGTTTCTATAGCTATACCATGATCTGGATGAATGAGAATCTTCACAAACAAACCTCTACACAGAATATTCAGAGTCACAAAATATTTTTACTAGATTTACTAGAAATTGAGCTTTATCAGAACAATTGTTTTGGATATAGCTTTTACTTACAGCTACATGGCACAACCATGGGCAGTAATATTGCCCCAACATATGCCAATCTATACATGGCGTACCCAGAAGACCAACACATACAGTGTATCAGAATTCCTTGTACCAAAAGCACTTTTTACTCTACTCTCGCTGCATTGACAATCTATTGGTAGTGTGGAATAAGACAAGAGACACTCAATGTCAATCTAAAATGTATATGTGAATGAAGTGCAGTAATGTTGAATTTTATGAATGTTCAGTTGACTAGATGTGGTTCTGGCATTAGGATTCACATTTTCTGTAAGAACACAGACAGAAATAGCCAGTGGCATTACTACCTAAAAAGGTCTTTACCATTTAGTCAGTTCACTAGAATTAGGAGAATTGTTAGCAAAGAGGAGTCATGCACCACACGTTTATTTGAAATGGCAGAACATTTTGAGCAGAGGGGATACCCCAAATAAGTTGTCCAACAAAGCCTACAGAAAGCTAAGACTACAAATAGAGACAAACTGCTGGCCTGTAAGAACATAAGGGTACAACATAAGGCTTGATGAAGGGCCCGGAGGGGCCCAAAACGTATCCCTTTTTGCTGATTTATTAAATCACCATTTTCACTGACCAATTCAATGGTGTGCTTCTGAATTTCATTATGCACTGAACTATGACCCTGTTCAAGGAATGGGTCTTCTGGTAGAGCAACCAGCAAGTAATTATTACTCTAGTTAAGCACTCCATGATCATGCATTCAAACATATAACTGTATGGCAGATGTAGACATGACAGGCTGCTACTATATGAATAGTCAAAACACTAGTGGATGGCTACAAAATGTTGAATTCTTAACCTTTGAACAAATAGTATTCTGATGAAAAATAGTAGTACAGTGGTTAGCATTGCTGGTTCAGAGCCAGAACTAAAGGTAGGCAGCAGAGGTAAGATGCATGTGTGGAATGGGTAGTAATTCAGAGAGAAAACACTGAGAATGAGTGAGCAGGCAGCAGTGAGGGAGTGAGCGTGAGGGGAATAATGGTGCCATAATAAGCATATGTGGGAGTGTTGACCAGGTAGTATTGTCTTGAGCACAACTGCCACCTAGCTCAGCTCTTTTTGAAGCTTTTGAATTCTGAGATCAAATCTACCAAGGACTCTAGGAGGTCTACATAACGTTTGTGCATGCTCCCCTTTTTCTAGGTTTCTGTCTGTAACCCTTTTTTCTCCCACAGTTTAAAATATACAGATAGTAAGAAGAGACCTCTGACTATATTGATCTTTGTGTAAGAGTGGAATTATGATATAACTGCAGTGACCAGACATGAATTATTATATATTAGGGATTAGTTAATAGTAACAAATAGCGGCACAAAGCCCCACGCAAATTGGGGCAAATTTTTTAAAACTACAATGCTGCAGTTTTCCCCAGATTCCAGTGCTTCATGCAACAAAAAGCTTGGTATTGCAGACATAAATGAGTGTGTGTTGATATATTATGTAGCAGCAGGGGAAGGGTTAAATCAAAAACTCTCTGATGTTCATGGCAGCTCATATGTCTGCCATCTGGCTAGCTATTAAGTACCATCTAGAAAAATCTTATCTTTTGCCACTAGAAGATGGCCGGATTGAGTATACCAAACCAGTTGATGATGAAAATATTGTCTATGGTGAAATGTTGAATTTTCTCTCATCATTAGCTGCCGCTCTGTTAGCAACTGCATTGCTAATTAAGGAGGTAACAAGAGGCTTCATGACCCCAACATATATAATTTCATTATACCCCCTTCCTCTGCCCAAAGAAACAGTTAGTCCTTGGCATCCAAGAACTGTATGCTAAAAAACTTTTCACAGAGACAGAGAGGTGTAATTACTGAAATAAAGTTACCATCAGCTTTAGTGGTGTGAACCAATAAGTTGAATAGTACGTTAGCTTCTTCATTCATATTATTTGGCAATTTAGGCAATGCTTGTCTAATCAAACTGTTGATCTATGTGTGCCCCAGGTAAGTGAAGTTATAGGATGGGTTCTGCTCAGTGGCGTAACTACCAGGGGTGCAGGGAGTGCAATTAGTGATGGGCGAATCTCACCTGTTTCGCCAAATTGGCGAAAAAATTCGTGAAACGAGTTGCGCGTCTCGGCAATCGCGTTGCGTCGTTTCCATTGCATCGCGTTATTTTTGGCGCACGTCACGTCGTTTTTTTTCGGCGAATTTTTGCTGGCGTTTAGCAAATTTATTCGCCAGTGGCAAATCGCGGGAATTCGCCGCAAATTCGCCCCTGGCGAATAAATTCGCCCATCACTAAGTGCAATTGCACCAGGGCCCCCAACCCCTTGGGGCCTGTCTGAGCCACGATAATGGTTATGGCAGGCGGTTATCTAGGGGGAGATTTTACAGCACACATCAACACTCCAGCATGCGATTCATAGAGGTAAGGGCCCGACAGGGGGGCCCAGGTGCCCATTCTGTACCGGGGCCCACCAGGGAGTAGTTACCCCACTGGTTGTGCTGATATTTGGGAATAGCATAGTAAATGTAAAGGGGGGAGAATTCAATCAGAAAAATGCTTCATATTTTTAGAACTTATCCCTGAAGCTTGATTCATTGCTTCAGTTCTGTCATCAGAGAGTATGATTCAGGCATATTGATGCTCAGTTCTGCATCTATTTCAACAGACTTCAGATAAGTCTGGAAAATAAAATCCATGTCCTAAACAAAGCACTGTACTTATCTCAGCTGGAAATGTCAAAATAGGGAACTTGCGGAATATTTGACAGATACCTTGTCATAGAGATATCTCTTAGTCACTTTTAAATTCAGAGTTTGAAAGCTATTGCACGGCATCTTATAGGCTTAGACAGCTTTCACATTAAATGGAATCACATGATTTACAGTGCAGATTCCATGGATGCTGCAAAAGTTTATTAGGAACAAGTTTATCTTTTTTGTTTACTCTTTACAGAGTATGAGTAGAACTTATATATTTAGAAAATATATGGTACACTTCCACCAGAGCCATTATATTCAGTTCTGCAACACATTTGGTCTGTTGTATTATCCAGGAGGCACCCCAGCAAGCAGAAGCCTTATATACTGCTATATTGGGCTGCATAATGTCATAAAGTATATCCCTTCATTCCCATGGCTTTGTCTTTTCCAAACCTGAGTAGGTGATGTTTTGTCTTCATAATTGGCAAAGCCTTCTCTTGGCTTATTCACAGCTTTAAGCTGGCGAATAGTCGAAGGGTTTTTAAAGGGCCAGTACTTCGAAATTTGAAAATTTTAATTTTCGAATTTTAACAATTCAAATCAAATTTTGGGCCCAAAATCACTTCGAAATAAAAAATTTTTAAATTCAAATTTTATTTGAATTTTCACTTCTACCCTTAGTTAATAAGCCCCTAACTGTGTAGATCAATTTCACTATATAGTTATCACATACTATAGGCTTTTCTTTACTGGTTCATCCCTGGAACACCTATTTCTATCATTACACATGTAAGTTTACTTTACTGGTAGTTCTGCCACTTGGCACTAACACTAGTTTTTATTTTTTGGTGTTCCATCCCTTACTTAGTTTTGTCTTCTGCACACTTCAAAGTTCAGCAATGTTTTTTAGTGCACTGCCACATAAAGCAACATAAAGGTGAGTTCTAGCTGGTGGCAAAACAGTTGTCTTCTCTGGCAACCTAGAATGTCAAATCATGTGACTCAGATAAACCTCAGTCACTCTTTACAGCTGCACTGCAAGTTGGATTGATATCACCCCCCACCACAACAGCCCAACAGTAGAACAATGGGAAGGAAACCAGATAACAGCTCCCAGACATAAGATAACAGCCTGGTACATATGAGAATAGCACTTAATAGTAAAAATCCATGTCCCACTGCAACTCCTTCAGTTGCATTGAGTTTGAAAAACAATAGACTGGCAGAAAGCAGTTCCATTGTGAAGTGCTGTCTCTTTCTATAAGCACAAGATCTGTCAAAATGACCTGAGATGGCTGCATACACACCAATATTACAATTATCATGTATATATTCTATTTTTAATACAAATGCAGTCACTTTGGATTGTAAGTTTAATGCGTCGTGACTTAACTCATCTATCTCATTTATCTCACTTAGCACAGAATATTGTGTCACAGCATCCCATCCAATTAAAGAGATCACCATTGAAAACAATGGTGCTTTGGTATGCTAATGAAAAGGTTAAATGCATTAAATGAGTTAAGATAACTTTAGATAACACAGTTTCTTCAATTAGCCCTGAGTCATGACGCATTTAACTTACAAATCCAAGTGACTCTATCTGTACTTCTTCCAGGAGTGCTCTGGTGAGGGACTGTAATACTCAACATTTACTAGTACTGAAAGCAAATGGATTCTGCTTTTACCACTATACTGAAGGGCCTCGGCCAAGGTAAATGTTTTAATGTGCTATCAAAAACACTTTTTGAGGCCCACTGGGAATGAATAAACTCTAGTAAACATGATGGCTGCTCCACTAATGAAGATAGACAATGGTAAATTTTACGAGGCTGTATATAGAAATTTCCTTATAATGGTCATTAGGTAGAAAATAAGCTGTATAAATGTGGAGTGCCAGAAAACAGCATTTCAGTGATTGAAGGTGCCCTACTGTATAGTGTTAAAGATAATGAGCCATTCTGTTTTAGTGCTGCCCTTTGCTCTAGCAATGTGCAAAGTCTGAGCTCTGTTAAATTACATTAAATACTGTTAGACGAATAATGATAATAGTCCTAAAAATATCCTGGTATTGAGCTCACAGTCTGAGTGTGTACCTTTGGCTGTAAAGGTTGAAGTACATGTCAGAAGTGGCTGGTCAAGTCCTTGTCATTTCGGGTGTCATAATGGCAATGCATCTTGGAAACGTGAGTAGGTTAATACTCTCTGAAATCCAGTATGAAGAGGAATTAAATAGCTCATATTGTTTCATGTTGAGAAGATCAGTGTGGAAGTATATTTAACTGTATTGTCTAGCCATGTGAAAATCCTAAAATGGATTTATGGCTCTATTCTTTGAAATTGTCATAACTATCTTTGACACAAATAAGATTTTATTTTTATCAAACCACTAGCATTTCTTTTTTAAAAGAGCACACCAGTTCAACCATGCTTTAATAAGTTTTTGCTGGATTATTAGCTTTGCTTTTTTAGCAGGGAAAAGGGCATTGTGGGAGCTGTAGTCCAGCAACCTCAGGGTTGTAACCTTAGGGCTCATACACATGGGTTTATATCCCTGTGTTCCCCTGTAGTAAGTTTTTATGTGTTCAACCACAGGGGAGTACAAAATGAAAAGCAGCCTGTTCTTGCCATATTGACACAGATTCATCCAAACTCCAAACACAGGTGGAACACAACATCATTTTGTTCTTCGCTCCCCCTTGATGGAACGCAGGAAAACTGACTGCAGGGGAACTCATGGAGAAGTGCCCTTAAAGGAGAATTCAACCCAAACCCTACCCTACATAGATCAACCCTCCCTCCTCCCCCTCAGCCTAGCTACTACCCTGGGCAAATGCCCCTAACTTTTTACTTACCCTTCAGTGCAGATTCAGGGATTGGAGTTCACGGCAGCCATCTTCCAGGCCTTCAGTAATCTTTGTGTCTTCTTCTGGCACTTTGGAAATTACCATCAAAACCGGCGCATTAAGAGCCAGAAGATGGCTGCCGTGAACTCTAATCCCTTACTCTGCACCGAGGGATAAGTAAAAAGTTAGGCGGGGGGGGGGGGGG
>CM044444.1:27775304-27809273 GCA_024363595.1 Xenopus borealis | reverse complement strand
GGGGGGGGGGGGGGAGGAGGAGGAGGGAGGAGTTTTTTAAATTTAAGGTTGAATTCGCCTTTAAAGGAGAACTAAACCCCCTCTTAGAGAGTCCCCATCTAAAAGTCCCCATTTACTCCCTCCCTGCCTGGTCCACTATTTAAAATATTGTTGCAGATAATCTCACGAGAATTCACATGCAGAGTAGCACAGTGGAGCTAACAGGACTTTCTTAAGAAGGGGGTTTAGTTCTCTTTAAAAAAATACAATGATAGCTTTCCCTCAGCTCTCATAGGTCAGTGACCCTGGAAAATCCTTACTTAATATGTAACTTATATTGATTGATAGATGTTCTGCTGCTGGAGCTCAAAAATTAAACACAGTTTCTAAAGCAATCTTATGTTGCAAAGCTTATTTTTTTACAATTCACAAGGTCAACAAACAGACCATCAAAGAAGGAAATGTTGCAAAGAAATACAGCTGGCAATCTAAAAAAAAAAGGCTTTATATGGTGCCAGAAAAAATAAATACAATTAATGAGAGATCATAAATACGGATGAGTGAAACATTTGGCCATATTCAGATTTGCCAAAATCTTCTGGATTTCACAGCCAGTGAAAATATTCTCAAAACTGCAGCAAATATTCACCATGCAACTCATTTCACTTTGCATGAAACAAAGTGTGAAAATGCATGTTTTATCCTTCCCCTCTCCTTCCACATGACTTAAAGGTATTTGAGCCATCCCACTGTCTATATAAGGACATAGGGTTATTCATTTTAATGTGGGATATAAACTGCATATTATCTGTTGGTGGCGAGATTTGTTGTTAGTTGTGCCTGTGCTAGTAAGTCAGTATGAATATATAAACTATAGATGGTACTTTTTGTTAAAACACAACATAGTGTAGTAGTAGATACAATTATCAATTGACCAGACGTAATGTAAAAAATTCACAGATATTGGCAACATGGGAGCCTAGTGGATAGCAGATCCTATAACAATTTAGGGGCGTAAAGCAGTGAGAAATGCCCCAAAGCAGAAACACGGTGCTTAAAAAAAAGCCCCTAGACTCCAATGTAGTTTGTTACAAAAATTATGTGCTAAAAGAAACATTTTTGTAGCTCAATAAAGCCATTTCTATCAATGCATCCACTTATATGTACTGTTTACTGAGGTACAGCTTGGGGCCTCTTATCCAGAATTCTTGGGACCTGGGGTTCTTCAGATTTGGATTTTCATACTTTGTGTCATGGTCAGCACCCAAACTAGAACAGATGCCCAGCACCCTGGTCTCAGCTCGTGCTTCACAAACAAATATTTTGAAGCAGCACATCAAATAAGATGGAGTGTTCTCACCAGAATAGAAATGTGGCCCAGGTGTGTTTGTTTATTTCTACCTCTATGACCTCGTATATAAAGCAAAACCAAGAGATAAGGCAGTTACAAATACAGGAGGTAGTTTATTGAGTCCAAATATAGACAATAGGTTTTGCCTGGGTAAGCTGTCACAGCACCAACGGAGCATGATTTCTGTGATGGTACGCGAGGGCTCACCAAAGTTATCTCCCAGGACACAAGTTTATGTACTCCTTTTTACGTCATACAGGGTGTGATACAAAGGGATATACATTTTATCTTATAATAGCAGAATATTCCTTGTACTTCTATGCCTAAAGTATTTGCTTAGCATTACATTTTACAGAAGGTATTGCAACATAAGTTTCATGGTTCCAGCGGTCTCTAGAAAGCTGTTGGCTATAGATAACCACTGGTGGTGAAGTCAGTTATTGAGCAACATCCCTACACTGGGCCCCAAGAGACATATTAACATGGTTTTAGAATGATCGAGTAAGCAATTTAGCACTATGGCCTTCTATCATTCCTAAAGCTGACCACTGTCTTACAGATGACCTTATACCCCGTAGTCTATCCTGTCTTAGGCCTTTGGCATTGCGGCATCAGAGCATAAGGGGGACTTAAATAATAGATATAAATCTTATATTGTTTCATTACACTCTTGACACTAGCCATTCACTTGTCAACGGAAAGACTGTTCTCATACAAATGTGGTAATATAAATATGGCATATAGAAAATATATCAACAGGTGCTCCAGCCCCAGGCCCTCAGCTCAGGGAGCAAGCATTCCGCAAATCCAAAAACAGTTGGTGCTAGGCACACTGGATCCCCACACTCAGATCAGACCGAAGAAGTTAATTGTTAAAATGTAAACTTTATTATATAATCATCTCTAGCCTGACGCGTTTTGTGTCCAACAGACACTTAATCATAGGCTCCTCAGCTCGTGCTTCACCAGTAGTGTGACCGCCTTTGGCCTCGGGAGGAGCCCTCAGCTACTCAGATGCCACCTGGACTTAATGAGAGGTGCAAGGTGAAAGTTCTGGCTAGCAAGGGGCACGACTGTTAAGCAAAGTCTTTGGGCAGAAGGTCACTGGACTGGACAGATGCAGATAACGTAGACAGATCAGGCTGGGTCAGGACAGGGGGAACACAGACGGAGTCAGACAGGCCAAGGTCTAAACAAGGAATCTTAGCAGAGGGATCAGGCAGAATCAGAAGTCAGATAACGAGGCAAGGGTCAAACCAGGAGATCAGATCAGAATGGTCAGGCAGGCAGGGTCAGAATACAGAGTGTAGAATAGTCAGGTCACAAGCCGAGGTCAGGATCACGGAAGTCAGGAGTAATCAGTAGCAGGCAGGGGTCACAACAGGAATCAAGATCAAGAAAACTCAATAACAAGGCTCGGAAGCACCAGGAACAAACTCCTATAATGGGCAGTGAATTTGAAGCAATTTCCCATTAAATACATTTGAATTTCGCGCCACATCAGCGCGCCTGCGCTTTTAAGGGAACCCGGAAGTGTGCCGCATGCGCCTAAGGAGAAGCAGTCGCTGGGAGGAAAAGGATGCTCGGGACCTGGGGTTTGGATCCACATACCTTACGTCTACTAGAAAAGCATTTAAACATTAAATAAACCCAATAAGTTGTTTCTGCTTTCAAGAAAGATTAATCATATATTAATTTGGTTTAAATATGAGACATTGTTATTTTATTATTACAGAGAAAAAGAAAATCATTTTTAAAAATCTGGATTTCTTTTATGGAATCTACGGGAGATGGGCTTTTCGTTAATTCAGAACTTTCTGGATAGTGGGTTTCAGGATAATGGATTCCATACAGGTACAGAGAAATAGGAAACAATTTTTAAAAATATGAATCAAATGTAGTTTGTGGGAGCATGCAATTTGGCGCTTTCTGGGTAATGGATTTCCAGATAATGCATTCCATATCTGTAATTTATTGTGCCATAGACCGGGGCTTTAAGTAAAGTGATACTGTATAAGTTGTTCATGTAAAAGTGGTAACCTTTGAGGATGTTTTTCATGGTGTGGGCTAGAGTCCTTGGTGTCGGTAAACTTTAATTCTACAGTTTACAGCTACATTCTTGACTATTCCAAGTGTAGCACACCCATGAGTGCATTTTCAGTGTGGGTATAGTAGAATGTGAACAGGACTTCTGCTGCTTGTACTGTGCCAATGACCGCATGTACCTGTGCAACTCCTGGTTAGTGAGTCAAAAACGACGCGCGACTCGTTTTTTTGGCGAAATTTCGCTCGGCGAATTCGCGAATTTATTCGCCAGCGGCGAATCGCGGGAATTTGCCGCGAATTTGACCCTGCCGAATAAATTCGCCCATCACTACTCCCGGTACCTTGTATAGTTCTGTGCAGCAATGGATCCAGTCACAGGGATGATTTATTGCAACAAAATTACTGGTTTATTTAGAATGGAACAATTCAAATGATTTTTATTCAATCGAAAATGGACCTATTTGATCGAAATATATAGGGTTTTTTGTTTATGCAATAATACAGTCTGGGATGGAAACATGCACACACGCACAGATATATCTATATCTATAAAAGTTTTTGTTTTAATTTTAATGTGAAAAGCAACATCTGCATATTGTAACTGTGAGTTATAAAAGGAGAAAATGAGAAATAAAATAATGGAAAATGTACTGTGTTTCTCCCCCCTCAAGATTCTCAATACATACAGTATAATCTGAGAATGTGAGTAAATATTATCAGAAGCGCTGTGAAATGGCACCACATTTCTGCTAGCGAGATCAGATTTATATGGACATCAGCAAATAAATTAACTAAGCGCTGGTGTTGCTAAGCTGGATCCATCAGATAACCAGCTTGAGTAACATATCTGACAAGTCAGCTTCATATTTCAAACTAGAAATAACATTATGATCCATATCTAAGTTTGTAAAATAAACAACGTTTCCCCTGTATCTGTAATGAGTCAAATACAGTGGTGCAGTTACATCAGCTGATGCATTGTGACTGTGGGAAGTAGGTACAGTATGTGTTCAGGAAAACTGGTTGGCATGTAGGTGTTTCCTGGAAAAACATTTATCTTGTTTGGTATTAAAGCTAGCAGTTTAGAGAAGACCAGAGTGCTGTACTTAAACCCTGCCAACAGCAGAAATATATTGGGCTGACTTGAGGCCTACATCCATGTTCTCTGCATTTTGCACTATATTTTCAATGTTGTGCCCTTAGAGCTCTTGCAAGCAGAGTAGGCATGTGCCTAGGGCACAAAAGCAGGAGGGTGCCAGGCATGCATCTTCTCTGCCATGGCTACCCCCTTTTCCAGTCCCCTCTCTTGCCAGCTTTCCTGCATGCGCACTCTTTTGTGCTTGCACGCTTGTCGCTTGTTGTTTGCTGGTTGGGCGCTCCTACTGGCCAGGCTGCCTAGGGTGCCTAGCCAGGATGGCCCAGCACTGCTGAAAATGGCAGCATATTCTGATGAATTCCACTTGAGACCTCACCAATTTATAAGAGCATACTGTTTATTTAGATTTTCTCACAACAATGCGCCCAGTGAAGGAACCCTAGTGAGCCGAAACATGTGCTGGGTCATAAACGGCATGCACTGATACATTGGTGAGGTCTCTGGTGGAATTCATGGGAATATACTATAATAAGAGGGAGGTGGTGATGACTCTTGCCACTGAAGGCTGATCTCTAACACATGGAAATTTAAAAGTAGCAAGTTTGAACAGAAAAATAGAAAAGTGTATGTTAAAATAACAGCAGCTGTCAGTTATTAGCGTTTACACAATATATACATTCAGTTTAGATTTTATACAATCTGAAATTATAGTTTGGTATACAGTATAGAATCGCAGCTTGATATTGTTGTGCATTTTTCTTCCCTGATAGATTATTTTACTGATAGGAGACCCTAGGGTGGAGATGTGGATGAATTCAGAATAATATTTACAAAGGCAAAGTGATCCTTTCTACACAAATGTCATCATGTTTTCAAAATGCTTTTCATTAGCAAAGCACAAAGGGAAATTACAATTAGCTCTGGCTTCCAGGTTTTCTAATGCATTCTACAGTGACATACAATAGATGCTCCTCCACTAGTAAATAGAAACACCCAAAAAGACCACTCACAAACCTGCATTTTTTTCCTTATTTTTGGGATGTTATAGGGGCTGTTATAGGGGCTAATTACTATTTAGGGTGCAAGTTGAGATGTTGTTGCCTACAATGTTGTTTTTTTGTCCTCATAGTTCTTGCATAATTTAATTGTGCTTGTGAATGAGTGATGCTTCTGACTCATTTGTCTTATCAATTGCCCATACATGAGGAAACTGTGCCTTCACATTAACAAACATGACTGCAGCTGAGCTGAAGAGCTTTTCTGGTTGAGATATCTTCATTTTGTTTAAGACAGAAGGCAATGGCAGCTTGTGTATGGAACGGTACATTTAATGAATGGAGAAATGTTTTTGCCATGGTTGAGTCAAAAGGTGCATGAATGCAAAGGCAGAGCATATTTCTGTGTGTGCCGACAAAAGTTATATACAATAGCAAAAAAGTTGCGACACACACACGATTTATGATGCAAAAACAAAAAAAAGGTTTATTTAGTTTCAATGTTTCGATCCCCCACAGGGATCTTTGTCAGGAGCAGCACAGCAGTGTTTGTTTGTACTCTACTTCTGATGAAGATTCCTGTGGGTCATCGAAACATTGAGACCAATAAACCTTTTTTTGTTTTTGCATCAGAAATCCTGTGAGTACCAGAACCTTTGTGCTAAAATAATATATGTTATGTATATTTATATATATTATATATATATATATATATACAGTATATATATATATATATATATATATATATGTGTGCACACTTACTACAATAGATATATTTTTACATAGTATTACTATATTATTATTACTATTATAATTGAACAAATAGTCATATATATATATATATATATATTCATTATATGAATTCAATTGGAATTAAAACAATTCTGTTAAATGTTTTGTCAAAGAAAGGCTACTTATTTTCTGCTAGGAATACAATATATACATACTTTCATAAAATGTTATGTTTTCATAGTGCAAAGCAGACATTAATTAATGTTTTGCTGTAATTTAAGTGGCTTTAATAAATGTTTACGTATAAGTTCAATTACATAACCCCCTTCAGCTGTCTAGTGATGATGCCAAGACTTTGTGTTCTATAAAAGCCATTAATTAATCTGTTCAATGTTCAGTGCATGGTAGCGTTTTTTTCAACAAAGTTGAAACTGAACAGAATTATATCTAGATTTTAAACATTGCATTATTTGTGACATGGATAGATCTAAGCAAAAGGTTTAGCCACCCTATTAGACAATTATCCCATGGAAAACCATCTGTTGGCTCACCAACTGAGAACCTTAAAAAGGAGAGAACCAATTTAAGGGAGAGAAGAGAAAAACTGCATGACAAACCAAAAGTGGTGAGTAGAAGAGAAAGGTTAGTCCAGGGGATGAAAGGGGAAGACTTGAGATGTAACTCAGCGCTACGCAACAAGTTGGCGCTATAGAAATACATGTTAATAATAATAATGTTAATAACTAACAAAAAAAGTTACAAAAGGAACATTGTTTTGCACAGTCAGTCAAACATGGAATAAAATTACATATATAGCCCCCTTACATATGAAACTTTTCTGTTCACCTGCTTTTACTAAACACTAATTTAGAACTATGTTAGCATCTGAAGGGCTTGGTGGTGCTTTGTAAGACACTCATGGGTCACAAACCATTATTACATTATGTAATAAAAGCTACTACATAGAAACAACAAAAAACTAAAAGTTTCTCTGACCACAGCAGTTTCCACTATGGCATCAATACATAGTGAAGAACTCTGGCAGTAGGCCTTGCAGTACTAGATCAATCACAACAGGCAATGGCAAGTACATAAGAATCACTAACTAACTGCACCAGACATCAAGGAACAGCAGAATGAAAGCAAACATAAGAGAGTTTCCAACAATGCAGAAATGTAGAGAAACATAATAACTGGAGTTCTGCAAAAAACAAAATTGGTTTGTGGACTGACAAATTCTGACATTTTTGCGCCATCACGTTTTTATACAATTGGATAAGAGGAATTCTAAGGGGCAGATTTTTCAAGGGTTGAATCGAAAATTAGAATTCTCTAATTCAAATTTTGAGTTTATTTTAGTGTACTTTGAGTAGGGAATAGTCCAAATTCGATTTGAGTTTTAAAAAAAAAAAAAAAAAAATCAAATTTCGACATTTATGATGTACTGTCTCTTTAAGAATTTAAATTTGACTATTCGCCATCTAAAACCTGCCTAATTTCTGTTTTAGTCGCTTTGGAGTCGCTTGGTGCACTTTTGAATATCACATTTTTTTGTTCGAGTTGGCAGGTTGATCATATGCATCCGAATTATAAAATTTTTCTAATACATTTTGATTGGTCTTTTTTTTTTTAATTTCAAGTTTTTTTTAGAAACAACCATAAACTCGAAATTCAACCCTTGATAAATCTGCCCCTTAGAGTTCAAGCAACACTGGCATTGGAGCATGGGTGGCAGTGTAATGGTTTGGGGGTGTTTTCATGGCTCTGAAATTGAGGACCTTTATAGAGAGACTGCAATCCTGAATTACAGAAGCTGCTACAACATTCTTCAGTGCTATAGCATGCCCTCTGGTATGAGATTTATTAGTGAGACTTAAGGGCAGATTTTCATGGGTCAAATTTCGAAGTGAAAATACTTCGAAATTCGACCACTGACTTTTAGTTGAACTGTAGTCAATTTTTTTTTTCTGATGGAATAGGTCTATTTTCAAATTGTTCAATTTAATAATTCGATCGAAAGATTAGAACGATTTCCTCAAAAAGATTTGATTTCTCAAAATTTGCCAAAAGACTCCATAAAGTTTATAGGAGGTCCCCCATAGGCTAAAACAGCAATCGGCAGGTTTAAGGTGACGGAGGGTCGAATTCGAATTTTTTAGTACTTCGATTTTCAAATGTTTGAATTCTTCAATTCAAATCTAATTTTTTCCATTCAAATTGAATTTTGGCCTATTAGATAGTCGAAGTACCCAAAAATTACTTTGAAATTTAAATTTTTAAAATTCTAATTTTCACTTTGACCTTTGATAAATAATCTGCCCCTAGTGTTGAGTAAAAGCTTTATTTCTTATTGAGTAACCAAATACCTAGGTGTTTAATGCAGAAGTCTGCTGGAGCAGTACTATTAACTGATGCATTTTGAAAAAAACATGTTTACCTGTGACATTTAAGAAATGTTGCATTGCTAAATATAGAGGTTTTACTTTAGTTATTCATTAAAATTAGCAGGTAAATGATGAGATGAATGGAATATAAAGAAAAACTCATGGATAAACTGTATGTCATGGATAACCTGTATCTTTACCTCATTTGTTTCTTTGGGACTAACATCAGTCAGTATTTGAATGAACTGCTTTGCCTTGCAGGGGGTGAATTGTAGTCTATTGTAGCAGGTTAAAAGAGTTTGAAATACAGTCAAAATATTAAAGAACAGGCACACACACATATTGCTTCATTTGATGATACTTTCTTCATTTGTCAGATTGATAAAAACCTGTTCTTTCAGTTTTTGGGCATCTTATAAAAATAATGTTAGGTTGCTATTTTTTTCCAAGGGCTTACCTTGCATTCACACACAAATATGAATCTGCACTCTGGCATTCTGGGAAAAGGGTAAGTAAAATGTCTGTGCATTGCTTTTTTCACAGGCTAGAGTAGTTTTCTCCAAGCACTCCACAGTTCTTAATAATCTATTGCTATTTTACATCCCATTGGTGTACCAGTGAAATTCCCTTTTTTGGATGTACTTAAAAAGATCAGATGACCACTGCTACATGGTTGCCAGTGTGTCTGCTTATTTGGTTGCATTCTTCCATAACTAGGGGTTCAGCAGCACCTAGACCACTAAGGAAGTACAGTG
Source organism: Xenopus borealis (assembly GCA_024363595.1). Classification (NCBI taxonomy): domain Eukaryota; kingdom Metazoa; phylum Chordata; class Amphibia; order Anura; family Pipidae; genus Xenopus; species Xenopus borealis. The sequence continues at coordinate 27,799,935 of CM044444.1, read as the reverse complement.
AGCCTCCTTAAAGCCTAATATGGCTAGCAATGCCATGTTTTATATTGAACCATCCTAAAGATTCAGCATCTCCATAGTAGTAATATTTCAGACTTCATAGTTGTCACAGAACTTTCCCATCTTGGATTTTGTTAGGAGTGTTAGTGACATGCACATGCTCAGTGTGCTTTCAGAAGCTTTAGTTAGGGTTAGTTTAGAAGCCCAACACATAATGTACAACATTTCATGCCTACATTTTTAATGAGGCTTTAGTTCTCCTTTAACTAAAAAAAATGGAGAATAATCCTAGTGGATTTATGCAGGGTGCTGTATTGGGTCAAGCCATTTTTCAAAACTGACCTTTGTTGAGTACTGTCGTTGACATCGGCTTCAATTTACCTTCATGTTATTGATTTTAATTCACCTTCATATTATTTCAGTTCATCATGGATGATCTCATTCTCATTTCTCATCAACATTTCTTTTTCATCCACTTCATAGAACATGTAAAATTTTTGCTAATGATTGCTAATGTTTGCTAATGTATTGATCCTGCCTCTTTTGATGAATGGTGTTCAACTAATCCTACTGATGCTGGTAACGCTGGTGCTACTACCTGCCTGGACCTGGCAGTAGTTCTAGCCACAAGTCAGAGTGTGGCCACAGTTATGTTGGAATTAAGGGAAAAACTGCAGTATGGGCAAAACACATGGTGATTAGAATACAAAATTGCACATTGAACACTGCAAGCTGTTATAGAGCATTTTGATTTATGCAGCTTTGTATGTTTTGAATTATAAATAGAGAGGTTTATGTATGAGCATTGTTTTTATTTTTGAAATTATTTGTCTTTCCAAAGTGATGACCGTAGTATGTTGAGATTTGTTTTCCTTAAATGTGTTTTTGTTGATCTCTAGACTACAAAAGGAAACTGCTGTATCCAATATTGAACTAGGAGTACTCCTAGCTGTTTTCTACTAATATTTCCTTTCCCTTATTAATCAAAACTTTTATGACAAATATTTGACACAATTATCAAAATATCTGATGCCTGGTCGGGTCATCAGCTCAGTGGTGAGCAACTCTTAGAAATATAACCTACCTAAATCCCTGCTCCCTAATGCTAATCTGATTGGTGTTATATCTAAAGGTTTTAGAAAAGTTTTACAGAGGAAAGTATAATATTTCTATCAATCCAAATGTTTTTGTGCAACTATTTGCACTACAAGAACTAGGCTGAGATCTTAGGTTTATTATGCAAGTCAGTAGTCTTACTATTCTCATACCTCATTCTCATAGGCTTCTTTATTATTTCTGTATTATCCCACTTTCCTGATCAAAGATTTACAGTTTCTTTGACAGGAAGATAAAACTCATGAGGCATTGTCATTCAGATTCATCTCACTTTGATTATTTGAAAATTGGGTAATAATTGCTAATTGCTCTCATAAGGCTCTTGATCTGTAGAGTGCAATCAGCTGGGATGCATTCAGTCAGTTAGTATGCAATCATTCTAATTAGCAGCCTAATTTATAGCATTGTTAGATATTCAATGGTATCAAATTACATTTTTATTGAAAAAGAATGACATGTGACCTAATGAATTAGAATTTGTCACTTTCATCGTACAAAGCCATTTAACATACAGAACATAAGATCATGAAAATGTATACACCACAATAATACTGTTATTTTTCCTTTAAATGCCATTCAAATAGGGAATGATATATAAGTCAAATTCCATATTTGAGATAAAATATATTAAAGTGGATATCCACACAAATTAAAATTATTTCTTTTGCCTTATAAAAGAAAACATAATACTCAGCAGCTTTCCAATATATATATTTTTGACATATTTGTAATGATTTTAAAGTTATTTGTCATCGTAATTGCTGTTGAAAGAAGTGACTGCCGATCCATTGTCTACAAATCTTCCTCTGACTACTCACGATTCAAATATTTTATGAGTAGTCAACTCTCCTCTAAACAACAAACTTCAATTCCCACAGAGCTTTGCATATTCTTTGAGAGTAGGTTAAAAGTGGGAGATGAAGTTGTGACTGAGGATGAGCTTATTAGTGATACATTATAGTGATTCAATATGGTACCAGTATTAATGTATGTTTGCAAATGCAAATAGTCTGACTGGTAAAATGGGACTGCTGGAGGGAAAATATGATGTGATTGGTGTGGCCAAAACATGGCTGAATGAGTTGCATGACTGGGCAATTAATATCAGCGGCTATACTTTGTTTTGGAGGGACAGAAGCAATAGAAAGGGGGAAGGGGTTTGTCTGTTTGTTAGGCAGGATTTAAAAACTTAAATAAAGGTGGAAGTTATGTTAGAAAATGAGGGGGCAGAAGTCTAATGGGTGGCGTTCTTCACCAATTTGTTGTGTTTGGTAGCCGAGGATGAGGAGGGTATAACAATGCTTTATTAGCAGGTTCATGCAGCCATTACATAACAGCAGTAAGTCTTACTTTCACTTTCAAGCTGTACAGAAAGTCCTGTGTATGCACAGTGCCACCTGCAGGCCATTTGTATAAACACCACACAATTGTAAAGTGTCCAGCAAATTAATTGTAGGGGTATGTTATAGACTAATGTAATTGAAGATGTAAGTGAAAAGGAGGAGGTTAAGTTCCTGATGCAAATAGAAAAGGCTGCTAGTTTGGGGAAAGTAATGATAATTGGGGAACCCAGATACTGACTGGAGCAGCAGTACTGCCAGATCAGTTAATGGTAACAAGATTATAAACTTGTTGCATGACAATCTTATGGCACAGGTTATTGAGTAGCCTACCAGAAAAAAAAACTATTCTGAATCTAATGATCTCAAATGACCCAGAACTTAAAGCAAACGTGCAAGTCAATGAACCCCTGGGTAATAGTGACCATACTGTTATATCATTTAATATCTGGTGCAAAAAACAAATACAGATGCAGTCACTTTGGATGGTGAGTTAAATGCGTTGTGACTTAACTCATTTATCTCATTTATCCCACTTAGCACAGAATATTGTGTCACAGCATCCCATCCAATTAAAGAGTTCACCATTGAAAACAATGGAGCTTTGGTATGCTAATGAAAAGGTTAAATGCATTAAATGAGTTAAGATAACTTTAGATAACACAGTGTAGTCAATTAGCCCTGAGTCACGACACATTTAACTTACAAATCCAAGTGACTGTATCTGTATATACTGGGGCTAGGGATGGCGCGAACCGCCGAAAAAAAGTTAGCGAACATGTTCGCGAACTTCCGCAAATTTGCGAACGGTTCGCGAACCCCATAGACTTCAATGGGAAGGCGAACTTTAACAGCTAAAAAAGATATTTCTGGCCAGAAAAATGATTTTAAAGTTGTTTAAAGGGTGCAACGACCTGGATAGTGGCATGCCAGAGGGGGATCAAGGGCAAAAATGTATCTTAAAAATCCATTGTTGACACAGCGCTGCGTTTTGTGCTGTAAAGGGAAAAAAGTCACTCAGGTGGTTGTGGACACTGTAATATTATGGATATTTAGACAGAATGTGAACAAGCTCACACAGCTAGATGGTTGAAGAACACACTGGGCAAAAAATGGCTACAGGGCAAATAATGCCTACAAGGTCAACGTATAAACTACTACACCGGTGGGTACGGATTACGTAAAATATATTATGGCTGCTTGAAAAAAGTCACTCAGGTGCTTTTTCTGGAGAGGGTAATATTATGGATATTTAGACAGAATGTGAACAAGCTCACACAGCTAGATGGCAGTTGTTTGAAGTACAGTAGATTACTAGCCAGCAAACTTACTATCCACTGTCCCTGAAATCACTAACAGCTCTCTCCCTACACTATCTCTTCAGCACACACAGGCAGAATGAAAAAACGCTGCAGGGCTTCGGTTTTTATAGGGAAGGGGAGTGGTCCAGGGGGTGTGGGGTGGTCCCGGAGGGAGAGCTTACTGATTTGCTGCCATGTATCTGCTGGTCTGGGGTGAGAGGGCAAAAAAAATGCGGCAAATAAAAGCGCCAAATTGACGCGAACCCAAAATGCGAACGTCGCGCGACGTTCGCGAACTTTTGGCGAGCACGAACAGTGGATGTTCGCGCGAACAAGTTCGCCGGCGAACTGTTCGCGCCATCCCTAACTGGGGCAACAAAAACCATGAATTTCAGAAAAGCTAATTTTAGTGCCTTTAGGGTTGCCCTTCAGATCATTGATTGGGACATTATGTTTTAGCTAAAAACACAGAACAGAAATGGTTGTAGGAGTAAATGTAGAAGCACTAAGACACACCCTATGTGGCATAATATAGACATAAAAAATTAATAGGAAAGAAGAGAAAGGCATTTAAATACTACAAGTCGGTGAGACAGAAGCTGCATTTAATGAATATAAACACTATAATAAATGTTGGAAAACAGCAATCTGGAAACCAAAAAAAGGAAATGAATAGTGCATAGTGGCAGAGGCTAGGGCTTACCCCAAAACGTTTTTTTAGTATATTAATAGTAAAAAGGTGTAGGTTGAGAGTGTTGCTCTTTTAAATAATTTACAAGAAGGCAAATGTACTAAATCAGTTTTTATCTTATCAGTGTGTACAATAGAGGAGTCTGAGTTCCCAAGGTCACTTCATAGCTGCACTGATGGCTCAGCTCAGTCTAGTCAGTGGCTGACTCAGGATATGATTCATAAAGTTTTAATATAAATTAATGTAAACAAGGCTCCAGGGCCTGATGGCATACACCTCTGGGTTCTAAGAGAGTTTAGTTCAGTTTTAGACCATTCCCTATTTAATTTACTTTCATCAGGTATGGTACTTATGGATTGGAGAGAAGCTGTTGTCATTCTAATATTTAAAAAGGGATTATGATCTCAGCCAGGCAATTATAGGCCAGTAAGTTTGTGGTGGGCAAATATTTCAAGGCTTGTAAAGGAATCACATTCAAAATTTTGTCCTAGTGAATGGCATTATAAGCAGCACTCAGCATGGCTTAATGAAGGATAGGTCATGTAAGACAAATTTGATTTTTATGATGAGGTAAGTAAGATGTTGGACAGTGGGGAGGCAGTAAATGTGTTTGATACTGTGCCCCACAAATGACTGCTTTCTAAACTAAGGTCTGTTGGGCTTTATGAGGTGTTTGCACATGGATAGGGAACTGGCTATGGGATCAGGTACAGAGGGTAGTTGTTAATGGTACATTCTCTGCTTGGGTCCATTTTTATTTAACTTGTTTATTAATGACTTAGGGGAGGGTATTGTAAATAATGTCAGCGTTTGCAGATGACACAAAACTATCCAGCACAATTAATTCCATCCAGGGTGCAGCATCCTTGCAACAGGATCTTCATAGACTGAAAATCTGGGCAGCTAAGTGGCAAATGAGATTCAATGTTGATAAACAAGTCATGCACCTGGGATGTAAAATATTCAAGCCACTTATACTCTTAATGGGACTGCACTAGGCAAATTCATTATGGAAAAGGACCTTGGAGTCCTTGTAGGTAATAAACTTGGCTGTAGCAAGCAATGCCTGTCAGCAGCATCAAGGGCAAACAAGGTCTTAACCTGTATTGAAAGGGGCATAGAGTCACGGGAGGAGGGGGTCATTCTTCCACTTTATAGAGCACTGGTAAGGCCCCATCTAGAATTTGTCATGTAGTTGTGGCCTCCAAACAGGACATTATTGTATTAGAGAGAGGGTACAGAGAAGGACAACTAAGCTGGTAAAAGGTATGGAAAATCTAAGCTATGAGGAAAGACTGGCCAAATTGGGTATGTTCACACTAGAGAAGAGGTGCTACAAGTACATGTTGATCCAGGGATTAGTCCATTTGCCATTTTGGAGTCAGGAAGGAATTTTTTCCCCCTCTGAGGCAAATTGGAGAGGATTCAGATGGGTTAAAATAGAGTTCAAAGGTTGAACTTGATGGACCTGTGTCTTTTTTCAACCTAACTTACTATGTTACTATTAGGGGTAGCTAAATGGGTCATTTAGGCAAGGGCTGTGCGCTTCCCTTAGCATCTGCCTTAGGTCAGCTGGTAAGTACATAGGCTCACAGGCAGTGTTGTTACTGGGCACCACAGCAAATTCACATTAGGGCCCAAAAGCATTAATAAGTAGACCTATTCTACCAAGATATATTCAATTAATAATTACCTTGCTGGGCCCACCAACATCCCTGGACCACCCTGCAACCACAGGGTCTGCATCCTCTGAAGTTACACTCCTGCTCCCAGTGGCCCCAGTTGAAACCACCAGCCCCTAACCAGGCCCGGATTTGTTTAAAGGCCACCAATGCTGGGCCTAGGGCAGCAGGAGTTTAGGGGGCAGCATGCTGCCCAAGTACACCCACATTTGTTCAGAATTGCTGGGGATGCGCAGGAGATAGAGTACAATAGTTTTTTAAAACTTCCCTTGTGCCAATCCCCATTTTTCCAAAAATTTGCACAAATAATGGGGAGGGGACAACAGGCCTAGGTGTGCCCACTATGTAAATCCGGCCCTACCCCTTACTTGCACATAATTAAGATGCATACATGCCACCCCTCCATGAATACAGGGTTGCCAATCACAGGCAGCACTGTATTTATGGGGGTGACTACAGGTCTTTGTGCTCCAAGCTTTATGTCATCTATGTTTGAGAAAGTATAGACTAGTGCGTGTCCTTGTATTATTTTCTGTCTTTAAATAAGCTAAGTGTTAAGAGTTGATGGGGTAAAGCAATAACAGAAACAGAAGAAACATTTTCAGACATTGACTTGTACGTGGTCCAGCTTTAATATCTTCCATTTACCAAGTACAAACTTCTGAAAGTGAGGGAAATTCTATCTTCCAGGCTATAAATCTTGTAGGTGAGACTTTCAATTCTGAGACACATAGGTAGTGCTGGCAAGCTCTTTCTTCAATTAAAGGAGAAACAACACAAAAAAATCAAAACAGACAGTTATAAATATTCCAAGCAATAGTCTAAATGGCACACAATGACACTAGGGATTTTCCAATAACAGTACAAGTCAGAAAAAAATCAATTCTACTAGTACCCTACATTATTCTTAATCCATAGTCATTTCTCTTGCTGCTGCCAGCTCTTCCCAGAGGTACAATTACAGCTCTAAAGCAGAATTCCATTGCTGGATTTCTCAGCGGGATCTGAGCTGCTGACTCACTATATGTGTAATATATGTGTGACTTATGGCTTTCTTGCTATTTTTTAAAATACAGTATGTATAGTTATATTCAAAATTAGATCATATTTTTAAAATATTCATAAATACACTGATGTGGTTTGAACATGATGACAGGTTTCCTGCAAGCAGGATATAGAATTGCCAGGGCACCTGTGATTTTGCTTTGAATAAACAGGAACCCAAAGGTGTTAATGGTCTTATGCTGGCACTTTGAACCCTGGGATGCAAGGATTTGCAACTCGGGAACTGTCCCATATCACTGTTCATAAGCATCTAAACCTAATGAATACATTTATGCAAACTTATTCAAAATGATCTTTTGAGCATTTTTGCAATTTACATAAATTTTAGGCAACATTACAAGCTTTAGATTCAACAGCATTCTTTGAATATCAGAACGTTAGCAACCCTTACTGTCTATGCACTTCCTGTGCCATTAGTTAACCTTACAGTTGCTGACTCTTTCAAAGAGATTTGTTGAGTCAAAAGCCTGATATTAGCAGTCTATGACTGCTAGTTTCTTAGAAAAATTACAGAATCAATGCAAATTTCAAAAGTGCTTAGAGAAACACTTTCAGCAAATTTACATCAATTTTGGGTTTAAATTCCCTTTAATATTTTTAGAACCCATTAAGCCCCTCTATGTTGTCAAAATAGTTGAACAGTATTTGGCAACAGGGGATACACAATGTAGCAGTGCAAAATATTTGCCAACCTTTAATTCCTTTAGTCACAGAAGAATTGTTTTAGGCCTGATTTACAGTAGAGAGGGGGAGATGGTTCCCACTCCTGGATTAAATTATTTTCCTGGCAGTTCATATAATCCTACTGTATAATAAAGCTTACTTACTTCTTAATTTTAATCTCACCAGCCTCATAGTCTCAAAATTATATTTTTGATCATGTCTTGTATTATGTCTGGATTTAGGGTACATGAAGCAAAAGACAAAGTTTGGTCATTTCAGAGTTTGCATAATGTCTTCACAACAGACGTGATCCGTAAGCATAATATAGATAGTGATAGATGATAGCTAGATATATACACTGTAAATAGATAGATGATAAATCGATAGATGATAGACAGACAGATAAATAGATGATAGATAGATAGATAATGTATAGACAGATAGATAATAGATAGACACTCTAAATTAAATACCCCCAAAAAACAGACATTCATTTTAAAAATCACAGAATCAGCCCTTCTTTTCCAAGTGCTAGCATTCTTGTGATTTCACTTGGTTGCTTCCTTAACTGAAGGATCACCGAGGTGCACCTGGGTCCCCTGGGCATTTGTTTTTATACAATTGCTCCACAAGAATAGGGTAAATGCCCTATGTTTAAGGAGCTTGGACACAAGTTACATAGTTACATAGTGAAATTGGGTTGAAAAAAAGTCCATCAATTTAAACCCCTCAAAATGAAATCCCAGCATCCATACACACCCATAGATACTTTCACATAAATTATGTATACCCATACCTATACTAACAATAGACTTTGATATTATGTCTGTCCAAGAAATCATCCAAACCCCTCTTAAAAGCATTAACAGAATCAGCCACCACAACATCACCCAGCAGTGCATTCCACAACCTCACTGTCCTCACTGTGAAGAACCACCTACGCTGCTTGAAATGAAAGTCCTTTTCTTCTAGTCTGAAGGGGTGGCCTCTGGTGCGGAGATCCTCTTTATGGGTAAAAAGGTCCCCTGCTATTTGTCTATAATGTCCTCTAATGTACTTGTAAGGTGTAATCATGTCCCCTCACAAGAGCCTTTTTTTTCAGAGAAAACAACCCCAACCTGGACAGTCTACCCTCATAATTTTTCTTCCATCCCTCAAACCAGTTTATTTGCATGTCTCTGCACTCTCTCCAGCTCATTTATATCCCTCTTCAGAACTGGAGTCCAAAACTGCACTGCATACTCCAGGTGAGGCCTTACCAGGGACCTTTAAAGAGGCATAATTATAGTTTTAATCCCTTGAGTTTATGCCCTTTTTATGCAAGGCAGAACTTTACATTTGTCTAAAGAAGTGGCTAAAGGAAAACTAAAGTTGAAATCTCTGGGGGGTAGGCAGGACTTTTGCAGCTTTTTGCATTTTTCATTCAACTGCCCATGCACTTATTTGTTTCCTTTGAAGACTTGAAAAATCTGAATTCTGTTAACCTCACAGGTTTAACAGGACTGATTAACTGCAGATGTGGCACAGGTGTCTTGTTACTACCTCAATTTCCCCTACATACATTTTCATAATGAGGAGTCTCTGTGCATTAAGATCTACAGTATCACTTCCAATTTGTTCAAAACCTGACTATATCCTGTCAGCACTTTGTAAGAGGAAGGCTATAACTTAGCAGCACTGCACCAGCATCAACCCCTGTGCTTGTGTGCCTTCAAAAGCATGCCGCCGGAAGCAAGGTTCTTATCCTGGCATATATTTGAATGTGTATAATAAAGAAAACCCTGTGAAGCACCATGAATAGTTTTCTTCCCTTAGGGCAGTCATTGTTGCCTGGCAGCTGTTAAATCAGACCTCACATTATTACTGGAAATTTTGCTAAAGTGATAAAATATGTTTTTTCTTGGTATATGCCCAGCTTCCAGAATACAGAAAATAGTAGTTTCATGTGATATTTATATATCCTATATAAAACGTATTTTAAAGTGTTCTGGAAACAGCATCCCACCCACATAAAAAGCTGTATTTTGATTACAGTATAAAGCCATGTGGCTAAAGTTACACAATAATGTAATAGCAAGATGACAGACACAGTGCTGGCAAGCAGCTTTCTCACTGGAGAGAATTGAGTTTTTTTTGCCAACTACTATACAGAACTAAATTTAGAGTTTAGGTTCCCATTAATTGCAAGATTGATAGTCATCATATTGCAATTAGTGATGCGTGAATCTGAGCAGTTTGTGAATTTACGGCGAAATTCACACGAAAAATTATTTTGATGTTGACACAATTGTGAAGTGCGCCAATTTTTTGTTTGACGTGGTCGATTGCCGGCGAATTGACGCTGCAGTTTCATGATATAATTTTCTTTCCGCAAAATGAGGGAATTCATTGCAAATTTGTGTCCCCCAGATTTTTTCACACATCACTAATTGCAATCCTCTGGCTTCTAAAATTAGCTGATTTTTCATTATCCCTTGAGAATCTATTACAGTCCCTTGACCTGAAAGCCTGTTCAGTAAGAGAACATAGTTACACAATATAGACTGGGGATGACAGGCTCTCAGATAAAAACATGGAACATTCACTGTTATCCTCTGTTCAAATTCAAATGACGAGTTTAATACAGCAGATAATGAGAAAGCAAATTAACTAATTTATTTTTCTTAGGTCTAGAGGCCTGAGCACAGTATTTTCATTCCAATGAAATGTATTAAATCCTAATGAAGTACTGCTTTCCACCGATACATTTTATTTGTTTGGCTGACAGAAAGAACTGTAAAAATATTTTGAGAGTTTTGTTTTGCTTTACGTAAACCTTATTTTTAATCATTAAAAAGTATTTTGGGAAAATGTAATAAACTCGTAAATAGAAAATCATCCCTCCCAGAATTACATTATTCACCTTGATATTGTTCTATTCTGCCATTTTTATGGTATAGTTTTTATTACTAAATTACATTGTGTACATTGCAAGTAAATTTAAATTTACAATTTAAATTTTAATCAACCAATACATGTATTTGTTGCAGTTGTAATATTGGTGTGTAGGCAGCCTTTTCAGGTCATTGTGCCTGGTCATGTGCTGTCATAATGAGGTTGTGCTACACAGTAGTAACCCAAGTTAAATTGAGGAAAAGACTCAATTTAACTTGGGCAAGCAGGACTTGAATTTTTACTATTGAGCGCTGCACTGATATCTAACAGTAGGTGGGGCATAGCAGCATGTTTAGCAATGCAGATGTCAGGGTACTGTTATCTAATTACATTCCTATTGTTCTGCTGATATGTTGCTGTGGTGGGGGGGGTATTATATAACTCCAACTTGCAGTGCAGTAAAGCATGACTGAAGTATACCAGAGCACACATGGCTGATGGCATCAGGGAAACTAACAACATGTCTAACACCATATCAGATTTTAAAATGAAATACGTATAAAAAAAGTTTGCTCTTTTTAAAAACAGATTTCAAACCAGGATTCTTCTGGACTGTGTATTTTAAAAAAAAAACCTTTCTCGGGACATAATCCATTTAAAAGAGAGGCAGGTGTTGATTTAGTAAGATAGCTGCTAAATTAGACCGTTGCAGTTACCCAGTTGGATTACAACTAATTGGTCATGAGTTGTTATGTTAAACCTCATTGGAGCAATTTAGCTCTTTTCAAGTATTTTATTACAGTTCCTACAACAAAATGCCTTTGCTAATTCATTAAAAATATACAAGAATGTCCATTCATACAAGATGCAGGGTTTCATCTGTTACTTCAGCCTATTCCAGTGGATTTGCTTCTTGTCCCAAGGTTTTACAACTCTGAGCAAACTTAAACTTTTTCCAAATATAGCTCCAGATCAAACATGTGGTGGTCAAAATACAAAAAATGCAAATTTGATATGAATGGCTATATGTGCCATAAGTACAACTGATGATGTATATTACCACCATCTTGCAGTCAGGACTAATTTCTAATTTCTTTTAAATCAGCCTGAAAATTACATCAACGCGTTTTTTTTTAAATCCCTTGCTGAAAAAAAAGTTCGGACGTCAAAATTCTTAACACGCATGGATTTAAATTTAGATTTGTTTAACTGCATGTTAGATGATTGGTCATTGAATCATCCCATGTGAATCATTTGTCCTTAAACATAATAGAAGCACAAATAAAAAGTACAAAATCTTGATGTTATTTCACATAAGCGCTGTTAGCAAAAATACTTGCACTCATATACACTTCTTACTCTTTGTGTGTATTAGCAAAGCACTGGATCAGCCTCCTCTGATTAATTGCATAGGGTGCATGGATAAAGGCAGCCCTGAAATTAACACATAGAGGTTTCTCACACAACTCGTATCTGCTTTCACTTACCTTTTTTTTTTGTAATTTCTGTTTCACATAAAGTTGGTTATCTGAATTTGTATGGTAAGAGTTCTCTGTTTTATGTAACATAGTGACATAGTAAGTTAGGTTGAACTGCTAGTAGATCCAGAGGAAGGCAAATAACCCAATCTGAAGCCTCTCCAATTTGCCTCAGAGGGGGAAAAATTCCTTCCTGACTCCAAAATCGGACTAGTTCCTGGATCAACTTGTACTATGAGCTATCTTCCATAAACCTGTATTCCCTCACTAGCTAATAAGCCATCCAACCCCTTCTTAAAGCTATCTAATGTATCAGCCTGTACAACCGATTCAGGGAGAGAATTCCACATCTTCACAGCTCTCACTGTAAAAAACCCCTTCCGAATATTTAGCCGGAACCTCTTTTCTTCTAATCGGAATGGGTGACCTTGTGTCAGCTGGAAAGACCTACTGGTGAATAAAGCATTAGAGAGATTATTATATGATCCCCTTATATATTTATACATACAGATGAAGCCACTTTGAATTGTGTGTTTGACACAGAAAGCATCCCATCCAATTAAAGAGTTCACCATTGAAAACAATGGTGCTTTGGTATGCTAATGAAAAGGTTAAATGTATTAAATGAGTTAAGATAACTTTAGATAACACAGTTTCTTCAATTAACCCTGAGTCACGACGCATTTAACACACAAATCCAAGTGGCTGCATCTGTAGTTATCATATCACCCCTTAAGCAACTCTTCTCCAGCGTGAACATCCCCAATTTGGCCAGTCTTTCCTCATAGCTAAGATTTTCCATACCTTTTACCAGCTTAATTGCCCTTCTCTGTACCCTCACTATAATAATATCCTGTTTGAGTTATGGAGACCAAAACTTTACTGCATATTCTAGATGTGGCCTTACAAGTGCTCTATAAAGTGGAAGAATGAACCCCTCCTCCGTGACTCTATGCACCTTTTAGTACAACTCAAGACCTTATTGGCCCTTGATGCTGCTGACTGGCATTGCTTGCTACAGCCAAGTTTATCATCTGCAAGAACTCCAAGGTCCTTTTCCATAATGGATTTGCCTAGTGCAGTCCCATTAAGGGTATAAGTGGTTTGGATATTTTACATCCCAGGTGCATGACTTTACATTTATCAACATTGAATCTCATTTGCCACTTAGCTGCCCAGATTGCTAGTTTGTCAAGATGCCACGTCCTGGATGGAATTAATCAGATGGGCTTATTGATTTGTGAAATAACAATTTTATTATTATTATTGTTACCTTTAATTCCATGGGGCAGATTCACTAAAGGGCGAAGTAACTAACATTAGCGAAAATTCTCCAGCATGGCGTCATTATGTTACTAAGCCGATTTACTAATGGGCAGAGACAGCACATCGCCATTGAAGGCGATAGATCGCCAGGCGAATTTTTGCTCTGTTGAATGGACGTAACTCCATGCGGATTTTACTGAATGTTACCTTTTTCGCCAGACTTGCCTTCACCAGCTCTGACCTGGCGAAGTGCATTGGAATGCATAGAACATCCTCAAACTTCAGTTATTTACATCATAATTTTTGAGTGGAATATCTTCTAAGTCCAAAAAATGCTGGCATAAATATTTTTTCCGGGCACCCAGTTTTCTATCATATGGCACATTATTTAACTGTGGGCTTATGTGTATAGCATTAAAACAATTCTATTGACTTTATTAAGGCTCCCTTGGCATGTCTAGTTATCAGTGTAAATGTAATGTATTAGATGCACCATGTAACATAAATAGCTCCTTTCCTCTTTAAATTTCCCACTGTATGCAAATTAGCCTGAGCGCAAGAACTCTAGTGAAGTTGCTCTAGACAGAATTAAACACTAGAGCATCTTCGCTTTGCTTTGCTCGCTCTGCCGAAGTAATGCCAGCTTTCGGTGCCCTGGACGCAACTTCGCCATTTAGTGAATTAGCATTGTCCCAGCGAATTTACACCTGGTGAAGTGTTGAGATGGCTGCGAAGCCGTCGCTAGCGAATGTGCATTCTTTAGTGAATTTGCCCCATATCTTTCAGTTCAGTCCCTTTACTATTCATACTCCAAACCCTCATTCAAACCACTCCCTTGTTGCTAAGTTAAAGAAGACCCTAGCAACGACATAGCTGCTGAAATGCCAGACCAAAAACACTACTGGGAAAAAAAGCAAAATGACTAAAAACTACAAAAACAAATGAAAACCAAATGCAAATTATCTTAGAATCAATGTCTATGTCACACTAAAAATTAAATTAAAGGTTAAGCTTGGCAGGCACCTGGAAGAACTTTGAAGGTCAGATTGTCAGAGAAAACCTTTAACTCAGCTAAGTAGTTGTCAGCTAATTATAGAAATAAAAGTTTTCTCTGAATGGAGCACTCTCAAAGTTCTTCCTTCTGCTGCATTGCTCATGAGTGCCACCACATTCTAATATTTTCAATTCTTATTTAAATATTAACATGTAGCCAACAGTGCAAAGGCACCTACTGCTTCTAAAGCTCCTTCTGAATGTTCGGACATGGTTGATGGTATTTGCTTTTGATCAGCCACAAGAAGATTAATGAGGAACAGGGTCAGACTGGCCCGGCGAGACACCGACAAAAAACGTGGTGGGCCCCCGAACCCCCTCTCCCAATACCCACTCAATTTGAATAATAATAAAAAATTTTAGCTGAAGCATGGTGCTGGGCGTGCATGAGCGGTGGTGCGACAACAGGTAAGATGGGAAGGCAGGGAGAAGTGGAAGGCAGGTGAAGCGGGGGGGCCCTGGATGGTTGGCGGGAGGGGGGCCTGGGTCCCCCAGTCCGACCATGGTGAAGAAGGGCAGTTATACTGGAGGCCAGTTCTCATTGGTTGATGTCAGGGCTCTGTCTCTGTGAGAGTTTTTTCTTCCCTGCCTTATCAAACCAGACATCTATGGTCTGGCCTTGGTAAATCTGTACATGGATAAACAAATGGCTAATGGATAGTATGTGGAGGAACAAAAAAGTGAACTTCTCAGACACTCGATTACTTTGTCTGAACTGTTATTGCCTAATAATGAGTGGCTTAGTTCAGTACAACCCATTCCAATGCCAGTGTTTGTTGCTTGATACACAACTATTGGCATATAATATGGCTTAAAAGTAGCCAGTTCCACTAAAAAACCAGGGGCATTTCAAGCATCTCAATAATAAAATGAATGAATGAAAACTAATGAAACGTCTTCATTAAAAAATTTCAGCAAGTCCAGTTGTTATTTTTTTTTAATTACTGATATTAGATATACTATGGCCTGGATGAATGAAAATCTTCATAGTCATGCATCTCAATAATACCACATTCATTGGTCATACATAGATTTGAAGGGAAATTACTGGCATTTTAGACTAAAAAGAACTTGCTCATATTTTCTTTAGAATCTCATTATCTTGTGATCATCCTTTCACTCTTTTAAAATAGCATGCATTACATACTTACAGTTTCTATACTTTCTTTCAGGCATTTAAAATAATTGCATTTTTATAGCATTTTGGCTTAGTGAAGTCAGTAACTGCATGGCAACATCCTATTTAAATTATTTTAACATTTAAATTTTTTTTGTTACTGTTTCTTAAAGGTGGGTGTCTGTGTTATTGTTTCCTGTGCCTTTTAAGGGACACTAGTTTTGTGAGGGGACGTATTGTGGCTTATGAGTATGTTCAAAGTGTTAGTGAGTGGAACAGGGGTGACTCTTAATTATTTAACTGTGCCCTATCAATTTAGATTGGGATTTTTCTATTACTGTATATATATATATATATATATTACAATGCAACTAGCTCATCCTTCTGAGCAGAGCAGAAGGAATCTATTTCTTAGATTTATTTATTTTCAGTGTCGGACTGGGCCAGTGATACACCAGGAAAAAACCCTGTGGGTCTCGATCTTAATGGGCCACACCATCTGGGACCTGTTCTCATTTCTCCCCAGCCCAACCAGGTCATGGTAAGAGGAAAGTATGCACCATCAATCCTGGGGGGGGTCGGTCTGGGAGCAATGCAAGGTTCTCATTCAGTTTCCATGTCCTGCTCCTGGTGGACCCTGGATGCACCAGTCCAACCCTGTTTATTTTCTTCGAAATTTAGTAGACAAATATACTAAAATCTGTAAGAGCAAGAATAACACACAAATGTAGTTTGGAAAACGATGGGCTTATGCTTTCTCAACACCATAGAGGATATACTGTTGGCTATTTTTCAATAATTCACACAATTATTAATTTGGTTGGACCAAGATTGTGACGTATACCTTCCATAGCAGTTTTTTTTTGCCAAATTCTGTTGGACTGCCCTTTCATGAATGTTATCAAGTAATAAGGAATTTGGGGGAGATATAGTCCTACAACCTCCAGGGGCAGCAGACCAGCCCAATGAGAATTTTGTCTGCTCTGATTACACTGGACTTTTCTCTTGCATGAATTTTAACATATAAACCTCACAATTATTACCTTCTTTTTGATTACGGTCTAATATCTGGAAACAAATATTACATGATATTCTGAATATGTTAGATAAAATGTATTCTGCTGGTGGGCATAATTCTTTTGCATCTGCAATTACTGAAAGTTTTGGATGCCAGTTTTGAAATGTTAGTTCAAGTAAAATTATCAGTTTTTGGAAAGTTAAAGTATACCTTCCTGTAAAATTGGTACATTAGTGGAAAAAGTTAATGCCATCAAACATATCACAATCCATAAGAGAAAAATCTGTTTGCAAACTCATTATGCAAATAAATGAATAAATAGCATTGTAGACACTTTTTACTTTATATATGTTCTTGTGCAGAATGACCGTTTTATTGAAATCTCAGTTTTAAAAACATTTAATAAAGCCCCAATAGCATAAAATGTAAATACACTGTAGTCATGTGAGTCTTGTTTACTGAGCAAGGAAGCTGAAGCTTCTGTATCAGTGTTATTAGGCTGATTCTAAAGACTAGCCCATTAAAGCAGTTAGCTTAGCCCTTTGCTCAGTAAGGTCGGTGTACCAAAAGTCACAAGGGATTGCTGTAGTTAATGCCTACGATATGGGATCATTAAGTACAGGTTTGTTTTGCACCTCTTTGCTCTAGCCTTGCTCCTACTGAATGATATATAAGGTAGGGGAATTCCAGGTAATGCCCATATCTGACCCAGCAATGCCCCTGAAAGGCACTGGCAGTGCCAAAATTGCCAAATTTTAGACAGAGCATTTGCCTAAACTGTAGCATGATTTGTACTATGCAGTGTGGGTTAAGATCAATATGGGTACTAGTGGTCTAAAACAGTTGGTAAATGCAAAGATTTACCAAACACACAAAGGCAAGTGCAGCGGGCAAACCCCTGCGTGTTTATTTCAATTATGTAACTTTGTCTAACGGAGGGGTCAGCCCGAGAAGAGTTACATCATTGACGTGAAATAAACATGCAAGGGTTCGCCCCGCCGCACTTGCCTTCAGTTGGGTGGGAAGTTTTTGCATTAATGTATTGTGGAGAGGTGCCAACGTCTTTTCCAAACACCAGAAGAATTGGAGAGGCTTGGGAAAAAGGAACCGTTTTTGTATGATTTACTGTCTATCTAACAGTTGGTAACAGATTTCTTCAATAGGCCAATAGATGTGTCACAGTAGATTTAAGTGGAGTTTAGCATAACACATTCAAACAAGGTCACAAAGTCAGTAAATTATAAGACCCAAGTAACACTACTTATACTCCTGGGTGAGCTACAGACTGCTCATTAAATGTCTCACTATATCATGTTCCTAGAACCTGAACAAATATTATACACTTACCACTAACTAGTCCTTATACACACATTTCCTCGCCCCCAACTTGAGCTCTTCTTGAGGCCTCCTGTCATAGGGATCAGTAGGCTGGAGCAGCACCAGGCCAGACCGGCCAGGCACCCTAGGCAACCTGGCTGGTCGCAGCGTCCAAAAGGCACAAATGACTCAGCAAGCAGGGACTGGACTACGGGTTAGGCATTAAAGAAGGTACATTCCTGGGGCCCCCCCAGCTTTGCGCCCTAGGTACGTGCCTACTCTGCCTACCCCTTTGGCCCGGCCCTGAGCTGGAGCATGGTATGCAGTATCCAGTGTGGATTAAGATCATTCTCATGGGTACCAGTGATTTTAAACAAGTCCTAATAGATTTATTAAATAAGCCAATGGATTTGTCACCATACTGTAGATTAAACTGGAGTTTAGCTCACGTCTATGGGCACACCTGGCTGAAGGCTCTGGCTGTGTATTTTTGCAGACTGAGAGAATCAGATCTGCTCTGTGCTCTGGCTCCATTGATTGGAATCCAATCAACCTGTGTGCACGCTCACACAGTGGAGCTGAAGCTGAGGTCATGAGCAAAATTATTCACCACAAAAAAATGACACCTATAGACTATAATGGGTGTAAAAATATGTTGCACGCCAAAAATATGTTGCGTGTCAATTTTTTTTGACATCCATAGACTTGCATTTCTGCAAACCCTTGACTTGAATTTTGGTGAAACGAAATGGGACAGATTTGCCCATCACTAGAGGTCAGCCCAAATACACCAAAGGATGCATCATCAGGTCAGTAAATTACTTGACTCAAGTAACTCCACTCACTTATGTACAGTAGCTACACACTATTTTCTAAGAGTTTTGCTATCTTATACTATTTGGCTATGGTCATTATTTTGGCTGAACTCAGTCTGTGTCTGACTGCACACTTGTGGGCAGATTCACTAAGATCTGAAAATTCGCCAGCGTAGGCTTCTCTAGCGTTCGCCGCACTTCGCCAGACTAATTTTCACCAGCGCTACGCAAATCCACTAAAGTGCAAATTTACGCTCAGGTCAGCGAATGGTAGCGTACTTGCGCTAGTGTTACTTCGCTAGGCAGAGCGCTGTTACGCTAGCGAAGCCTAATTTGCATACGGCGGGAACTTTAACTTATAATAGAAGTATATATTACAGCCACTACATTCCACTACACCAGAAACCTTTAATAAATTATATAAAGCTGTCCTATTGCCCTACATGTGCCCCCTGTATAGTTGAGTTGCCCTATGTTTGGAAATGTAGGGGGGAAGGAGGGTAACCCCCCAAAAAAATTATCGATCTTTTTCAGACTATCACCCGCCTATGCTAAAATAAGCCGGCGTTTTTTTGGGTCTTAGAAAAAAATGTGAATTTTTTTTTTCAACCTCCTATCTATTGTATTGAACTTCGCCTGGTCTGACCAGGTGTAGTAACGTCTAGCGTAAGTGCTAACGTTGAGCAAAATGTTCATCTTAGTAAATTTGCGAAGTTACGATCCTTCGTCAGTGCGCAACTTCGCCTGGCGTAAGGGTGGAAAGGTCCGCAAGTCTATCTACTTCGCTAGCGAAAATTCGCCAGAGCCGGTGTTAGTGAATTTGCAAAGTTCCAATTTGATGTCACGCTGGCGAATTAGCGCTAGCGTTAGACGCTTTAGTGAATCTGCCCCTTAGAGTGATACTTCCTAAAACTCAAAATTTTCTCATTTCGATAAATCCTAAAAAATTGTAATAATTTTTTTTTCTAATTTAACACTGAAAACTTAAATTCTGTTAGGATTATCGCCAAACCCAACACAGTTGTAAAAGGGACATCTGCCACTGAATTCTAAGTGATCTTGGCATGTTTGAGATGGAGTATTTTTCAATTCAGACTTTTAGGAGTCTATGGGTATAATACATCTTTTTTTTTTATTCCACAAAAAATGTGTATTCTCCTTTTTAAAATCCTGACCAGAAACATTCAGGTTTCAGTAACTAACTGCCTTAATTTGTGATGTCTGTACAAAGGATGTACCCTTATCACTACTAACCCTAAGTCACACATTTTCCTGGCCCAAGTAGAGCTTTTCCTGAGACCTCCTGTCATAGGGATCATTTTCCCTGTGGCCTCACTCTAAGATCTTGACTAAATTTTCCCTTCACACTACAGTGATCCAAGTGGCTTAATGTGACTCAGAATTGTACATAAAGACACTGGTGATAAGCTGATCCTAAAGGGGTCATTCAAGCTCTCCCACTATTCTTCCCCAGAGAAAACTAATACTGAAAAATTGGATGTGTAGCATATGCCTATATATTTCAAATTGTTTGATATGCTATACACTATATTGCTTTAAAGTACTAAATACTAAAGGGCACATTTACTAAAGGTTGAAGAGAAAATTCAAATAAAATTCTAATTTTTAAAATTCGAATTTCTAAGTAATTTTGGGCTACTTCGACTATTGAAATAGCCCAAAATTTGATTTGAATTGAAAAAATCCTTCAAAAATCCTTAAAGCTGCCAAATTGCCATTTTAGCCTATGGGGGACCTCATAGAACCTGTCCTGAAAAAAATTCTAAATTCCAAGAATTTGAAGGATTTTTTATTTGATCGAAAATGGACTTATTCGATCGAAATAGGTCAATTTTTGATCGAAAAAGCACTTTGAAAATACTTCGAGGGTCGAATTTCGAAGTTTTTTTAATTCGAAAATTTGCTCCTTAATAAATTTGCCTCTAAATGTTGATACTCTTTGTTTTTTCTATTTTCTCATTTCAAAGTCATTTGGTTTGAATAATTATACTTCCAGGTCTGGATCAGAAATAGATCTATTTCTTTATATTTCACTTGTTATTGTTCCCACCATGTACACAAAGTCATTATTTTGTTGTTATGCAATCTTCTGAGTATGCCGTCTGTTATTATTTTATTAAAATGGCCTTGCTGTGCACAAAAATTCATATATCTCTCATAATTAGTGAAATTCTCTTGCATGATCAGGTGTCTTCGAAATGCATGTTGCAGATGCAAACATTTTTGTTAGCAATTTTACTCTGAAGTATCTAATGTAATGAAAAATAGCCTCAGGTCTCTGTTCTGTTCAGGGACTGATACGTGTTATGTAAATTGTAAATCATTGATGAAATGCTCAATTTTGTTGCAGAACAGCTTTAATACATCAAGCAGGATGAGTTCATAAATTCGCTGAGCACATTAAGTTAGAAAAGGCCTTGCTTTGTACTTTCCCTCGCAGAAAACAACAATATGCTCTTTTGTCCATTTAGATATATACACTCATTAAAGCAGTATTGGAGGAATGTAATAAAAGTTGGTAACTGAAAAAATATTCACAATGTGAAAAGTTGTGCCTTTGTGTGAACACATTTTCCTTTGCGTAAATTTAATGTAGCTTTTGCCAACCAGGAAACTGTTTAGTTTCACAATGTGCAATTAAAATTTGCAATGCAATAACAATTTAAGGAAGAGTTACATTACATTGAGAAATGCAAATTGTTTTGCTTTTTTGTGACTTTTATTACATTCCCCCCCATACTATATATGTTTTCAAAGAATGTGTGCTTATGATGGAAGAAAGTAGCTTTAACAAAATAGATTTCCTGAAAATAATTAATTCTGAAAATTTTACAACCACTTTTCTGTTTGCATGTGTTCTGCCCTATTTATTATTTGTAGTCATACTTCTAGGCATTCCATGGGTGAAAGGTTAAAGATACAGAAACTCAGGAATAACACTGGGGATTCTGACAGCCAGGGAACTGGTAAACCACAGTTTATGCTGTGGGGTTTACTTGTAATATCCTGATTTTTAAAGTTTTTAATTATTTTAAGTCTTGAAATACTTTATCTAGTAGTCATGCAAGCTGAACTTGCTGAATAATCTTGAAAATATTTCACCACTGAAGACCAGAAGGCAATCTCCCATTTTTACCAAAAAATTTTAAATTTAAAAAATGATTACCTGTTTCTCTGTACTAAAAATATAACAGTACCTTGTAATTGATCCTAAGAAATATTACTAAGATATAATTAATCCTTATTTGTGGCAAAATAAACCTATTGCAGTTTAATTAATGTTTAAAGAAGTTTTAAAAAGACCCATTATCTTGAAACCTCAGGTCCCAAGGATTCTGGATAACAGGTCCCATACCTGTACTAGCCACCATAATGCATGTCTACAATTAAGCAAATGACTGCTTGCACACACCTATCCTTCTAATATATTCTTGGGTTGACACTGGTTTGTCTTGCAGTTTTGAGTGTCAACTTAAAATAGGCACAAATGGTATTATGCTTTATTATGGTGTAATGTTGTAGAGAAATTGTACTGTGTCCAACAAGTAAGTATTGTGATTCCACAATGGATTTTTTTCAGATACAAGTTAAATGGAACTGTGGCATGAACATATGGCATACAGTAAAATAAAAGGCAGAAAATAGTAGAGAAGGAGGCATTTTCTGAGGGAACTTTAGACTACTATCTTATTGGTGAAAGGCAATCCTTGAATAGGTCATTTTGAAGGCAGAGGTACTGTGGATATAGCAGGGTTGGGGGGACACCCAGGGGAATTTCCTGCTGGCATCATTAATTTATGGATCTGTGCAAAGTCATTTATAAATATTTATATAATAGTAACCTCTAGTTGCTCTCTGTATTCTCCCTGCTATTGTTGCCTATAGTGAGCCAAGTGATTTATTTGGGAATTTGTACCATTAATTGACTTTTGTTGGAGCAACGCTGGTCTTGACTTTCATGCTTTCACCTATATAAGTCCTGGATGGTCTATAGTTATTGGGACTGCCTTGCATGCTCATGTGTTAAATATTGCTTTTAGCATACCCTAGTCTAGCTATTTAAATAACGCACTCAGTTTCAATAAATTGTATTAGTAGAGTGGCCAGGTAGGAGCCTTTGTGCTAGACAATACAATGTAAAACATATTAGTGTCTTGATGAAAACTGGAAGCCATGTTAGTGCAAAATTCAATGAAGAGGCAAGACCTTTTTGCCAAACTTGTAGTCGAGGCAGGTAGCAACCAACTACAAGTCTATAAAGCAGACAAGAGGTCTGGGAAGGCAACAAAGAAAGAGTCCAAATAGCAGGCCAAGAGACAAACCAGGAATTTAGAGCAGATAACAAGGCCAAGGGAAAAAAGGGCTCAATTAATCCAGCATTGAACAGAGGGGAGTCATGTTTATATACAGTAGATATCCTTGCAACTAATGACATTGCAGCTGTGAGAAAAGACAGGCACATGAGAGGAAAA
Organism: Xenopus borealis; assembly: GCA_024363595.1. NCBI lineage: Eukaryota > Metazoa > Chordata > Amphibia > Anura > Pipidae > Xenopus > Xenopus borealis. The sequence goes on along the minus strand of CM044444.1, from coordinate 27,776,649 downwards.
TAAAATAACAGTTATAGGCCCTGGGTTCTACACCTGGCAGGTTCTAACACTTATATATTTTGAGTTAATACATTTGTTTTTGTTTTGAAACCCTCAGCTAATTGTTTTACATTACTTTATAATCATTTTCATTTTATCTTTGGATCCTGATTTTCTGTGTGATGTTTGAAATTGAAGCCTTTCTACATGGCTTTGGTCCTCTGCTCACAACTTGCGGCTGTAATCTTTTGTGTGTAGCCTTAAGCAAATCATGTGCCTTTTATTGATTGCAAGTGTAAAAGTAGCTCTATGTAAAGAACAGCTTGAAAATATCATGATGGGAGAAATTATAAATGTATAAAATAAAATATGAAGGACGAACCAAAGAGCAGTCAGTTCTTTCTTGTCAAATGCTTTACATCTGATTTGCTTTGGGCAAACCTTTTATAATGTTGCTCAAAATGTGGGTTACGTGAATGTGCAATAGTAATGAAGCATTGACTAGGGCTTTTGAATTTACATTTTTTAATTGATAAATCTTGAAAATTTGAGTTTGGAAAATGTATGGTTTAATTAATTAATTGATTAATTACTCTGTTGCTTTAATTAGTTGTACAAGCATATTACTCTCTAGGCAATATTGTATTGTAGTTTGTTATGTTAATATTATTCATTTCAGTTTCCATTTTTTGCACTTTATCTTTTGAGCATGCCTAAATTACAGTCAACTTAAACAATATGTATGAGGCTAAAATAGTCTGTGAAGAATTACCAGTCATAAAGAATGATTTAAGGCTTTGAGAGGAACTACAGAATGAGCAGACAAAATGTTTTGTTAAATAATATAGTATTAACTTGTGTTTGAATATTCTTTTAGAGACTGAAAATAACATTTCATACATTATACCTTTCATTCTCATATTGCATCCAGCACAAAACTATGAATAGAAGATTAAGCCAAGTGATGTTTTTCCCCACAAGATAAATTGCCTCTTTAGAGCAACCAGGCTGGTACAATAAAAATATATTTTCTGCACTCAGAATGTGCTTATGGTAGTAAAGTTTCATTGGCTCCTCGTGGTAAATAATCAGTCATTGAAGAAACGGCCTACAAATTAGCAAGAACTATATGAATCATATTATATAATCTGACATTCAAACAAGTGAGACTTGTGTTAATGTTCAGACTTACAATATCGAGTCCCATCTAAAAATTAAAGATATATCTATATTTATCCAGACATCTGTAGCATGAGCACAATATTAATAGTTTTATAGCTAAAATTAACTAATTCTAGTACATCTGTTTTATACTACACTTGTTTGTAAAAAGTCTTGGGAACACATGTTAAATTAATATATATAT